>CM020246.1:31610889-32030499 GCA_009819775.1 Phoenicopterus ruber ruber
GAAGGCTGAGGGAGGACCTCATCAACCCCCAATCAATAAACACTGAAGGGAGGGTGCAAAGAAGATAGAGCCAGGCTCTTCTCAGTGGCGCCCAGTGACAGGACCGGTGGCAATGGGTGCAGACTGAAAACACAGGAGGTGCCCTCTGAACATCAGGAAACACTCTTTTTCTGTGAGGGTGACTGAGGCCTGGCACAGGTTGCCCAGAGAGGTGGTAGAGTCTCCTGCCTTGGAGATATTCCAAAGCCGTCTGGACACGGTCCTGAGCAACCGGCTCTGGGTGGCCCTGCTGGAGCAGGGGCGTTGGGCCTGGCGACGTGCAGAGGGCCCTTCCAACCTCAGTCGCTGTATGAGTCTAAGCTGACGGCCGTCCTCTTGCAAGACAGTGACAGTGTCAGTGAAACTCGGGGGCAGCACCCACCAAGCTCCAACTCTCCTATTCCCATGTTACATTCAAAGGCACATGAGGAAAGCAGGTGGAAGGAGAGCAGAGGTGGCCAAGCTTGCCCCGCAAAAGCTGGACCCGTTGGAGCGAGAGGGACATTACACTGGTCTTCAGGCCTCCTGTTGCTATCCTTAGCAGAGTACAGGGTGACGGTGGAACGGTCAGCTTGAGGCTTGAGAGTTGACCTCAGTGTGCGAGGAATGGGTGTAGGCCTGTACCCTTGCGGACTGGCTGTTGAAGATGTAGAGCCGAACTGGGCAAATCTCTCCGTGACAAAGACAGAATGTTTGTTCTGTACAGCATTCCGCTGGGAGCTGGCTGTGTGTTGGAGTTTCAGGGTGGGGGAATGGTGGGTCTCCTGAAGAGAAGCAGAAGGCAGGAGGCGGAAACAGAGGGCTGTGCCTGGGAGCGCACATGGGCACGGGGAGCTGAGCTGAGCCAGGATCCCCCCCTCCCTGACGATCACGCTGCTTAGGCCTCCTCACACATCTCGGACACCCCTCAGGGGTCCCAGACATGGCTGCACCCCCTGTGGGCCCCCACTAGACCCAGTCCCCAGAGCCAATGGAATGGGCCTGTGCTTTGGGGACCAGGACCCCCAAATGCTGGCAGGCTGCAACGACTCCTTCCTGGGGCCAGATGGGGGGGAGGCCCTCATGCCAAAGGATTTCATCAAGGAAATTAGTCGAGGAAAGGCTACAGGAGCGTTGTCTCCCTTTGCGCGGTTAGAAAACATCCCCGTGGTGGAGAGAAAGCAAAAAGCCCGAGGAAGGCCTCAGCCTGCGAAAGGCAGGAGTTGGCTGCTTTGAGAGGGCCTCTGCGATGACATTGCTCTGCACCAGACTAACAGCCACATCTCTCTGGTCTGTTTCTCCATTTTCTTCCTTTATTCTTATAGAGGGAAGGTCTCCACAAGCGTCTGGCCGATGGCATCTGTTCACACCATCTTCCCATGCACCTCCACTCGATAAATGCAGGTGTATCCTGGTTTTCCCCAGTTGCTCTGTATGCCAAGTTTCAAAAACCGAAAGGCTCTGGGGATCCTATTCTGCAAAGAAACCATGGCAAAAAGGGGCATCACTCCTGGGGTGTAAAGGGTGAGAGCAGGCTCCATGCGTCTTCCTCTGCCAGCTTGGCCCGGGCTCTGGGACCAGCTCCTGCCCTGGCTGAGGTGGCAGATTCTCTGTGCTTCTCTTCTGCCACCCAGGCGGCAAAGGACCCCTGTGCCCTGCAGAGCGAACGCCCGGCCTCAGAGAGCGCGGCGGGCAGCTGTGGAAACCTGAGGCTCGCTGGTCCCGGGGAAGCGGGACCCGGGGAAAGTCCTGCTGCCGGGGCAAGGTGCTGGGCATCCTCCCTGCCACCGCCTGCCAGGCGGGTGCAGCCTGGCAGCTCCGGGGACCCAGACAGCTGTGGGGCCAACGCGGCCTTTGTTCTGCTTTGCCGCCCTGCCAGATGCCACCTCCCTCCCGATGCCACCAATGTTTCTCCCAACCACGGTCGGGCTCCTGCCTCGGCAGGGACCGTCCACACTCTTTCTGCAAGCGACTTGCTGGCAAACCAGCGTTCCTGCCCTGGCCTCTTGCCCACACACACTCACTGTACCTGCAGACAGAAGGTCTGGGTTGGCTCTTTCTGCACAGCATAAGTGAATGTCCCCAGCAGAGTTTCATCATCACCTTCCTCATCCAGTCCCTTGGAGATAAAGCAGAGGCAGCAGGTCAGGCTCGACCCAACCATGGGGAAATGCTCATGCCACATCCGGGCCCGTGATATGCACCCCGCAGTGCTGCGGCTCCAACGTGCTCTGGCGCAGATGCAGTGGGGCTGAGTCTCCTCCTTGTGTGTTGCTCAGGGGCCCAGAGGTGCTGGGGCCAAAACGCGCTGAGCAAGTCTTAGGAGGGGTGACAGCACCCCACGTTTCCCTGTAAACGTCCCCTCAGGGAATGGCAGTGCTTGGGAGCACACGGATCTCGGCAGATGCGCAGAGAACAGCAAGTCCCCGTGAGGGCTTTTCCCCGCGGCCAGGTCCCAGCCCCCCGTGCCCGGCAGAGACTTACAGAGACAGTGAAATCTCGGGGCGCGCTACTGACAGTCCCCAGTGGAGAGGCTATCTTTGAGGTGTGCTGCATGGTGATGGCCATCGGTCGTATTTGTGTGGGCAACCGGATCAGCACCTCACTCCGCGAGCCTTGGAGAGGCCAGCAGTATCCCGGGGAAGCATCGGGCTGAAAGCAGAGGGCAAGAGCAATGAACGCGAGGGCGTGATGGGGGCCGCTGTGCTGCCGTGCAGCCAGAAGCCCAGGGGCCACTGCGCCTGTGGGCTGTGCTTGTGCTGGAAGTGAATGGCGTGTTGGGAAGCGGGCAGAAGCGCCCGGCTGTCTTCCCGGCCCGGGAAAGAGGAAAACAGCCAGGCAGTGGGAAACATCTGATAGCCTGCCCCGCAGTCAGGGCTTTCAAGAAACCTCTCTTTTTGGCCAGCAGCTCTGCAGCCTCCCCCCACCCTCCAGTGCCCCATCGCGAAAGGACAATCAGAGCTGTGGCAAGGAAATTGGGTCCCGAAGGAGAAGCTCCTTCACCCAGCTGTGACCAGGATGGTGGGCAGGAAGCTCAGCTCAGCTCAGCCCAGCTGAGCCTGCTTCTGAGGGCAGCTGCTCTCTTCTAGGAGCCAAGCCCTGTGTGAGACCTCGGGGGTCAGGCACCGAACCAGTGCCGTGGCCTTCGGCAATACCACTGGCCTGAGGGGAGACGCCCCAGGGCTTGCCCCCAACTTTCTAAGAGCACTGACGGTTTCTGCTACTGTACCTGCACAAAGGTATCCAGAAGGGGTTGGAGGACACAGGAACCAAAACACCCTGCAGAGCCATTCAGAAATGCTGGATGATCTGTGCAGGTCGATAGCAGCCCCTGAAGGGAGAAGAGAGCAGCTGACTGCCAGAGGCCCCAGGCTCGGAGGACCTGGTCAGGCTGCAGGCGACTTCGAAGGCTGCCTGCCAGCCCCTCACGCAGCACCGCACGCTCGGAGGAGCCCTAGGAAAAGGAGGGGGATCCCCGTGCCCGGTGATGGCGTTTCTCTCCCAGCCCCAGAAAGAGAAGGTCTGCGGGTGCTGGGAGACAGCAAGTCCCTACAGGGAAGGGCTGCAGACCCAAGCCGAGGCCCCCGCTGCGTGGACAGCAAAAGGATGGCCCGGCCACTTGCTTTTGTTACCCGGGAAAGCTCCATGGAGGGGGAGAGGGCAGAAATGCTGTCAGGGGCATGCCAGGGGCACCAGCGAGGGGTCTGATGGCAGGGCTGGGGTGAGCCCAAGGGAGGCGCTCGGCCATAGTCGTGCTCTTGGGCCCCTGTGGTTTCGTCCCATCTCCCCATGCTTTGGAGAGCAGAGTCTGCAGTGCAGCCTGCTTCTGGGGGGGCTAAGCAGCAGCCCAGTGCGATGAGAGCCCTGCCTGCCTGCGTCTGTCTGTACCTGCGCTTTTCAGAACCCAGTCCAGAAGTCTGGGGTGCTTGCAGACATTGCCTCTCTCATTTGCTGAACTTCCTGGAAAGACACAAAGGAACAGGGGAAACGACCCCGTCAGACCTGGCCAGCGAGGGGCTTTACAGCGGAGGAAGCTCAACCAGCAGCCCCTGGCAAGAGATGGGGGTGTGGGCTGAGCAGGACGAGCCCGCCAACTGGCCCAGGACGGGCCTTGTGCAGGGCCCTGCTCATCGCAACCCTCTTTCCCAAAGGGCAGGATCACCTACGTTCTTCATAGTGCCGACCTCTGCAGCCAGGCGTGCCACCTCGTCCCTCAGCTGGTGCATCTCTTGGGATTGTTCCCCCAACACAGCGAGCGTGTTCCTGCAGACACCAGGAAAGCAGATCTCACCAAGAGAGCTGCCCAGCCCCTCCCGGAGCCTCCAGGCTTGGGAGGAGCAGAGGCAGAGGTGCTTGAGCCCCCTTTTCCTTCCCCAGTTTGCGAGTACTTCCCCTCCCCTCCAGGCTTAGCAAAAGGCCCAGGCAGGAGCGAAAGGCACGAGCCCTGGGCACTGTGCAAGTGAGTGCCAACAGCACGGGCTCATCTGCTGCTACCCACCAACTGTGCTGCAGGTCAGGAGAGAGGAGAGGGCTCTTACCGCAGGGACCTCAGGTCAGCTGCAGGCTGCCCCAGCAGCACCTGAAAGGGAAACGTTCTCCGTTTGAGTCCCAGAGGTCCTGGGGCTTTCCAGAGCCGGTGGCTGTAGGCAGAAGCTGCTGCCGCTTCTGAGGGTCACTGCCTGGAACCGGAGGACTGGGCCATTTACCAGCCAGCCAGCCAGCCAGCCAGCCACCGCCAGCAGTGCTCCTCAGTGGGACCTTCCTGTCCCACAACAGCAGTCACTGACCTGTGGCACATCCTTTGTCCACAGCCTCCTGCATCAGGATCAGGTCCCGCAGCAGGCACCAGCTGTAATTCACATCACCGAGAGAGAGAGTTTCTTTTACAAGTGATTCTAATTATCTCTGTAGTCACACGGTCTCCTCCCACCCAGGGTGGCAAGAGAAATGGGTGGCTGAGGACTTGAGGAAGGGGTGCAGAGAGAGGTTGCAGCTGCAAGCAGAAACCCTCTCCCTGGGCCTCGGGGCTCTGGCACAGCCCTGGTTTCCTGGCAATGCTTGGCGCCCCACAGCTACGCCCCATTTCCTCCCTGCTCTGTGTGTAGTGAGCATCTTGGGAGCTCCCTGAGCTGCAGACGTGGGAGGTTGGAAGGGCCCCCCCAGCTCTGCTCCCGTGTGCTGAATCTCACGCTCCGTGCTTCCGTGCCTGCGCTGGCAGCGGGCGAATACTCACCGAGAGCAGCCAGGCTCATCAAGATGAGGATCGTGACGAGCGTCTTCCTTTTCAAGGTGACAATGTCTTTCCTGAGAAAGAGGGAGTCCTGGAGTCAGCAGTGCTCAAGGACAGAGCCCTGCACAGTGGGGGATTTTCTCTTGCAAGCTGAGGAGCAGGAATTTTGGAGGAGCCAGGGTCTCCTGGTGGCCAGCACCACCAGCCTCCCGCCGCTCAGCCCTGACCCACTGGCACCCCTCGTCTCCGTGTCCACACTGGAGACGTGTTGTACTCACAGGGTGGAGATGCCTGTGCTGAGGTATCCCTGGAGAGTAAGTGCAGCCACCGCCAGACTGCAGACCAAACCCTGGGCAAAGAAAGCAGAGAAAAGCCTGAGGACCCTTGTTGAGGACACGGGTCCAGCGCGTGCTGGATCCCTGCAGGGAAGTGGGCGCTGGTCCTCCTTCCCTGGGGTAGGGGCAGGGCCGTGGTTATGCCCTACGGAGGGGGGCAGCTGGGCGCGCCCTGGGAGCGGCGGGGCAGAGGGCTGGGCAGGATCCCCTCGCAGGCAGGGCACTGGCAGCGTGGCTGGGAAGGAGGGTGGCACCAGTCCGGGGGTACCCCATAGTTACTACAGTATCCCACAAAGATGTGGACATGGTAGGCAGCTCCTTCATCGTCACGTAGACGAGGTGGCCCCAGGCCTCCCTTGGGGCAGGATGACGCTGGTTCTGCAGGGCCGTGGGTCCCGGCCGAGCCAGGCAGGCTTGGTGCAAACATGGGGTGAAAGGCAGCCCTGAACTTACGCTCATTTTCTGCAGCACTGCAGAGTGCAGCCCTTGCCGCCTGGTGCCCTGGGCCTCCTGAGATCTTGCCGGGCTGCTGCTGGCTCTTGTCCTTGGAAGAGCAGCCCCTTGTGCTCTTGGAGAAGCCTTTCTCCTCATCATCCTGGTGAGAAATGAAGCTCCACTACAAGCTTACGTGCCCTCCTTCAGCCGCAGGAGTGTTGCCTGTCTGGGCAGATCTGCTCCTGGAGACAGCCGGGAGGAGAACGCCTGCCACAGGCAGACAGCCACCAGCACGCTGCGAGCTGCTTCCAGGCCCACAGCTTATGGCCCCCAGTGCCCGACCTCACAGAGGCCTGGCCCCGCACGGTGTGAGGTCATGGCTGTGACATCACAGAGGGAGCTGGCGGGGGGCGGAGAGAGACCCCGCCGACCACTTGGCACTGTGTTGTGCATTTGCGACTAGACAGTGCTGAAAACACACCAGTGTTTTAGCCGGTGCTGAACAGTGCTTGCAGAGCGGCAAGGCTTCCTCTGTTTCTCTCCGAGTGTCCCTGAGCGAGTAGGCCGAGGCTGGGCAAGAGGCTGGGAGGGGACAGAGCAGGGACAGCCGACCCAGGCTGACCAAAAGGGTACTCCGGGCCACGTAAGGTCGTGCTCGGCAGCAAAGCCTGGGCCTTTGGCCTTTCCAAAGTAGCCATTGCGTGGGGACTGCCTGGGCATCGGTCTGCTGGGGTCAACCCACCACAGCCTGTTGAGAGAAAGGAGGGTGTTCGCTGCGTGTTTTGTAGTCTCCTGGGGGACCAGGAAGGTTCCTCGGGGGGGGGGAACAGGGTGCCCTGAGGGCACCGGGCGTCCGGCGTGGCAACATGGGGGGTACTGAGCATGGCCCCTTGCCTTCCCCCTGCCTGGGGCGGAGCAAGGAGGGGGCGCTGGCTCTGGCTGACACAGGCTGGGGCTGCACGGGGCTTTGGCCCACTCAGCCCCTCTGGCTCCACGTCGTCATGGGCAGCCTCAGCCACCAAAGTGGCCGCAGGCACGTGCCAAGGGGCTGCTGCACGCCTCCATCCTCACCAAGACACATGAGCACCCAGGACACCGCAACGGCTCCTTCTGGGACGAGCCAGCTTGCAGGGCCTTGCCGGGTCACGATGAGGGTGAGCACCTCTAAGAGGATAAAGAGGGAGCCCTGCTGTGCGCTCTCTTCATGCCATGCAAGCGAAGAGAGCGGGGAGCCACTGAGGCAGCGGCCCTGGCCAGAAGACTGGCCTTGGCAAGGCCCTCGGCAGATGTCAGATGGACTGCCAACGTAAAGGTGAATTATTGCCAGCTCGGTGGGCCGACGACACCTCAGGCCATCAGGGAAGAGATGCAACCTATAGATGGGCTCGTGACCGAGGGTGCACTTGACCATAGACACTATCGCACAGGTTATCCAGGAATGTGAAATGTGCTGCAGTCAAACAAGCCAAGCAGTCAAAGCCTCTCTGGTATGGAGGACGATGGCTGAGATATAGAAATGGGGAGGCCTGGCAGATTGATTATATCACACTCCCACAGATCCACCAAGGCAAGCGCCATGTGCTTACAATGGCGGAAGCAACCACGGGATGGCTGGAAACATATCCCGTGCCCCATGCCACCGCCCGGAACACCATCCTGGGCCTTGAAAAGCAAGTCTTATGGCGACATGGCACCCCAGAAAGGATTGAGTCAGACAATGGGACTCGCTTCTGAAACAACCTCATAGACACTTGGGCCAAAGAACATGGCATTGAGTGGGTGTATCACATCCCCTGTCATGCACCAGCCTCCGGGAAAACTGAACGATACAATGGACTACTGAAAACTACACTGAGAGCAATGGGTGGTGGGACCTTCAAACATTGGGATACACATTTAGCAAAAGCCACCTGGCTAGTTAACACTAGAGGATCTACCAATCGAGCTGGCCCTGCCCAATCAAAGCCTTTACATACTGTAGAAGGGGATAAAGTTCCTGTAGTGCACATGAAGAATATATTAGGGAAGACAGTCTGGGTTACTGCTGCCTCAGGCAAAGGCAAACCCATCCGTGGGATTGTTTTTGCTCAAGGACCTGGTTGCACTTGGTGGGTGATGCGAAAGGATGGGGAATGCCGATGTGTAGCTCGAGGGGATTTGATTTTGGGTGAGAATAGTCAATGAATGAAACTGTATGATGTTAATTGCTGTATGACCTTGTCAGTCTATGTCATCTCTATCACAGTTGCTATACGCCAAACCAATGATATTATAGCAAGGATTACTCAAATTAATAAAGAATGAACTATTGATAAAGCTGAGGAAAGTGCAGCAGTAATGGAAGCAGAACTGGCTTTAGCAACTGGCACCCATCAACCTCCTCAAGAGATCGACATCTTCAGCCCACAGACCATGGACATGATACACCAGCCGAGCCAGATAGATACCACAACTGCGAGCTCCAGATGCAACAATCCAACACTACACACCATCCTCCCACAGCGTCCAGTGTCACCTGCCGCACCACACCGAGACCCAGCCCTGTTTTGCCGACTAGGCAAACTCCACATCATCTCTCCTGTCCCAAGAGACTATTAGGACAGATGGAGCCTGAAGTCATGGACTAAATGAACTCAATAGACACTTCAGAGGGATGGTCCATAGACTAAGGGAATGATGTCTGTGTATGTGTGTGTATACATATGTATATATAAAAACCAGTAAAATGGTGGGGATTAACTGGAAAGTGTAGGATCTGAGTATGACGTATATGGTATAGAATAAGGGGTGGATAATGTCCTGGTTGCGGCTGGGATAGGGTTAATTTTTGCCAGAAGCTGGCCGGGCTCTATTCTATACCATGTGACCATCACGCTTACTATATAGAGGGGGTCGACCGGAGTGGGGGGGATTGCTGCTTGGGAGCGGGCTGGGCGTCAGGCTCCGGGCGGGGTTAAACTGTTGTTGTTGTTGTTAACCCACAAGTTTTGCCTTTCTTTGGCCCGATTCTCTGCCTGTCCCGCTGGGTGGGCGGGGGGGTGGGGAGCGAGCAACCGCGTGGCTCAGCCTCCGGCTGGGGCTAAACCACGACAGCCTCCATCCTCACCAAGACACATGAGCACCCAGGACACCGCAACGGCTCCTTCTGGGACGAGCCAGCTTGCAGGGCCTTGCCGGGTCGCGATGAGGGTGAGCACCTGTAAGAGGATAAAGAGGGAGCCCTTGCTGTGCGCTCTCTTCATGCCACGTGAGCGAAGAGAGCGGGGAGCCACCGATGCGGAGGCCCTGGCCAGAAGACTGGCCTTGGAAAGGCCCGCGGCAGATGTCCCTGCCACAGCTCCTCCACCGGCCACAGCCCCTCCACCTAGTCTGCTGCCTGTCCTTGCCCAGGCACCTGCGCCGCTCCAGACACCCTCGCCCAGTGTATTTATTGGTGTATTGGGTGTCCGTGTTCCCGTGTTGGCAGCGGGGGCACTGCCGAGGGAGGAGCCTCTGGGAGGAGAGGCCGTGGCTGCCCCGTGCCAGGACACGGCCGGTCCCAGCCGTCTCCAACGGACCCGCCGCAGAAGACAGCTGAGCTCATCCTACGCCTCCCTGGGGTGAGACGTACTCCGGGGGTGAGCAGTGGGTCCGGTCTTGTTTAACAGGACTTCTGCCACACCTGGAGTTCTGTGTCCAGTTCTGGCTCCCCACTACAAGAGAGATGTGGAGCTACTGGAAAGAGCGAGCGACGGGCCAGCAAGATGGTGAAGGGACTGGAACACCTCTCATCTGGGACGGTTGAGGCTAGGGAAGAGAAGGCTGAGGGAGGACCTCATCAACCCCCAATCAATAAACACGTGAAGGGAGGGTGCAAAGAAGATAGAGCCAGGCTCTTCTCAGTGGCGCCCAGTGACAGGACCGGTGGCAATGGGTGCAGACTGAAACACAGGAGGTGCCCTCTGAACATCAGGAAACACTCTTTTTCTGTGAGGGTGACTGAGGCCTGGCACAGGTTGCCCAGAGAGGTGGTAGAGTCTCCTGCCTTGGAGATATTCCAAAGCCGTCTGGACACGGTCCTGAGCAACCGGCTCTGGGTGGCCCTGCTGGAGCAGGGGCGTTGGGCCTGGCGACGTGCAGAGGGCCCTTCCAACCTCAGTCGCTGTATGAGTCTAAGCTGACGGCCGTCCTCTTGCAGAGACTTGAGCAGATGCTTTTCTTCCAAGCATTTCTGACAGAGTCTTGCGTGGAAAATGAAGCTTGTACCAACGTGGCCCCATTTCCCTGCCAACAGAGGACAGTGGCAGTGGAACTCGTGGGCAGCACCCCACCAAGCTCCAACTCTCCTATTCCCACGTTACATTCAAAGGCACATGAGGAAAGCAAGGTGGAAGGAGAGCAGAGGTGGCCAAGCTTTCCCCGCAAAGCTGGACCCGCTGGAGCGAGAGGGACATTACACTGGTCTTCAGGCCTCCTGTTGCTATCCTTAGCAGAGTAACAGGGGTGACGGTGGAACGGTCAGCTTGAGGCTTGAGAGTTGACCTCAGTCTGCGATGAATGGTGTAGGCCTGTACCCTTGCGGACTGGCTGTTGAAGAGGTAGAGCCGAACTGGGCAAATCTCTCCGTGACAAAGACAGATGTTTGTCTGTACAGCATTCCGCTGGGAGCTGGCTGTGTGTTGGAGTTTCAGGGTGGGGGAACGGTGGGTCTCCTGAAGAGAAGCAGAAGGCAGGAGGCGAAGCGGAGGGCTGTTGCCTGGGAGCGCACATGGGCACGGGAGCTGAGCCAGGATCCCCCCCCCTTCCCGGTGGTCAGGCTGCTCAGGGCCTCCTCACACATCTCAGACTTCCCTCAGGGGTCCCAGACATGGCTGCACCCCCTGTGGGACCCCACTAGACCCAGTCCCCAGAGGCCAATGGAATGGGCCTGTGCTTTGGGGACCAGGACCCCCAAATGCTGCGCCAGGCTCCGACAACTCCTTCCTGGGGTGAGATGGGGGGGTGGCCCTCGTGCCAAGGATTTCATCAAGGAAATTAGGCAAGGAAGGCTACGGAGCGTCGTCTCCTTTTGCGCGGTTAGAAAACGTCCCCGTGGTGGAGAGAAAGCAAAAAGCCCGAGGAAGGCCTCAGCCTGCGAAAGGCAGGAGTTGGCTGCTTTGAGAGGGCCTCTGCGATGACATTGCTCTGCACCAGACTACAGCCACATCTCTCTGGTCTGTTTCTCCATTTTCTTCCTTTATTCTTATAGAGGGAAGGTCTCCCACGCATCTGGCCGATGGCATCTGTTCACACCATCTTCCCATGCACCTCCACTCGATAAATGCAGGTGTATCCTGGTTTTCCCCAGTTGCTCTGTATGGCAAGTTTTAAAACCCGAAAGGCTCTGGGGATCCCATCCTGCAAAGAAACCATGGCAAAAAGGGGCGTCACTCCTGGGGTGTAAAGGGTGAGAGCAGGTTCCATGCGCCTTCCTCTGCCAGCCTGGCCCCGGCTCCAGGACCAGCTCCCGCCCTGGCTGAGACGCAGCTTCTGCCTCCTTCCCTTCTGCCACCCAGGCGGCAAAGGAACCCTGTGCCCTGCAGAGCGAAACGCCCGGCCTCAGAGAGCGCGGCGGGCAGCTGTGGAAACCTGAGGCTCGCTGGTCCCGGGGAAGCGGGACCCAGGGAAAGTCCTGCTGCTGGGGCAAGGTGCTGGGCATCCTCCCTGCCACCCGCCTGCCGGGCGGGTGCAGCCCGGCAGCTCCGGGGACCCAGACAGCTGTGGGGCCAACGCGGCCTTTGTTCTGCTTTTGCTGCCCTGCCAGATGCCACCCTCCCTCCCGATGCCGCCAATGTTTCTCCCAACCACGGTCGGGCCCCCTGCCTCGGCAGGGACCGTCCACACTCTTTCTGCAAGCGACTTGCTGGCAAACCAGCGTTCCTGCCCTGGCCTCTTGCCCACACACACTCACTGTACCTGCAGACAGAAGGTCTGGGTTAGCTCTTCCTGCATGGCGTAGGTGAACGTCCCCAGCAGAGTTTCCTCCTTGCCTTCCTCATCCAGTCCCTTGGAGATAAAGCAGAGGGCAGCACGTCAGGCTCGACCCGACCACGGGGAAATGCTCATGCCACATCCGGGCCCGTGATATGCACCCGCAGTGCTGCGGCTCCAACGCGATCTGGCGCAAGATGCAGTGGGGCTGAGTCTCCTCCTTGTGTGTTTGCTCAGGGGCCCAGAGGTGCTGGGCCAAAACGCGCTGAGCAAGTCTTAGGAGGGGTGACAGCACCCCACGTTTCCCTGTAAACGCCCCCTCAGGGAATGGCAGTGCTTGGGAGCACACGGATCTCGGCAGATGCGCAGAGAACAGCAAGTCCCCGTGAGGGCTTTTCCCCGCGGCCAGGTCCCAGCCCCCCGTGGCCCGGCAGAGACTTACAGAGACAGTGAAATCTCGGGGCGCGCTACTGACAGTCCCCAGCGGAGAGGCTATCTTTGAGGCGTGCTGCATGGTGACGGCCATCGGTTGTATTTGCGCAGGCAACCGGATCAGCACCTCGCTCCGCGAGCCTTGGAGAGGCCAGCAGTATCCCGGGGAAGCATCGGGCTGAAAGCAGAGGGCAAGAGCAATGAACACGAGGGCGTGATGGGGGCCGCTGTGCTGCCGTGCAGCCAGAAGCCCAGGGGCCACTGCGCCTGTGGGCTGTGCTTGTGCTGGAAGTGAATGGCGTGTTGGAGAAGCGGGCAGAAGCGCCCGGCTGTCTTCCCGGCCCGGGAAGAGGAAAACAGCCAGGCAGTGGGAAACATCTGATAGCCTGCCCCGCAGTCAGGGCTTTCAAGAAACCTCTCTTTTTGGCCAGCAGCTCTGCAGCCTCCCCCCACCCTCCAGTGCCCCATCGCGAAAGGGACAATCAGAGCTGTGGCAAGGAAATTGGGTCCCGAAGGAGAAGCTCCTTCACCCAGCTGTGACCAGGGATGGTGGGCAGGAAGCTCAGCTCAGCTCAGCCCAGCTGAGCCTGCTTCTGAGGGCAGCTGCTCTCTTCTAGGGAGCCAAGCCCTGTGTGAGACCTCGGGGGTCAGGCACCGAACCAGTGCCGTGGCCTTCGCAATACCACTGGCCTGAGGGGAGACGCCCCAGGGCTTGCCCCCAACTTTCTAAGAGCACTGACAGTTTCTGCTACTGTACCTGCACAAAGGTATCCAGAAAGGGTTGACCCCAGAGGACCCAAAACACCCTGCAGAGCCATTCAGAGACTGCTGGACAATCTGTGCAGGTCGATGGCAGCCCCTGAAGGGAGAAGAGAGCAGCTGACTGCCAGAGGCCCCAGGCTCGGAGGACCTGGTCAGGCTGCAGGCGACTTCGAAGGCTGCCTGCCAGCCCCTCACGACAGCACCGCACGCTCGGAGGAGCCCTAGGAAAAGGAGGGGATCCCCGTGCCCGGTGACGGCGTTTCTCTCCCGGCCCCAGAAAGAGAAGGTCTGCGGGTGCTGGGAGACAGCAAGTCTCCACGGGAGGGGCTGCAGACCCAAGCCAAGGCCCCGCTGTGTGGACAGCTTTTCCCAGGAAAGGTCCCTGGAGTGGGAGAGGGCAGAAATGCTGTCAGGGGCATGCCAGGGGCACCAGCGAGGGGTCTGATGGCAGGGCTGGGGTGAGCCCAAGGGAGGCGCTCGGCCATAGTCATGCTGTTGGGCCCCGTGGTTTTGTCCCATCTCCCCAAGCTTTGGAGAGCAGAGTCTGGAGAGCAGCCTGCTTCTGGGGGGGCTAAGCAGCAGCCCAGCGCGATGAGAGGCCTGCCTGCCTGCATCCATCTGTACCTGCGCTTTTCAGAGCCCAGTCAGACAGCTGGGTGCTTGCAGACATTGCCTCTCTCATTTGCTGAACTTCCTGGAAAGACACAAAGGAACAGGGGAAACGACCCCGTCAGACCTGGCCAGCAGAGGGGGCTTTACAGCAGAGAAGCTCAACCAGCAGCCCCTGGCAAGAGATGGGGGTGTGGGCTGAGCAGGACGAGCCTGCCAGCTGGCCCGGGATGGGCCTTGTGCAGGGCCCTGCTCATCGCAACCCTCTTTCCCAAAGGGCAGGATCACCTACCTTCTTCATAGTGCCGATCTCTGCAGCCAGGCGCGCCACCTCATCCCTCAGCTGGTGCATCTCTTGGGATTGTTCCCCCAACACAGCGAGCGTGTTCCTGCAGACACCAGGAAAGCAGATCTCATCAAGAGAGCTGCCCAGCCCCTCCCGGAGCCTCCAAGCTCGGGAGGAGC
The DNA here is from genome assembly GCA_009819775.1 of Phoenicopterus ruber ruber. Classification (NCBI taxonomy): domain Eukaryota; kingdom Metazoa; phylum Chordata; class Aves; order Phoenicopteriformes; family Phoenicopteridae; genus Phoenicopterus; species Phoenicopterus ruber. The sequence goes on from CM020246.1 coordinate 31,625,125, forward strand.
AGAGGCAGAGGTGCTTGAGCCCACTTTTCCTTCCCCAGTTTGCGAGTGCTTCCCCTCCCCTCCAGGCTTAGCAAAAGGCCCAGGCAGGAGCGAAAGGCACGAGCCCTGGGCACTGTGCAAGTGAGTGCCAACAGCACGGGCTCATCTGCTGCTACCCACCAACTGTGCTGCAGGTCAGGAGAGAGGAGAGGGCTCTTACCGCAGGGACCTCAGGTCAGCTGCAGGCTGCCTCAGCAGCACCTGAAAGGGAAACGTTCTCCATTTGAGTCCAGAGGTCCTGGGGCTTTCCAGAGCCGGTGGCTGTAGGCAGAAGCTGCTGCCGCTTCTGAGGGTCACTGCCTGGAACCGGAGGACTGGGCCATTTACCAGCCAGCCAGCCAGCCAGCCAGCCAGCCACCGCCAGCAGTGCTCCTCAGTGGGACCTTCCTGTCCCACAACAGCAGTCACTGACCTGTGGCACATCCTTTGTCCACAGCCTCCGCATCAGGATCAAGGTCCCGCAGCAGGCACCAGCTGTAATTCACATCACCGAGAGAGAGAGTTCTTTTACAAGGGATTCTAATTATCTCTGTAGTCACACGGTCTCCTCCACGCCAGGGTGGCAAGAGGATGGCTGAGGACTCGAGGAAGGGTGCAGAGAGAGGTTGCAGCTCCTAGCAGGGACCCTATCCCTGGGCCCGGGGCTCTGCACAGCCGTGGTTTCCGGGAATGCTTGGCACCGCACAGCTACGCCCCATTTGCCCTCCCTGCTCTGTGTGTAGTGAGCACCTTGGGAGCTCCCTGAGCTGCAGACGTGGGAGGTTGGAAGGGCCCCCCCAGCTCCGCTCCCTCGTGCTGAATCTCACACTCCGTGCCTCCGTGCCTGCGCTGGCAGCGGGCGAATACTCACCGAGAGCAGCTAGGCTCATCAGATGAGGATCGTGACGAGCGTCTTCCTTTTCAAGGGTGACAATGTCTTTCCTGAGAAAGAGGGAGTCCTGGGGTTAGCAGTGCTCAAGGGCAGAGCCCTGCACGTGGGGGATTTTCTCTTGCAAGCCGAGGAGCAGGAATTCTGCAGGAGCCGGGGTCTCCTGGTGGCAGCACCACCAGCCCTCCCGCCTCTCGCCCTGACCCACTGGCACCCCTCGTCTCCGTGTCCACACTGGAGACGTGTTGTACTCACAGATGGAGATGCCTGTGCTGAGGCATCCCTGGAGAGTAAGTGCAGTCACCGCCAGACCTGCAGACCAACCCTGGGCAAAGAAAGCAGAGAAAAGCCTGAGACCCTTGTTGAGGACACGGGTCCAGCGCATGCTGGATCCCTGCAGGGAAGTGGGCGCTGGTCCTCCTTCCCTGGGCAGGGGCAGGGCCGTGGTTTATGCCCTATGGAGGGGGCAGCTGGGCGCGCCCTGGGAGCGGCGGGGCAGAGGGGTGGGCAGGATCCCCTCGCAGGCAGGGCACTGGCAGCTGGCTGGGGAAGGAGGGTGGCACCAGTCCGGGGGTACCCCATAGTTACTACAGTATCCCACAAAGATGTGGACATGGTAGGCAGCTCCTTCATCGTCACGTAGACGAGGTGGCCCCAGGCCTCCCTTGGGGCAGGATGACGCTGGTTCTGCAGGGCCGTGGGTCCCAGCCGAGCCAGGCAGGCTTGGTGCAAACATGGGGTGAAAGGCAGCCCTGAACTTACGCTCATTTTCTGCAGCACTGCAGAGTGCAGGCCCTTGCCGCCTGGTGCCCTGGGCCTCCTGAGATCTTGCCGGGCTGCTGCTGGCTCTTGTCCTTGGAAGAGCAGCCCCTTGTGCTCTTGGAGAAGCCTTTCTCCTCATCATCCTGGTGAGAAATGAAGCTCCACTGCAAGCTTACGTGCCCTCCTTCAGCCGCAGGAGTGTTGCCTGTCTGGGCAGATCTGCTCCTGGAGACAGCCGGGAGGAGAACGCCTGCCACAGGCAGACAGCCACCAGCACGCTGCGAGCTGCTTCCAGGCCCACAGCTTATGGCCCCCAGTGCCCGACCTCACAGAGGCCTGGCCCCGCACGGTGTGAGGTCATGGCTGTGACATCACAGAGGGAGCTGGCGGGGGGCGGGAGAGAGACCCCGCCGACCACTTGGCACTGTGTTTGTGCATTTGCGACTAGACAGTGCTGAAAACACACCAGTGTTTTAGCCGTGCTGAACAGTGCTTGCAGAGCGGCAAGGCTTCCTCTGTTTCTCTCCGAGTGTCCCTGAGCGAGTAGGCCGAGGCTGGGCAAGAGGCTGGGAGGGGACAGAGCAGGGACAGCCGACCCAGGCTGACCAAAAGGGTACTCCGGGCCACGTAAGGTCGTGCTCGGCAGCAAAGCCTGGGCCTTTGGCCTTTCCAAAGTAGCCATTGCGGGGGACTGCCTGGGCATCGGTCTGCTGGGGTCAACCCACCACAGCCTGTTGAGAGAAGGAGGGTGTTCGCTGCGTGTTTTGTAGTCTCCTGGGGGACCAGGAAGGTTCCTCGGGGGGGGGAACAGGGTGCCCTGAGGGCACCGGGCGTCCGGCGTGGCAACATGGGGGGTACTGAGCATGGCCCCTTGCCTTCCCCCCTGCCTGGGGCGGAGCAAGGAGGGGGCGCTGGCTCTGGCTGACACAGGCTGGGGCTGCACGGGGCTTTGGCCCACTCAGCCCCTCTGGCTCCACGTCGTCATGGGCAGCTTCAGCCACCAAAGTGGCCGCAGGCACGTGCCAAGGGGCTGCTGCACGCCTCCATCCTCACCAAGACACATGAGCACCCAGGACACCGCAATGGCTCCTTCTGGGACGAGCCAGCTTGCAGGGCCTTGCCGGGTCACGATGAGGGTGAGCACCTCTAAGAGGATAAAGAGGGAGCCCTGCTGTGCGCTCTCTTCATGCCATGCAAGCGAAGAGAGCGGGGAGCCACTGAGGCAGCGGCCCTGGCCAGAAGACTGGCCTTGGCAAGGCCCTCGGCAGATGTCAGATGGACTGCCAACGTAAAGGTGAATTATTGCCAGCTCGGTGGGCCGACGACACCTCAGGCCATCAGGGAAGAGATGCAACCTATAGATGGGCTCGTGACCGAGGGGTGCACTTGACCATAGACACTATCGCACAGGTTATCCAGGAATGTGAAATGTGCTGCAGTCAAACAAGCCAAGCAGTCAAAGCCTCTCTGGTATGGAGGACGATGGCTGAGATATAGAAATGGGGAGGCCTGGCAGATTGATTATATCACACTCCCACAGATCCACCAAGGCAAGCGCCATGTGCTTACAATGGCGGAAGCAACCACGGGATGGCTGGAAACATATCCCGTGCCCCATGCCACCGCCCGGAACACCATCCTGGGCCTTGAAAAGCAAGTCTTATGGCGACATGGCACCCCAGAAAGGATTGAGTCAGACAATGGGACTCGCTTCTGAAACAACCTCATAGACACTTGGGCCAAAGAACATGGCATTGAGTGGGTGTATCACATCCCCTGTCATGCACCAGCCTCCGGGAAAACTGAACGATACAATGGACTACTGAAAACCACAACTGAGAGCAATGGGTGGTGGGACCTTCAAACATTGGGATACACATTTAGCAAAAGCCACCTGGCTAGTTAACACTAGAGGATCTACCAATCGAGCTAGCCCTGCCCAATCAAAGCCTTTACATACTGTAGAAGGGGATAAAGTTCCTGTAGTGCACATGAAGAATATATTAGGGAAGACAGTCTGGGTTACTGCTGCCTCAGGCAAAGGCAAACCCATCCGTGGGATTGTTTTTGCTCAAGGACCTGGTTGCACTTGGTGGGTGATGCGAAAGGATGGGGAATGCCGATGTGTAGCTCGAGGGGATTTGATTTTGGGTGAGAATAGTCAATGAATGAAACTGTATGATGTTAATTGCTGTATGACCTTGTCAGTCTATGTCATCTCTATCACAGTTGCTATACGCCAAACCAATGATATTATAGCAAGGATTACTCAAATTAATAAAGAATGAACTATTGATAAAGCTGAGGAAAGTGCAGCAGTAATGGAAGCAGAACTGGCTTTAGCAACTGGCACCCATCAACCTCCTCAAGAGATCGACATCTTCAGCCCACAGACCATGGACATGATACACCAGCCGAGCCAGATAGATACCACAACTGCGAGCTCCAGATGCAACAATCCAACACTACACACCATCCTCCCACAGCGTCCAGTGTCACCTGCCGCACCACACCGAGACCCAGCCCTGTTTTGCCGACTAGGCAAACTCCACATCATCTCTCCTGTCCCAAGAGACTATTAGGACAGATGGAGCCTGAAGTCATGGACTAAATGAACTCAATAGACACTTCAAAGGGATGGTCCATAGACTAAAGGAATGATGTCTGTGTATATATATAAAACAGGAAAAGTGGTGGTGATTAATTGGAAAGTGTAGGATCTGAGTATGACGTATATGGTATAGAATAAGGGGTGGATAATGTCCTGGTTGCGGCTGGGATAGGGTTAATTTTTGCCAGAAGCTGGCCGGGCTCTATTCTATACCATGTGACCATCACGCTTACTATATAGAGGGGGTCGACCGGAGTGGGGGGGGATTGCTGCTTGGGAGCGGGCTGGGCGTCAGGCTCCGGGCGGGGTTAAACTGTTGTTGTTGTTGTTAACCCACAAGTTTTGCCTTTCTTTGGCCCGATTCTCTGCCTGTCCCGCTGGGTGGGCGGGGGGGGTGGGGAGCGAGCAACCGCGTGGCTCAGCCTCCGGCTGGGGCTAAACCACGACGGCCTCCATCCTCACCAAGACACATGAGCACCCAGGACACCGCAACGGCTCCTTCTGGGACGAGCCAGCTTGCAGGGCCTTGCCGGGTCGCGATGAGGGTGAGCACCTGTAAGAGGATAAAGAGGGAGCCCTGCTGTGCGCTCTCTTCATGCCACGTGAGCGAAGAGAGCGGGGAGCCACCGATGCGGAGGCCCTGGCCAGAAGACTGGCCTTGGAAAGGCCCGCGGCAGATGTCCCTGCCACAGCTCCTCCACCGGCCACAGCCCCTCCACCTAGTCTGCTGCCTGTCCTTGCCCAGGCACCTGCGCCGCTCCAGACACCCTCGCCCAGTGTATTTATTGGTGTATTGGGTGTCCGTGTTCCCGTGTTGGCAGCGGGGGCACTGCCGAGGGAGGAGCCTCTGGGAGGAGAGGCCGTGGCTGCCCCGTGCCAGACACGGCCGGTCCCAGCCGTCTCCAACGGACCCGCCGCAGAAGACAGCTGAGCTCATCCTACGCCTCCCTGGGGTGAGACGTACTCCGGGGGTGAGCAGTGGGTCCGGTCTTGTTTAACAGGACTTCTGCCACACCTGGAGTTCTGTGTCCAGTTCTGGGCTCCCCACTACAAGAGAGATGTGGAGCTACTGGAAAGAGCGAGCGACGGGCCAGCAAGATGGTGAAGGGACTGGAACACCTCTCATCTGGGACGGTTGAGGCTAGGGAAGAGAAGGCTGAGGGAGGACCTCATGAACCCCCAATCAATAAACACGTGAAGGGAGGGTGCAAAGAAGATAGAGCCAGGCTCTTCTCAGTGGCGCCCAGTGACAGGACCGGTGGCAATGGGTGCAGACTGAAACACAGGAGGTGCCCTCTGAACGTCAGGAAACACTCTTTTTCTGTGAGGGTGACTGAGGCCTGGCACAGGTTGCCCAGAGAGGTGGTAGAGTCTCCTGCCTTGGAGATATTCCAAAGCCGTCTGGACACGGTCCTGAGCAACCGGCTCTGGGTGGCCCTGCTGGAGCAGGGGCGTTGGGCCTGGCGACGTGCAGAGGGCCCTTCCAACCTCAGTCGCTGTATGAGTCTAAGCTGACGGCCGTCCTCTTGCAGAGACTTGAGCAGATGCTTTTCTTCCAAGCATTTCTGACAGAGTCTTGCGTGGAAAATGAAGCTTGTACCAACGTGGCCCCATTTCCCTGCCAACAGAGGACAGTGGCAGTGGAACTCGTGGGCAGCACCCCACCAAGCTCCAACTCTCCTATTCCCACGTTACATTCAAAGGCACATGAGGAAAGCAAGGTGGAAGGAGAGCAGAGGTGGCCAAGCTTTCCCCGCAAAGCTGGACCCGCTGGAGCGAGAGGGACATTACACTGGTCTTCAGGCCTCCTGTTGCTATCCTTAGCAGAGTAACAGGGGTGACGGTGGAACGGTCAGCTTGAGGCTTGAGAGTTGACCTCAGTCTGCGATGAATGGGTGTAGGCCTGTACCCTTGCGGACTGGCTGTTGAAGAGGTAGAGCCGAACTGGGCAAATCTCTCCGTGACAAAGACAGATGTTTGTCTGTACAGCATTCCGCTGGGAGCTGGCTGTGTGTTGGAGTTTCAGGGTGGGGGAACGGTGGGTCTCCTGAAGAGAAGCAGAAGGCAGGAGGCGGAAGCGGAGGGCTGTGCCTGGGAGCGCACATGGGCACGGGGAGCTGAGCCAGGATCCCCCCCCTTCCCGGTGGTCAGGCTGCTCAGGCCTCCTCACACATCTCAGACTTCCCTCAGGGGTCCCAGACATGGCTGCACCCCCTGTGGGACCCCACTAGACCCAGTCCCCAGAGCCAATGGAATGGGCCTGTGCTTTGGGGACCAGGACCCCCAAATGCTGCGCCAGGCTCCGACAACTCCTTCCTGGGGTGAGATGGGGGGGTGGCCCTCGTGCCAAAGGATTTCATCAAGGAAATTAGGCAAGGAAAGGCTACGGGAGCGTCGTCTCCTTTTGCGCGGTTAGAAAACGTCCCCGTGGTGGAGAGAAAGCAAAAAGCCCGAGGAAGGCCTCAGCCTGCGAAAGGCAGGAGTTGGCTGCTTTGAGAGGGCCTCTGCGATGACATTGCTCTGCACCAGACTAACAGCCACATCTCTCTGGTCTGTTTCTCCATTTTCTTCCTTTATTCTTATAGAGGGAAGGTCTCCACACGCATCTGGCCGATGGCATCTGTTCACACCATCTTCCCATGCACCTCCACTCGATAAATGCAGGTGTATCCTGGTTTTCCCCAGTTGCTCTGTATGGCAAGTTTTAAAACCCGAAAGGCTCTGGGGATCCCATCCTGCAAAGAAACCATGGCAAAAAGGGGCGTCACTCCTGGGGTGTAAAGGGTGAGAGCAGGTTCCATGCGCCTTCCTCTGCCAGCCTGGCCCCGGCTCCAGGACCAGCTCCCGCCCTGGCTGAGACGCAGCTTCTGCCTCCTTCCCTTCTGCCACCCAGGCGGCAAAGGAACCCCTGTGCCCTGCAGAGCGAACGCCCGGCCTCAGAGAGCGCGGCGGGCAGCTGTGGAAACCTGAGGCTCGCTGGTCCCGGGGAAGCGGGACCCAGGGAAAGTCCTGCTGCTGGGGCAAGGTGCTGGGCATCCTCCCTGCCACCGCCTGCCGGGCGGGTGCAGCCCGGCAGCTCCGGGGACCCAGACAGCTGTGGGGCCAACGCGGCCTTTGTTCTGCTTTTGCTGCCCTGCCAGATGCCACCCTCCCTCCCGATGCCGCCAATGTTTCTCCCAACCACGGTCGGGCCCCTGCCTCGGCAGGGACCGTCCACACTCTTTCTGCAAGCGACTTGCTGGCAAACCAGCGTTCCTGCCCTGGCCTCTTGCCCACACACACTCACTGTACCTGCAGACAGAAGGTCTGGGTTAGCTCTTCCTGCATGGCGTAGGTGAACGTCCCCAGCAGAGTTTCCTCCTTGCCTTCCTCATCCAGTCCCTTGGAGATAAAGCAGAGGGCAGCACGTCAGGCTCGACCCGACCACGGGGAATGCTCATGCCACATCCGGGCCCGTGATATGCACCCCGCAGTGCTGCGGCTCCAACGCGATCTGGCGCAAGATGCAGTGGGGCTGAGTCTCCTCCTTGTGTGTTGCTCAGGGGCCCAGAGGTGCTGGGCCAAAACGCGCTGAGCAAGTCTTAGGAGGGGTGACAGCACCCCACGTTTCCCTGTAAACGCCCCCTCAGGGAATGGCAGTGCTTGGGAGCACACGGATCTCGGCAGATGCGCAGAGAACAGCAAGTCCCCGTGAGGGCTTTTCCCCGCGGCCAGGTCCCAGCCCCCCGTGCCCGGCAGAGACTTACAGAGACAGTGAAATCTCGGGGCGCGCTACTGACAGTCCCCAGCGGAGAGGCTATCTTTGAGGCGTGCTGCATGGTGACGGCCATCGGTTGTATTTGCGCAGGCAACCGGATCAGCACCTCGCTCCGCGAGCCTTGGAGAGGCCAGCAGTATCCCGGGGAAGCATCGGGCTGAAAGCAGAGGGCAAGAGCAATGAACACGAGGGCGTGATGGGGGCCGCTGTGCTGCCGTGCAGCCAGAAGCCCAGGGGCCACTGCGCCTGTGGGCTGTGCTTGTGCTGGAAGTGAATGGCGTGTTGAGAAGCGGGCAGAAGCGCCCGGCTGTCTTCCCGGCCCGGGAAAGAGGAAAACAGCCAGGCAGTGGGAAACATCTGATAGCCTGCCCCGCAGTCAGGGCTTTCAAGAAACCTCTCTTTTTGGCCAGCAGCTCTGCAGCCTCCCCCCACCCTCCAGTGCCCCATCGCGAAAGGGACAATCAGAGCTGTGGCAAGGAAATTGGGGTCCCGAAGGAGAAGCTCCTTCACCCAGCTGTGACCAGGGATGGTGGGCAGGAAGCTCAGCTCAGCTCAGCTCAGCCCAGCTGAGCCTGCTTCTGAGGGCAGCTGCTCTCTTCTAGGGAGCCAAGCCCTGTGTGAGACCTCGGGGGTCAGGCACCGAACCAGTGCCGTGGCCTTCGGCAATACCACTGGCCTGAGGGGAGACGCCCCAGGGCTTGCCCCCAACTTTCTAAGAGCACTGACAGTTTCTGCTACTGTACCTGCACAAAGGTATCCAGAAGGGGTTGACCCCAGAGGACCCAAAACACCCTGCAGAGCCATTCAGAGACGCTGGACAATCTGTGCAGGTCGATGGCAGCCCCTGAAGGGAGAAGAGAGCAGCTGACTGCCAGAGGCCCCAGGCTCGGAGGACCTGGTCAGGCTGCAGGCGACTTCGAAGGCTGCCTGCCAGCCCCTCACACAGCACCGCACGCTCGGAGGAGCCCTAGGAAAAGGAGGGGATCCCCGTGCCCGGTGACGGCGTTTCTCTCCCGGCCCCAGAAAGAGAAGGTCTGCGGGTGCTGGGAGACAGCAAGTCTCCACGGGAGGGGCTGCAGACCCAAGCCAAGGCCCCGCTGTGTGGACAGCTTTTCCCAGGAAAGGTCCCTGGAGTGGGAGAGGGCAGAAATGCTGTCAGGGGCATGCCAGGGGCACCAGCGAGGGGTCTGATGGCAGGGCTGGGGTGAGCCCAAGGGAGGCGCTCGGCCATAGTCATGCTGTTGGGCCCCGTGGTTTTGTCCCATCTCCCCAAGCTTTGGAGAGCAGAGTCTGGAGAGCAGCCTGCTTCTGGGGGGGCTAAGCAGCAGCCCAGCGCGATGAGAGGCCTGCCTGCCTGCATCCATCTGTACCTGCGCTTTTCAGAGCCCAGTCAGACAGCTGGGTGCTTGCAGACATTGCCTCTCTCATTTGCTGAACTTCCTGGGAAAGACACAAAGGAACAGGGGAAACGACCCCCGTCAGACCTGGCCAGCAGAGGGGGCTTTACAGCAGAGAAGCTCAACCAGCAGCCCCTGGCAAGAGATGGGGGTGTGGGCTGAGCAGGACGAGCCCGCCAAGCTGGCCCGGGATGGGCCTTGTGCAGGGCCCTGCTCATCGCAACCCTCTTTCCCAAAGGGCAGGATCACCTACCTTCTTCATAGTGCCGATCTCTGCAGCCAGGCGCGCCACCTCATCCCTCAGCTGGTGCATCTCTTGGGATTGTTCCCCCAACACAGCGAGCGTGTTCCTGCAGACACCAGGAAAGCAGATCTCATCAAGAGAGCTGCCCAGCCCCTCCCGGAGCCTCCAAGCTCGGGAGGAGCAGAGGCAGAGGTGCTTGAGCCCCTTTTCCTTCCCCAGTTTGCGAGTGCTTCCCCTCCCCTCCAGGCTTAGCAAAAGGCCCAGGCAGGAGCGAAAGGCACGAGCCCTGGGCACTGTGCAAGTGAGTGCCAACAGCACGGGCTCATCTGCTGCTACCCACCAACTGTGCTGCAGGTCAGGAGAGAGGAGAGGGCTCTTACCGCAGGGACCTCAGGTCAGCTGCAGGCTGCCTCAGCAGCACCTGAAAGGGAAACGTTCTCCATTTGAGTCCCAGAGGTCCTGGGGCTTTCCAGAGCCGGTGGCTGTAGGCAGAAGCTGCTGCCGCTTCTGAGGGTCACTGCCTGGAACCGGAGGACTGGGCCATTTACCAGCCAGCCAGCCAGCCAGCCAGCCAGCCACCGCCAGCAGTGCTCCTCAGTGGGACCTTCCTGTCCCACAACAGCAGTCACTGACCTGTGGCACATCCTTTGTCCACAGCCTCCGCATCAGGATCAAGGTCCCGCAGCAGGCACCAGCTGTAATTCACATCACCGAGAGCAGAGAGTTCTTTTACAAGGGATTCTAATTATCTCTGTAGTCACACGGTCTCCTCCCACGCCAGGGTGGCAAGAGGATGGCTGAGGACTCGAGGAAGGGGTGCAGAGAGAGGTTGCAGCTCCTAGCAGGGACCCTATCCCTGGGCCTCGGGGCTCTGCACAGCCGTGGTTTCCGGGAATGCTTGGCACCGCACAGCTACGCCCCATTTGCCCTCCCTGCTCTGTGTGTAGTGAGCACCTTGGGAGCTCCCTGAGCTGCAGACGTGGGAGGTTGGAAGGGCCCCCCCAGCTCCGCTCCCTCGTGCTGAATCTCACACTCCGTGCCTCCGTGCCTGCGCTGGCAGCGGGCGAATACTCACCGAGAGCAGCTAGGCTCATCAAGATGAGGATCGTGACGAGCGTCTTCCTTTTCAAGGTGACAATGTCTTTCCTGAGAAAGAGGGAGTCCTGGGGTTAGCAGTGCTCAAGGGCAGAGCCCTGCACGTGGGGATTTTCTCTTGCAAGCCGAGGAGCAGGAATTCTGCAGGAGCCGGGGTCTCCTGGTGGGCAGCACCACCAGCCTCCCGCCTCTCGCCCTGACCCACTGGCACCCCTCGTCTCCGTGTCCACACTGGAGACGTGTTGTACTCACAGGATGGAGATGCCTGTGCTGAGGCATCCCTGGAGAGTAAGTGCAGTCACCGCCAGACTGCAGACCAACCCTGGGCAAAGAAAGCAGAGAAAAGCCTGAGGACCCTTGTTGAGGACACGGGTCCAGCGCATGCTGGATCCCTGCAGGGAAGTGGGCGCTGGTCCTCCTTCCCTGGGGCAGGGGCAGGGCCGTGGTTATGCCCTATGGAGGGGGGCAGCTGGGCGCGCCCTGGGAGCGGCGGGGCAGAGGGGTGGGCAGGATCCCCTCGCAGGCAGGGCACTGGCAGCGTGGCTGGGGAAGGAGGGTGGCACCAGTCCGGGGGTACCCCATAGTTACTACAGTATCCCACAAAGATGTGGACATGGTAGGCAGCTCCTTCATCGTCACGTAGACGAGGTGGCCCCAGGCCTCCCTTGGGGCAGGATGACGCTGGTTCTGCAGGGCCGTGGGTCCCAGCCGAGCCAGGCAGGCTTGGTGCAAACATGGGGTGAAAGGCAGCCCTGAACTTACGCTCATTTTCTGCAGCACTGCAGAGTGCAGGCCCTTGCCGCCTGGTGCCCTGGGCCTCCTGAGATCTTGCCGGGCTGCTGCTGGCTCTTGTCCTTGGAAGAGCAGCCCCTTGTGCTCTTGGAGAAGCCTTTCTCCTCATCATCCTGGTGAGAAATGAAGCTCCACTGCAAGCTTACGTGCCCTCCTTCAGCCGCAGGAGTGTTGCCTGTCTGGGCAGATCTGCTCCTGGAGACAGCCGGGAGGAGAACGCCTGCCACAGGCAGACAGCCACCAGCACGCTGCGAGCTGCTTCCAGGCCCACAGCTTATGGCCCCCAGTGCCCGACCTCACAGAGGCCTGGCCCCGCACGGTGTGAGGTCATGGCTGTGACATCACAGAGGGAGCTGGCGGGGGGCGGAGAGAGACCCCGCCGACCACTTGGCACTGTGTTGTGCATTTGCGACTAGACAGTGCTGAAAACACACCAGTGTTTTAGCCGGTGCTGAACAGTGCTTGCAGAGCGGCAAGGCTTCCTCTGTTTCTCTCCGAGTGTCCCTGAGCGAGTAGGCCGAGGCTGGGCAAGAGGCTGGGAGGGGACAGAGCAGGGACAGCCGACCCAGGCTGACCAAAAGGGTACTCCGGGCCACGTAAGGTCGTGCTCGGCAGCAAAGCCTGGGCCTTTGGCCTTTCCAAAGTAGCCATTGCGTGGGGACTGCCTGGGCATCGGTCTGCTGGGGTCAACCCACCACAGCCTGTTGAGAGAAAGGAGGGTGTTCGCTGCGTGTTTTGTAGTCTCCTGGGGGACCAGGAAGGTTCCTCGGGGGGGGGAACAGGGTGCCCTGAGGGCACCGGGCGTCCGGCGTGGCAACATGGGGGTACTGAGCATGGCCCCTTGCCTTCCCCCTGCCTGGGGCGGAGCAAGGAGGGGGCGCTGGCTCTGGCTGACACAGGCTGGGGCTGCACGGGGCTTTGGCCCACTCAGCCCCTCTGGCTCCACGTCGTCATGGGCAGCTTCAGCCACCAAAGTGGCCGCAGGCACGTGCCAAGGGGCTGCTGCACGCCTCCATCCTCACCAAGACACATGAGCACCCAGGACACCGCAACTGGCTCCTTCTGGGACGAGCCAGCTTGCAGGGCCTTGCCGGGTCACGATGAGGGTGAGCACCTCTAAGAGGATAAAGAGGGAGCCCTGCTGTGCGCTCTCTTCATGCCATGCAAGCGAAGAGAGCGGGGAGCCACTGAGGCAGCGGCCCTGGCCAGAAGACTGGCCTTGGCAAGGCCCTCGGCAGATGTCAGATGGACTGCCAACGTAAAGGTGAATTATTGCCAGCTCGGTGGGCCGACGACACCTCAGGCCATCAGGGAAGAGATGCAACCTATAGATGGGCTCGTGACCGAGGGGTGCACTTGACCATAGACACTATCGCACAGGTTATCCAGGAATGTGAAATGTGCTGCAGTCAAACAAGCCAAGCAGTCAAAGCCTCTCTGGTATGGAGGACGATGGCTGAGATATAGAAATGGGGAGGCCTGGCAGATTGATTATATCACACTCCCACAGATCCACCAAGGCAAGCGCCATGTGCTTACAATGGCGGAAGCAACCACGGGATGGCTGGAAACATATCCCGTGCCCCATGCCACCGCCCGGAACACCATCCTGGGCCTTGAAAAGCAAGTCTTATGGCGACATGGCACCCCAGAAAGGATTGAGTCAGACAATGGGACTCGCTTCTGAAACAACCTCATAGACACTTGGGCCAAAGAACATGGCATTGAGTGGGTGTATCACATCCCCTGTCATGCACCAGCCTCCGGGAAAACTGAACGATACAATGGACTACTGAAAACCACACTGAGAGCAATGGGTGGTGGGACCTTCAAACATTGGGATACACATTTAGCAAAAGCCACCTGGCTAGTTAACACTAGAGGATCTACCAATCGAGCTGGCCCTGCCCAATCAAAGCCTTTACATACTGTAGAAGGGGATAAAGTTCCTGTAGTGCACATGAAGAATATATTAGGGAAGACAGTCTGGGTTACTGCTGCCTCAGGCAAAGGCAAACCCATCCGTGGGATTGTTTTTGCTCAAGGACCTGGTTGCACTTGGTGGGTGATGCGAAAGGATGGGGAATGCCGATGTGTAGCTCGAGGGGATTTGATTTTGGGTGAGAATAGTCAATGAATGAAACTGTATGATGTTAATTGCTGTATGACCTTGTCAGTCTATGTCATCTCTATCACAGTTGCTATACGCCAAACCAATGATATTATAGCAAGGATTACTCAAATTAATAAAGAATGAACTATTGATAAAGCTGAGGAAAGTGCAGCAGTAATGGAAGCAGAACTGGCTTTAGCAACTGGCACCCATCAACCTCCTCAAGAGATCGACATCTTCAGCCCACAGACCATGGACATGATACACCAGCCGAGCCAGATAGATACCACAACTGCGAGCTCCAGATGCAACAATCCAACACTACACACCATCCTCCCACAGCGTCCAGTGTCACCTGCCGCACCACACCGAGACCCAGCCCTGTTTTGCCGACTAGGCAAACTCCACATCATCTCTCCTGTCCCAAGAGACTATTAGGACAGATGGAGCCTGAAGTCATGGACTAAATGAACTCAATAGACACTTCAAAGGGATGGTCCATAGACTAAAGGAATGATGTCTGTGTATATATATAAAACAGGAAAAGTGGTGGTGATTAATTGGAAAGTGTAGGATCTGAGTATGACGTATATGGTATAGAATAAGGGGTGGATAATGTCCTGGTTGCGGCTGGGATAGGGTTAATTTTTGCCAGAAGCTGGCCGGGCTCTATTCTATACCATGTGACCATCACGCTTACTATATAGAGGGGGTCGACCGGAGTGGGGGGGATTGCTGCTTGGGAGCGGGCTGGGCGTCAGGCTCCGGGCGGGGTTAAACTGTTGTTGTTGTTGTTAACCCACAAGTTTTGCCTTTCTTTGGCCCGATTCTCTGCCTGTCCCGCTGGGTGGGCGGGGGGGTGGGGAGCGAGCAACCGCGTGGCTCAGCCTCCGGCTGGGGCTAAACCACGACAGGCCTCCATCCTCACCAAGACACATGAGCACCCAGGACACCGCAACGGCTCCTTCTGGGACGAGCCAGCTTGCAGGGCCTTGCCGGGTCGCGATGAGGGTGAGCACCTGTAAGAGGATAAAGAGGGAGCCCTGCTGTGCGCTCTCTTCATGCCACGTGAGCGAAGAGAGCGGGGAGCCACCGATGCGGAGGCCCTGGCCAGAAGACTGGCCTTGGAAAGGCCCGCGGCAGATGTCCCTGCCACAGCTCCTCCACCGGCCACAGCCCCTCCACCTAGTCTGCTGCCTGTCCTTGCCCAGGCACCTGCGCCGCTCCAGACACCCTCGCCCAGTGTATTTATTGGTGTATTGGGTGTCCGTGTTCCCGTGTTGGCAGCGGGGGCACTGCCGAGGGAGGAGCCTCTGGGAGGAGAGGCCGTGGCTGCCCCGTGCCAGACACGGCCGGTCCCAGCCGTCTCCAACGGACCCGCCGCAGAAGACAGCTGAGCTCATCCTACGCCTCCCTGGGGTGAGACGTACTCCGGGGGTGAGCAGTGGGTCCGGTCTTGTTTAACAGGACTTCTGCCACACCTGGAGTTCTGTGTCCAGTTCTGGGCTCCCCACTACAAGAGAGATGTGGAGCTACTGGAAAGAGCGAGCGACGGGCCAGCAAGATGGTGAAGGGACTGGAACACCTCTCATCTGGGACGGTTGAGGCTAGGGAAGAGAAGGCTGAGGGAGGACCTCATCAACCCCCAATCAATAAACACGTGAAGGGAGGGTGCAAAGAAGATAGAGCCAGGCTCTTCTCAGTGGCGCCCAGTGACAGGACCGGTGGCAATGGGTGCAGACTGAAACACAGGAGGTGCCCTCTGAACATCAGGAAACACTCTTTTTCTGTGAGGGTGACTGAGGCCTGGCACAGGTTGCCCAGAGAGGTGGTAGAGTCTCCTACCTTGGAGATATTCCAAAGCCGTCTGGACACGGTCCTGAGCAACCGGCTCTGGGTGGCCCTGCTGGAGCAGGGGCGTTGGGCCTGGCGACGTGCAGAGGGCCCTTCCAACCTCAGTCGCTGTATGAGTCTAAGCTGACGGCCGTCCTCTTGCAGAGACTTGAGCAGATGCTTTTCTTCCAAGCATTTCTGACAGAGTCTTGCGTGGAAAATGAAGCTTGTACCAATGTGGCCCCATTTCCCTGCCAACAGAGGACAGTGGCAGTGGAACTCGTGGGCAGCACCCCACCAAGCTCCAACTCTCCTATTCCCATGTTACATTCAAAGGCACATGAGGAAAGCAAGGTGGAAGGAGAGCAGAGGTGGCCAAGCTTTCCCCGCAAAGCTGGACCCGCTGGAGCGAGAGGGACATTACACTGGTCTTCAGGCCTCCTGTTGCTATCCTTAGCAGAGTAACAGGGGTGACGGTGGAACGGTCAGCTTGAGGCTTGAGAGTTGACCTCAGTGTGCGATGAATGGGTGTAGGCCTGTACCCTTGCGGACTGGCTGTTGAAGAGGTAGAGCCGAACTGGGCAAATCTCTCCGTGACAAAGACAGATGTTTGTCTGTACAGCATTCCGCTGGGAGCTGGCTGTGTGTTGGAGTTTCAGGGTGGGGGAATGGTGGGTCTCCTGAAGAGAAGCAGAAGGCAGGAGGCGGAAGCGGAGGGCTGTGCCTGGGAGCGCACATGGGCACGGGGAGCTGAGCCAGGATCCCCCCCCCTTCCCGGTGGTCAGGCTGCTCAGGCCTCCTCACACATCTCAGACTTCCCTCAGGGGTCCCAGACATGGCTGCACCCCCTGTGGGACCCCCACTAGACCCAGTCCCCAGAGCCAATGGAATGGGCCTGTGCTTTGGGGACCAGGACCCCCAAATGCTGCGCCAGGCTCCGACGACTCCTTCCTGGGGCCAGATGGGGGGGAGGCCCTCGTGCCAAAGGATTTCATCAAGGAAATTAGGCAAGGAAAGGCTACGGAGCGTCGTCTCCTTTTGCGCGGTTAGAAAACGTCCCCGTGGTGGAGAGAAAGCAAAAAGCCCGAGGAAGGCCTCAGCCTGCGAAAGGCAGGAGTTGGCTGCTTTGAGAGGGCCTCTGCGATGACATTGCTCTGCACCAGACTAACAGCCACATCTCTCTGGTCTGTTTCTCCATTTTCTTCCTTTATTCTTATAGAGGGAAGGTCTCCACACGCATCTGGCCGATGGCATCTGTTCACACCATCTTCCCATGCACCTCCACTCGATAAATGCAGGTGTATCCTGGTTTTCCCCAGTTGCTCTGTATGGCAAGTTTTCAAAACCCGAAAGGCTCTGGGGATCCCATTCCTGCAAAGAAACCATGGCAAAAAGGGGCGATCACTCCTGGGGTGTAAAGGGTGAGAGCAGGCTCCATGCGTCTTCCTCTGCCAGCCTGGCCCGGCTCCTGGGACCAGCTCCTGCCCTGGCTGAGATGCAGCTTCTCTGCTCTTCCTTCTGCCACCCAGGCGGCAAAGGACCCCTGTGCCCTGCAGAGCGAACGCCCGGCCTCAGAGAGCGCGGCGGGCAGCTGTGGAAACCTGAGGCTCGCTGGTCCCGGGGAAGCGGGACCCGGGGAAAGTCCTGCTGCCGGGGCAAGGTGCTGGGCATCCTCCCTGCCACCGCCTGCCAGGCGGGTGCAGCCTGGCAGCTCCGGGGACCCAGACAGCTGTGGGGCCAACGCGGCCTTTGTTCTGCTTTTGCCGCCCTGCCAGATGCCACCCTCCCTCCCGATGCCACCAATGTTTCTCCCAACCACGGTCGGGCTCCTGCCTCGGCAGGGACCGTCCACACTCTTTCTGCAAGCGACTTGCTGGCAAACCAGCGTTCCTGCCCTGGCCTCTTGCCCACACACACTCACTGTACCTGCAGACAGAAGGTCTGGGTTGGCTCTTCCTGCATGCATAAGTGAATGTCCCCAGCAGAGTTTCATCCTCACCTTCCTCATCCAGTCCCTTGGAGATAAAGCAGAGGGCAGCAGGTCAGGCTCGACCCAACCACTGGGGAAATGCTCATGCCACATCCGGGCCCGTGATATGCACCCCGCAGTGCTGCGGCTCCAACGTGCTCTGGCGCAAGATGCAGTGGGGCTGAGTCTCCTCCTTGTGTGTTGCTCAGGGGCCCAGAGGTGCTGGGCCAAAACGCGCTGAGCAAGTCTTAGGAGGGGTGACAGCACCCCACGTTTCCCTGTAAACGTCCCCTCAGGGAATGGCAGTGCTTGGGAGCACACGGATCTCGGCAGATGCGCAGAGAACAGCAAGTCCCCGTGAGGGCTTTTCCCCGCGGCCAGGTCCCAGCCCCCCGTGCCCGGCAGAGACTTACAGAGACAGTGAAATCTCGGGGCGCGCTACTGACAGTCCCCAGCTGGAGAGGCTATCTTTGAGGTGTGCTGCATGGTGATGGCCATCGGTTCGTATTTGCGTAGGGCAACCGGATCAGCACCTCGCTCCGCGAGCCTTGGAGAGGCCAGCAGTATCCCGGGGAAGCATCGGGCTGAAAGCAGAGGGCAAGAGCAATGAACGCGAGGGCGTGATGGGGGCCGCTGTGCTGCCGTGCAGCCAGAAGCCCAGGGGCCACTGCGCCTGTGGGCTGTGCTTGTGCTGGAAGTGAATGGCGTGTTGGGAAGCGGGCAGAAGCGCCCGGCTGTCTTCCCGGCCCGGGAAAGAGGAAAACAGCCAGGCAGTGGGAAACATCTGATAGCCTGCCCCGCAGTCAGGGCTTTCAAGAAACCTCTCTTTTTGGCCAGCAGCTCTGCAGCCTCCCCCCACCCTCCAGTGCCCCATCGCGAAAGGGACAATCAGAGCTGTGGCAAGGAAATTGGGTCCCGAAGGAGAAGCTCCTTCACCCAGCTGTGACCAGGGATGGTGGGCAGGAAGCTCAGCTCAGCTCAGCCCAGCTGAGCCTGCTTCTGAGGGCAGCTGCTCTCTTCTAGGGAGCCAAGCCCTGTGTGAGACCTCGGGGGTCAGGCACCGAACCAGTGCCGTGGCCTTCGGCAATACCACTGGCCTGAGGGGAGACGCCCCAGGGCTTGCCCCCAACTTTCTAAGAGCACTGACGGTTTCTGCTACTGTACCTGCACAAAGGTATCCAGAAGGGGTGGAGGACACAGGAACCAAAACACCCTGCAGAGCCATTCAGAAATGCTGGATGATCTGTGCAGGTCGATAGCAGCCCCTGAAGGGAGAAGAGAGCAGCTGACTGCCAGAGGCCCCAGGCTCGGAGGACCTGGTCAGGCTGCAGGCGACTTCGAAGGCTGCCTGCCAGCCCCTCACGCAGCACCGCACGCTCGGAGGAGCCCTAGGAAAAGGAGGGGATCCCCGTGCCCGGTGATGGCGTTTCTCTCCCAGCCCCAGAAAGAGAAGGTCTGCGGGTGCTGGGAGACAGCAAGTCCCTACAGGGAAGGGCTGCAGACCCAAGCCGAGGCCCCGCTGCGTGGACAGCAAAGGATGGCCCGGCCACTTGCTTTTGTTACCCGGGAAAGCTCCATGGAGGGGGAGAGGGCAGAAATGCTGTCAGGGGCATGCCAGGGGCACCAGCGAGGGGTCTGATGGCAGGGCTGGGGTGAGCCCAAGGGAGGCGCTCGGCCATAGTCGTGCTCTTGGGCCCTGTGGTTTCGTCCCATCTCCCCATGCTTTGGAGAGCAGAGTCTGCAGTGCAGCCTGCTTCTGGGGGGGCTAAGCAGCAGCCCAGTGCGATGAGAGCCCTGCCTGCCTGCGTCTGTCTGTACCTGCGCTTTTCAGAACCCAGTCAGATGTCTGGGTGCTTGCAGACATTGCCTCTCTCATTTGCTGAACTTCCTGGGAAAGACACAAAGGAACAGGGGAAACGACCCCGTCAGACCTGGCCAGGCGAAGGGGCTTTACAGCGGAGAAGCTCAACCAGCAGCCCCTGGCAAGAGATGGGGGTGTGGGCTGAGCAGGACGAGCCCGCCAACTGGCCCAGGACGGGCCTTGTGCAGGGCCCTGCTCATCGCAACCCTCTTTCCCAAAGGCAGGATCACCTACGTTCTTCATAGTGCCGACCTCTGCAGCCAGGCGTGCCACCTCGTCCCTCAGCTGGTGCATCTCTTGGGATTGTTCCCCCAACACAGCGAGCGTGTTCCTGCAGACACCAGGAAAGCAGATCTCACCAAGAGAGCTGCCCAGCCCTCCCGGAGCCTCCAGGCTTGGGAGGAGCAGAGGCAGAGGTGCTTGAGCCCCCTTTTCCTTCCCCAGTTTGCGAGTACTTCCCCTCCCTCCAGGCTTAGCAAAAGGCCCAGGCAGGAGCGAAAGGCACGAGCCCTGGGCACTGTGCAAGTGAGTGCCAACAGCACGGGCTCATCTGCTGCTACCCACCAACTGTGCTGCAGGTCAGGAGAGAGGAGAGGGCTCTTACCGCAGGGGACCTCAGGTCAGCTGCAGGCTGCCCCAGCAGCACCTGAAAGGGAAACGTTCTCCGTTTGAGTCCCAGAGGTCCTGGGGCTTTCCAGAGCCGGTGGCTGTAGGCAGAAGCTGCTGCCGCTTCTGAGGGTCACTGCCTGGAACCGGAGGACTGGGCCATTTACCAGCCAGCCAGCCAGCCAGCCAGCCACCGCCAGCAGTGCTCCTCAGTGGGACCTTCCTGTCCCACAACAGCAGTCACTGACCTGTGGCACATCCTTTGTCCACAGCCTCTGCATCAGGATCAAGGTCCCGCAGCAGGCACCAGCTGTAATTCACATCACCGAGAGAGAGAGTTCTTTTACAAGGGATTCTAATTATCTCTGTAGTCACACGGTCTCCTCCCACACCAGGGTGGCAAGAGAAATGGGTGGCTGAGGACTTGAGGAAGGGGTGCAGAGAGAGGTTGCAGCTGCAAGCAGAAACCCTCTCCCTGGGCCTCGGGGCTCTGCACAGCCCTGGTTTCTGGGCATGCTTGGCGCCCCACAGCTACGCCCCATTTCCCCTGCATGGAGTAAGCACCTCGTGACCTCCCAGACTTGCAAAGGTGGGAGGATGGAAGAGCTGGGTGCTCCAGCACCTCTGCCTCACGCTGAAACTCACACTCTGTGCCTCCGTGCCTCCACTGGCAGCCGGTGAATACTCACCAAGAGCACCTAGGCTCATCAAGATGAGGATCATGAAGAACCTCTTCTTTTTTAGGATGACAATCTCTTTCCTGAGAAAAAGTAAGTCCTGGGGTTAGCAGTGCTCAAGGGCAGAGCCGTGCACGTGGGGGATTTTCTCTTACAAGCTGAGGAGCAGCAAATCTGGAGGAGCCAGGGGGTCTCCTGGTGGGGAGCACCACCAGTCTCTCCCTGACCCACTGGGACCCCTCATCTCTGTGTCCACACTGGACAGATGTTGTACTCACAGGGTGGAGATGCCTGTGCTGAGGCGTCTCTGGAGGGACAGCATAGCCATTGTCAGGCTGTAAGCAATGCTGAAGACCAACCCTGGGCAACGAAAGCGAAGAAAAGACTGAGGATTATTCTTGAGGACGCCCATCAGGTCGTGTGCCAGAGCCCTGCAGGGAGGTGGGCACTGGTCCTACGCATCCTCTCCCCGTGGGGTGGGGGCAGGGCCAGGGTTATGCCCTGGAAAAGGAGGGGTGCTGGTTGCAGCCTGGGAGCGGGGGACAGAGGGCCAGGCAGGATCCCCTCACAGGCGGGGCACTGACGGCACAGCTGGGGAAGGAGGGTGGCACGAGTCCTGGGGTACCCTATAGTTGCTACAGCGTCCCACAAAGACATGGACACGGTAGTCAGCTCCATCATCGTCACGTAGGCGAGGAGGCCCAAGGCCTCCCTCAGGGCAGGCTGATGCTGGTTCTGCAGGGCCGTGGGTCCCAGCCAAGCCAGGCAGGCTTGGTGCAAACATGGGGTGAAAGGCAGCCCTGAACTTACGCTCATTTTCTCCCACACTGCAGCTGCAGCATGTAGGCTGTTTCCAGCTGGTGCCCTGGTCCTCCTGAGAGGGAGTGCACCTATGTGAGGAAAAAGACAGAGCCATGCAAGCCAAGGCCCTGACCAGAAGACAGACTTTGGGAAGCCTCCAAGGGACATCCCCGCCATGGTGAGACAGGGCAGGAGAAGCAGCAAAGCGAGGTAGCACAGCCGCTTCTTACCCCAACTCCTCCCCTGCCCCCATAACACCAACCTGCCCCTGGTCAGGCATCTCAGAGGCCTGGCAGTCTACGGGGAGAGGGGAGCAGCTGCCCTCCTCCAAATCCCCCACTTCTTCCCAGGGCCCCTTTGGCACGAGGGCCAGAGCCCTCTCTGAAACTCCCCCTAAGGCTTCTTTCCCTCAACAGAGACCCACCAGAACTTTTCAGCCGCAGCAACATGGGGCTGGGGATGCCCAGCAAGGCGAGGGCTGAGCTCTCCCTCTGCGAGATGCTGCTCAGTACCCTGCACAGTGACTGCAGCCCCAAATGGCTTGTGCTGGAGAGCAACAGGAACTTCAGAGTCTTCTTGTGGGACCCTGAGCAGCAGGACTGGGGGGTTTGGCCCGGGGGGTCAGAGGGGCTTTCAGCTGAGCCCACTCACAGTGGGTTTCCCAAGCTCTGGGACTGTTGCGCTGCCCACAGCACTCACCAGCTTCTCCATTGTGTCTCTCCAGCCCCCCATTAGGCTCTGTAGGTCCTACCCACCAGCTGATGTTCCCAGGAGGAACAAACCCTCGTACCTGTTCTTGAGGACCTGAGTGGGCCCAGCTGCACATCTGTCCCTGTTGCTGCCAGCTCTCCTTGGAAGAGCAGCCCCTTGTGCTCTTGGAGGAGCCTTTCTCCTCATCATCCTGGTGAGAAATGAAGCTCCACTGCAAGCTTACGTGCCCTCCTTCAGCCGCAGGAGTGTTGCCTGTCTGGGCAGATCTGCTCCTGGAGACAGCCGGGAGGAGAACGCCTGCCACAGGCAGACAGCCACCAGCACGCTGCGAGCTGCTTCCAGGCCCACAGCTTATGGCCCCCAGTGCCCGACCTCACAGAGGCCTGGCCCCGCACGGTGTGAGGTCATGGCTGTGACATCACAGAGGGAGCTGGCGGGGGGCGGAGAGAGACCCCGCCGACCACTTGGCACTGTGTTGTGCATTTGCGACTAGACAGTGCTGAAAACACACCAGTGTTTTAGCCGGTGCTGAACAGTGCTTGCAGAGCGGCAAGGCTTCCTCTGTTTCTCTCCGAGTGTCCCTGAGCGAGTAGGCCGAGGCTGGGCAAGAGGCTGGGAGGGGACAGAGCAGGGACAGCCGACCCAGGCTGACCAAAAGGGTACTCCGGGCCACGTAAGGTCGTGCTCGGCAGCAAAGCCTGGGCCTTTGGCCTTTCCAAAGTAGCCATTGCGTGGGGACTGCCTGGGCATCGGTCTGCTGGGGTCAACCCACCACAGCCTGTTGAGAGAAAGGAGGGTGTTCGCTGCGTGTTTTGTAGTCTCCTGGGGGACCAAAAAGGTCCCTGCATAGGGGCACAGGGTGCCCTGAGGGCACTGGGCATCTGGCATGGTGGCACGGGGGGTACTGAGCATGGCCCCCTGCCTCGGCAGGGTGAACCCTGCTGCCCGGGGGGTTCCCCATGGGACAAGGAGGGGGCGCTGGCTCTGGGTGACACGGGCTGGGGCTGCACGGGGCTTTTGGCCCACTCAACCCCTCTGGCTCCACATCGTCATGGGCAGCTTCTGCCACCAAAGTGGCCCCAGGCATGTGCCAAGGGGCCGCTGCATGCCCCCATCCTCAACAAGACACACGAGCACCCAGGACACCGCAAAGGCTCTTTCTGGGGTGGCCCACAGACCCCAGTGGCTCCTCTGGGACAAGCCAGCTTGCAGGCCCTTGCCAGGTTATGACGAGAGTGAAAAGCTATAGGAGGAAAAAGACAGAGTACTGCTGCGCACTCTCTCCCTACTACATGAGCCGAGGCAGGTGGGAGACAGGCCTTGGAAAGGCCCTCGGCAGATGTCCCTGCCACAGCTCCTCCACCGGCCACAGCCCCTCCACCTAGTCTGCTGCCTGTCCTTGCCCAGGCACCTGCGCCGCTCCAGACACCCTC
Organism: Phoenicopterus ruber ruber; assembly: GCA_009819775.1. Lineage (NCBI taxonomy): Eukaryota > Metazoa > Chordata > Aves > Phoenicopteriformes > Phoenicopteridae > Phoenicopterus > Phoenicopterus ruber. The sequence goes on from CM020246.1 coordinate 31,648,694, forward strand.
GCCCAGTGTATTTATTGGTGTATTGGGTGTCCATGTTCCCGTGTTGGCAGCGGGGGCACTGCCGAGGGAGGAGCCTCTGTGAGGAGAGGCCGTGGCTGCCCCGTGCCAGACACGGCCAGTCCCAGCCGTCTCCAACGGACCCGCCGCAGAAGACAGCTGAGCTCATCCTACACCTTCCTGGGGTGCGATGTACCCCAGGGGTGAGTAGCGGGTCTATTCCTCTTTATCATCTTCATTAATGACCTGGATGATGGAGCAGAGTGTACCTTCAGCAAGTTTGCTGATGACACAGAACTGGAAGGAGTGGCTGATGCACCCAAGGTCGTGCTGCCCTCCAGAGGGACCTCAACAAGCAGGAGAAATGGGCTGACAGAAGCCTCATGAAGTTCATCAAGGAGTGAAGGGTAAACGTGTGCCAGCAATGTGCCCTTGGGGCAAAGGCAGTGAATGGCATCCTGCACTGCAATAGGAGGAGTGCTGCCAGCAGGTTGAGGGAGGTGATCCTTGCCCTCTCCTCAGCACTGGTGGGGCCACACCTGGAGTGCTGTGTCCAGTTCTGGCCTCCCCACTACAAGAGAGACACGGACATACCGAGAGAGTCCAGCGAAGGGCCAGTAAGATGGTGAAGGGACTGGAGCATCTCTCCTATGAGGAAAGGCTGAGAGCTGGGACTGTTCAGCCTGGGGAAGAGAAGACTCAGGGAGGACCTCATCAATGTATATAAATTCCTAAAGGGAAGGAGCAAAGAGGATGGAGCCAAGCTCTTCTCAGTGATGCTCAGTGACAGGACAAGACACAATAGTGTCACGGTCCATTTGGATCTCTCAAATTTACAAGACCACGTACTCTATAAATTAAACCTTATATTATGAGCTCATTAGGAAAGACAATACAACAAACAAAGGCTCAATCCCCTTGTACAGACTAGTCTAGCATGTCAGTTCTCTAATTCATCACTTAAGTCATGAGGTTTCTAACTCACAAGTTCTCTAATTCATAACTCACTACTCATAACTTGTAATTCATGCACCTATCGGCAAAAATAGTTATCTAGCCAATGGTGAGAGTGCTCATCCTTCCTCCTCTGTCATTGTGCAAGCATCCCCTGTATCACACTGGGACATGAAAACCTCAGCAGTCCAGCTGCTGTTGGATCTGCTTCAAAACCTTTTGGAGTAAGCTGACACATTTATACCTTCCAGCTCGGAAGTTTGGTCTATAACATTTCCATGAGTTGGCAGATCCTGAAGAAACTGCCAGAAAACCAATATGAAAGGATCGTGGCTGCAGGAGACAGCAAGTTGCAGGTGATAGTGGCTGCATAATGACCTTTAGCCCTTTCTGGCCACTGTGTCCTGCCTACATGTTGCCCTCCCTTCGACCTGATGGCGCTGCTCCCAGTGTGCATCAGGCCTCAGCACGAGCTCTGTGTTAGCCAAAACCTGAGCGGGAGTTGGGCGAACAGTTGCACAGCGGGCACAGACGGAAACGCAGGAGCTTCCGTCTGAACATCAGGAAACACTTTTTTACTGTGACCGAGCCCTGGCACAGATTGCTCAACGAGGTTGTGAAGACCCCCTTCTTGAAGGTATTCAAAAGCTGTCTGGACATGGCTGGGTAACTGCCTGTAGGCAGCCCTGCTTGAGCAGGGGCGCTGGACCAGATGACCTCCAGAGGTCCCTGCCAACCTCAACCATTCTGTGACTCTGTGATACTCAAAGGGGATGGGGGAAAAAAAGAAGAAAAAAAAGAAACAGGATAAAAAGAACACTGCAACTAAGTCATTCCAAACACTAAATTTGATTAATTCTCCTTCTTCCATGGGAAAAAAAAAAAAGCAGTGTTTACTCCTGAATAATATGGTGATATTAGGCTAACTAACCTCCATGTTTATATCATACATTGTCTAGCAAGCAACCAGAATGCAGACATATGACAGCTTGCTTAAAGAAAAAGGTATTTTACTACAGTTTGTTTTATAGCATAGCTCCAAGTATTTAAAAAACCTCAAACGGCAGTCGTCCAAATGTTGCCTTGTCTGTTCTCAGTTGGTCCAAAAGATCACACCTGACAGTCTAGGTTGCCTGTTAAGCTTATCAAAAGGAAGCGTATCACTTCACATACCTCCAGCCTGAAAAGACATTATTAATTGGGATAAGCATGCAATGCAGAACTAGACTCACATTTGAGCTGTAAGAATAGTGCTTTCTTCCTGTCAGTTGCTGTCATATACTTTGCATTCCCATCCCCATATAATTTGTAATGCAATCAGAAGAAGGTTTCATTTTTTCCCCTTGTTGATACTAGAACAATCAGCCTTGGCAAAGGAACTTCGTGACTGTGGACACACAACACGTAAAACTTGGGATAGGTTTTTGGTGAAGTTGGCATTTATTATGCTGGTAGTTTGCAAAACACTTACCTTGGGGGTCAATACAGCAGTTGATGAAACTAATCAACAGTGAAGAGAGGTGTTTCCATTGTTTTAAACAGGAACTCATCAGAGACAAACTTCATCGCAGAGGAGGTACGTGGTGTAGAGAAGATGTTGCCACTGAGAAGTCACATGTATAAAGACTCTTGAAGTGTCTTGAACTTACCAGATTTTCCCATTTTTAAATGAAGTCACTATGTTCCCATTAACAAGTTAAATCGGCAAGACATTCTCCATCAAGAACAGGTTTGTCAATTGTTTTCAGGCGGTTTTACACAGTACATTTGAAGATTAACATTGCTTCAAGGCTAGATTTGCCTCCCTATAAGTATTCCTATTCTAAATCCATCATATTTATTTGTCTCAAACAAGCAACTGCTATAATACCCAGAAGACTGAGCTCGTAAATACCATATTGCCTATTAACACTGTAGTCAAGAAGCTCCCTGTCCAACCATGCCTGGTGTTATTACACTGGTTCTGCATTAGAGCACACTTATTTCAGTAAATCCAAATGTCACCAAATGGCTCACCAGTTCTGTATGCATAGCATCATCCCATGTCTGCACTGACAAGCAATAGAGGTTTCTTCTACGTTAGAGGCACACCAAGAAGGAGGTTTTCTGATGTTCTGACCAACTGCCAAATCAGTCATGTCACTTCAGGTCTACTCGTGTTCCCACAGATCTGGGACCTGGGAGGAAACGAAAAGCCCTTTACCAGCTCCTCACAGCACAGGCACAGACAAGCCCCTCCTTCCTAGCATTTATACCTCCAACAGCACTGCTAGCCTTTCACAACCTTATGGACAGGGCACTGGGACAACATACACTCTGACACTTGCACCTTTGCCTCTTGCTTTTTGCCTAGCCAACCTTTATTTACTGTGGGAACTTTCTGTTCTTCCTTCACTGGTCCCAGCTAGGTAGTTACTCTTTCCTAAGAAAACCGAGAATCTTTCCCTACATTGCTTAAACTCTGCCCCAAAACAGATAGTCAGGGACCAGGGACCTCTTAGGAACTTCACAAAGCCAGGCCACCAGTTCAGTTAAGGGAAAATGAACACATGACCCCTCTACTGCTCTCCCCAATCTCCAGCCTGCCTCATCCTACACATCGTGCTCTTGCAAAACTGCTTTCCCAACTAATTACTAGGAAGATCCACCTACCCTTCCCTCTGCTGCCTATTTCTTAATTTATCCCCATGCCACACACCCCACCCTCCTCTAAACAGACCCAGCTGGAGAATCCAGGACCTCATCTTGATCCTCCTTTCTTTGACTGGAAGGCCTGATAGTTGTCAGATTTGACCTGTAGCAGCTCAGCTACTTATGTTGGCTAAGCCTTTTATCAAATTTCTTTCATCATGTCTCTCTGCTGGAATTCAGGGGAGAACACCTAGTCTCTCACTACATGCACAGAGCACAGATCAAGATTAGGTTTTGTTTGAGGCCTTAAAAGTGCCAATAATAGAAATAACAGCAGAAGACAAAAAGATTCAACATTTCTGTAGAATTACATTACTACCCTTGCTCAGTCAAGGAATTTCAGTTTGCTGCTGCTTTGCCTCAGCTAGCTAACGAGGAAATGGAGCAGGCTAGTGTGGGACAGCACTCCAGTTTATTTAAAACAAACAAATGAACAAAGAAAATGCAGCAACTTTCTTCACAGTTCTTGTGGAAATTAGTGTATCACAGAGGATATGAATAACTTGTGAACTCCTCAGGGGTTAGCACCAATTATCTGATGTGGACTCTCACTGCTAAAAAGCCTGCACAAATATAGCATTGATCTAATTTCAAAAAAGACCTTTGTGAAACAGATAGAAGTTCTCGCTGAGTGACTACTGTGATGTTCTGGTGACTATAGCCTTGAAATGCTTCTTACTACAATAACAGATGTATGGCTAAGCAAGTGAAAAGTGATTTAAGCTGCAGCCAACATAAAGGACAGAGGAAGCATTAACACCACAGAAATCTTATTTCAAACTTTTTCTGTGCTTTCATCTACCATAGCAGCTTACAGAAAGGCAAAACTGGCTTATTATGAGTCAGGTATGATTCAAAGGCATATTTTACCTGCAATCCAGAACAAAGCACAAAAAAAATAAATGCAGATGTTTGAAAAACATTTGCAGGTTTAAAAGTAGAATAAAGCATATAGCTGAATGTTAAAATACAGAAGTTATCCCTTTAAAATAACCACAGCATGTTCACTCAGGGACAAGTCCATGATTTGGCTACACGCTTACTGCAAGATTCAGTAATAATCCATGTCTAGCTACATGAAATTGCTCATTTCACAACATGAAGCTCTGCAGGAAGTTAACTGTCATGCAATTTCCATAGCTGCTAGTAAAGACAAAGTTTCTCTCTTCAGGCCCTGAAGTCCCTCCCATTGTAGGAGAAGATCAGGTTCAAGACCACCTGAGGGACCTGAACATGCACAAGTACATGGGACCCAATGAGATGTATCTCAGGGTTCTGAGACAATTGGCTGATGTAGTTTCCAAGCCACTCTCCATCATATCTGAAAAGTCACGGCAGTCATGGAAAGTCCCCAGTGACTGGAAAAAGGGAAGCACCATGCCCATTTTTAAAAAAGGGTAAAAAGGAGGACCCTGGGAACTACTGACCAGTCAGCCTCACCTCCATGCCTGGTACGTTCAAGGAGCAGATCCTCCTGGAAGACATGTTGAAACATATGGAAGACAGAGAGGTGATTGGAAACAGCCAGCATGGCTTCACCAGGGCCAAACTGTGCCTGACTAATCTAGTGGCCTTCTACAACGGAGTAACTGCATCAGTGGACAGGGGAAGAGCTACAGATATCATCTACTCAGACTTCTGCAAGGCCGTCGATATGGTCCCCCATAACATTCTAGCTGCTAAATTGGAGAGATACGCATTTGTCAGATGGACTGTTAGATGGATAAGGAACTGGATGGTTGGCCTTTGCCAACAAAGTCAAAGGCTCAATGTCAAAGTGGGAACCTGTAATAAGTGGTGTCCCACAAGGGTTCATATTGGGACCAGTAATATTTAATATCTTCATTAATGGCATAGACAGTGGGATCAAGGGCACTCTCAGTAAGTTTGCGGATGACACCAAGCTGAGTGGTGCAGCTGATATGTTTGAGGGAAGGGATATCATCCAGAGGGACCCTGACAGGCTTGAGAAGTGGGCCCATGTGAAACTCATGAAGTTCAACAAGGCCAAGTGCAAGGTCCTGCACATGGGTTGGGGCAATCCCCAGTATCAATACAGACTGAGGGATGAAAGAATTGAGAGCAGCCCTGCAGAGAAGGACTTGGGGGTACTGGTGGATGAAAAACTGGACATGAGCCAGCAGTGTGCACTTGCAGCCCAGAACGCCAACCATATCCTGGGCTGCATCAAAAGGAGCGTGGCCAGCAGGTCGAGGGAGGTGATTCTGCTCCTCTACTCCGCTCTGGTGAGACCCCACCTGGAGTACTGCATCCAGATCTGGGGTCTCCAGCTCAAGAAAGACAAGGACCTGATAGAGCCAGTCCAGAGGAGGGCCACAAAAATGGTCAGAGGGATAGAACACCTCTCCTGTGAAGACAGGCTGAGCTGGGGTTGTTCAGCTCGGAGAAGAGAAGGCTATGGGGAGACCTTATTGCAGCCTTTCAATATATAAAGGGGGCTTATAAGAAAGATGGAGAGAGACTTTTTACCAAGGCCTGTAGTGACAGGACAAGGTGCAATGGTTTTAAACTGAAAGAGGGTAGGTTTAGATTGGACATAAGGAAGAACTTTTTTAAGATTAGGCTGGTGATACACTGGAACAGGTTGCCCAGAGAAGTTGTGGATGCCCCATCCCTGGAAACATTCAAAGTCAGGTTGGATGTGGCCTTGAGCAACCGGATCTAGTGAAAGATGTCCCTGCTTATTGCAGGGGGGTTGGACTAGATGATCTTTAAAGGTCCCTTCCAACCCAAACCATTCTATTATTCCATGACACATAGACTGCAGATTGGTTTATCAAAAAAACAAATGATCCTTACGCACACTGATCAGAAAAGCTGAGTCAGCAAGCAGCTAACAAAAGCAGGTCTAGTTGCTGCATAGTTCCTGTAAAACATCCCTATCATGGTTAAAATAAAAAAAAAAACAAACCCAAAAAAACCAACTAGTCTCTGGAAAACAACTTATTGAGAAAAGAAAAAGAAAGTGTTATTATTTGTAAGGAAAATGATCTGACCTTTTCTGTTCATGGCTGATGACACTAAACTGGGAGGTGCTGTTGACTCTCTTGAGGGTCAAGAGGCCTTGCAGAGGCATCTAGGTAGACTGGAGCATTGGGCAATGATTAATGGCACCAAATTTAACAAGAACAGATGCCGGATTCTGCACCTGGGACAGAGAAATGCCGTGCACAAGTATAAATTGGGAAAGGAGTGGCTGGAGAGCAGCCCTGCAGAGAGGGATCTGGGGTGCTGGTCGGCAGCAGGCTCAACAGGAGTCAGCAGTGTGCCCTGGCAGCCCAGAGGGCAAACCCCGTCCTGGGGTGCATCAGACACAGCATCACCAGCCGGTCAAAAGAGGGGATTATCCCACTGTATTCAGCCTTGGTGCGGCCTCACCTCGAGTACTGTGTGCAGTTCTAGGCCCCACCATTTAAGAAGGACGTGAAGGTCCTTCAGTGTGTCCGGAGAAGGGCAACAAAGCTGGTGAAAGGGCTGGAAGGCATGTCCTGTGGGGAGCAGCAGAGGACTCTGGGTTTGTCTAGTTTGGAGAAAAGGAGGCTGAGGGGTGACCTCTACGTTGCCCTCTACAGCTTCCTGAGGAGGGGACGTGGAGAGGGAGGTGCTGAGCTCTTGTCCCTGGGATCCAGTGATAGGACTCATGGGGATGGTTCAAAGCTGCATCAGCTGGACATCAGGAAGCATTTCTTTACCAAGAGGGTGGTCAAACACTGGAACAGACTTCCTAGAGAGGTGGTCGATGCCCCAAGCCCGTCAGTGTTTAAGAGGCATTTGGACAATGCCCTTAACAACACACTTTAACTTCTAGTCAGCCCTGAATTGGTCAGGCAGTTGGACTAGGTGATCGTTGCAGGGCCCTTCCAACTGAAATATTCTATTCTATTCTAAGAAACTTCTTGCCCTGTATGCATAAATGTAGCCTACCAACTGACACTGTCACACCTCTACTGTAATCCACGTTTCTCTTAACATACAGACCGACAGCTTCACCCAGTCTCTTCTTTAAGGACCGCTGGGCTCTGCCACCATCACCAAGCGAACAGGCTGGCCTGCAGCCTGGAAGTGATGCTCGTTCCTCTGCTTAGCTCGCCTTGAGACAGCCAGGGACACGTTACCGCCAAGGGCCGCCTGACGGAACGCCGCGGCGACAGCACCCTGCCGCAGGCGCCGCCGTCCCTCCGCGCCTCCCGCAGCAGCAGGGCTGCCGCCACGGGCACGGGCGGGCACCGAGCTTCCGCTACAAAAACAGACCGGTGCCTTTAAACTTTTTAAACTTCAGCTGAACGCATGCAGGCCGGCAGAGGCAATAACCGCCGCTCAGCTGCCACCCGCCTCGCCTCGCCTCGCCAGCAACGGCTCGCTGTCGCGACAACCGCGGCCTGCCGGCACGGCCCAGCCCCGCCTGCCACCGCCAGGCCAGACCAGGCCAGGCCAGGCCGCGCCGCGCTCCCGGCAGCTCCGCGGCCCCGGCGGAGGCGAAGGACGGGGACGGGAGCGTCCCCGCCGCCAACCGCGCCCGCCCCCTACCGGCCGCCCCGCCCCTTGCCCTTTGACCCCGCCGCTGTCCCAGCGCTTCCTGTTCCCAACCACGTGGGCGCGGCGGGCACGGCGGGGCAGCGGCATGGCGGGCGGCGCGGCGGGCGAGGCGCAGTGCCTCAGCTACGCGGGGTGCAACTTCCTGCGGCAGCGGCTAGTGCTGTCCACGCTCAGCGGGCGGCCCCTGAAAATCCGCAAGATCCGCGCCAAGGAGGAGGACCCCGGCCTCCGCGGTGAGCGGGGGCACCGGCACTGGCGGGGGGAAGAGGGCGGGGGGTGGGCGGCGGCGGCGGCGGCTGAGCCCCGGCGCCGGCTGGGCCGGGGGCCTGCTGCCGGGCAGGGGCAGCCCCGCACCGAGAGCTGGGGCAGCCCCGGCCCCTTCCCGGCGGGTCCCACCGAGGGGGCGGGGGTGCGGCGGGTCCCGGCTGCGTGCCGGTGTCTCCCCGTGGAAGAGCGGAGAGCCGGCACACCCGGTGCGGGCGGCGAGTCGCCGTCGCGGGTGGAGCTGGCACACGTGGGTGGCGGGGCTTTGGGAGGGGCAGGCGTGGGAGCGACGCGGGGCGGTGGAAGAGGCCGAAGCAAGGAGGGTGTCACCCACCCGCCTTGTTTTGGTGGAAACCGGTGTGCCGTGGAGAGACCTTGTGCTGGCGGCGGTGCCGCTTTCCGCGTGGCTCTATAACTGCGCCTTTCCACGGGGTCACGCTCTTCCTCCAGCGTGGGCCCTCCCGGGCCGGTCCGAAGCAGAGCGCAGCGGGCGGCGGGGTGTGCGCTGCCGTGCCCGGGTGGGACGGGGCTGGCCCTGCCCCCCACGGGGCAGCTCGGTCCCTCTGCCCCCGCCGCGCGGCGTGGCGGGTGGGCGAGCGGGAGGAGATGCCAAGCGTGGGTCTAACCCGCTCGCTAGGTTGTGCGTGAGCTTCGCCGGCGGCCCCGGAGCTGGTTCGTGCCTCTAAGTGGGCTCCTCGGTCAAAAGTTGCAGAGTTTGCTGTCGCTCCGGCCGTCGTCTCCTGCCGCGTGCCCGGCGTCCTGTGCTCCGTCTCTCTGTGGGAGCCCACGTCCCCGCAGCTTTAATGGGCCGGGTTTTATGCTTTGAGTTTTATCTGGGTTTTGCCCGAATAGTGGTAAAGGTGAGAGATGTGAAATCCATTTACTAAGCATTTCTGAAAGCTTCCGACATTGCGGACTCCTTTGAGGGAAACCTTGGTTAGGGAGTACCCTCTTCAGTCCTGTACAGCACCTCTGGCACCCCAAAGTAAATTTCCTCATTTAACTGAAGTAAGAAGACAGTAGGATAGAGATTGAGGAAGAAACGTTACTGTGGTGTTCAGTTATTTTTGGGGCAAGGTGTGAAGTTCAGAACAGGGGTAGGAACCAGCATAGACACTGCTCTGCCTCCTTTGGCAACCTCAGTTTATAGCTAGAAATTCTTTTAAAATGGTCAAAACGTTCTTGTGTACTTGACTTAACGTTTGCCACAACCCCAAGTATTTATTATTGTCATGGGATGTTTGATGGTGGTGAAGCTTGTAGGTTTTGCCACGTTGTTTTAAAAGGTGTTTGAACTGCCTTTTTCAAGTATGGGTTAAAATGTAAACTGTGACTGTAATGGAAAAATAATAACAAACCCTCATTTGTGTTGATGATCCAACACGCAGTTCTCTGCTTTTCATGACTGGAATATGTGCAGTGAAAGCTCTTCTAAAGGTTTGTTCTCCAAGGGGGGAAACGCGTATTCGCAAGGATGCACTCCTGCACTGGAAGAGGTCCTAGTGCTGTCATATAAACTGTCATATAGAAGTTTGGAAGTTATCGTAACAGAGAGCAGAACCAGCATTGTGTGACTGGAGTATCAACCGTATTATGCAAATACTAACAAACTGTCATTTCTGCAGGTAGCTCTTTGGTATCCATGTTTATTGCATCCTAGAAGCTTATATAGAAAGAAGAATCTGATTACCGTTTAAGAAATAACACAGGGTTATTGCTAAGGAGGTCCTGCAACCTACCAACCGTTATGCAGGTGCTGTTGGTCCTTCAAACTACCTGCATTTTGAACTCTGCATATGTTCACGTATTTTCCTTGGTGTTGAGTCTGTACCAGCTTGAGGTACCAGAATACTAGCATATTCCTTTTTTTTTGCCTTTTTTTTTTTTGTTAAATATGCTTGTCCTTTCCCATGCCTCTGAGCGAGAGTCCACACAAGCAAGAGAAACTGAGGAATTAGTTCCATGTGAACTGCTATAGTGTACATGGTGAGCAAGACAAGAGGCGATGGGGAGACTTGTGTTTCTCTAGCCTTTATTATGTCAATGACAGTTTGGGAAATGGAAAATTTGAAAGTCTGCAGGTAGTTGATTGTGTTTGTGGAACAGCTATGCGGCAGCAGCACTTCACATCTGAATGTCCCCTTCTTTTGAAGTAAGACTTTTACAGAGGACCATGGGAAGCTGTTACTGGCTTGTTGTGCTTAAATATACGAGGTCCTGTTTGCTAGGATTTGTATGTTTTGCTCCGTACTGGGCAAAATGTGAATTGTCAAAGGTTTTATCCTGGGCTTGAGTGATCAAGCCACTGTGCCTCAGGCCACTGTGCTCAGAAGTGTCAACTTGTATCACTCGCTGTGTGCCAGGGAGAGGAGTGTGGCTAATCCAGCGATCACATCTGGGGGCATCTCAATTGGTTCGAGGTGCCTGTGAGCTTGGAGGCTCAAATTAGCATCTCTGTTCTTACAGTGAATTGCCCCTTCTCATGTGGTAGAATTATACCACAACAAGTTGAAGAGTGAGGGTAGCCTTACTGTTATGAAAGGCAAGAAAGGGAAAATGTACAAGTATGGTGTTGAAGTTTCTTATTTTTCCCAGGAATAAATTTAAGGAACTTTAAAATTCTTTCTTTGTTCTACTCCTTAGATTTTGAAGCAAGTTTTATTCGCCTCATTGACAAAGTGACCAATGGCTCTCGGATTGAAATAAACCAAACAGGTGAGATCTGTTTTCTCTTCTTCCTCTGTTCTGGTCTTCCGGGCTCTATCAGTTCTTGCAGTGAAATCAAAGTTTTCCTTGACAGAGGTAGGTGTTCAGGTATCATTGACTGGGAAGATCAGACATAACCAAGCTGAGAAGTTTTGTAGTAACTGATCACATGCAAGAAGATCACTGCTCCACCATAATGCACAGAGTTAAGGAAACAGTATTGCTCAAGAATTAAAATTACTATTTTGTTTGGTATGCAGGATTTCTTAGTGGGGGAAGGTCTCTCTGAACCTGTCGTGGTTTAACCCCAGATGGTAACCGAATACCACACAGCCACTCACTCATTCCCCCCCTACCCGCTGGGGTGGGGAGGAGAATCAGAGAGAAAGGAAAACTCATGGGTTGAGATAAAAACAGTTCACCAGGACAGCAAAGGAAAAATATATAAATATATTATAAATATATAAATATATTATAAAATTTCTTCACCAAAAGGGTTGTCAGTCATTGGAACAGGCTGCCCAGGGAGGTGGTGGAGTCCCCATCTCTGGGGGTATTCAAAAGGCGTTTAGATGAGGCCCTAAGGGATATGATTTAGTGGGGGACTTGGTAGTGCTAGGTTAATGGTTGGACCCGATGATCTTGGAGGTCTCTTCCAACCAGAACAATTCTATGATTCTATGATTAATAATGATAATAATATATATAAGGATAATCGATTATATAAAACAAATGATACACAATTTCTCACCCCGTGACAACCGATACAGCCCGTCCCGAGCAGCAGGCAGGGAGCAGGGGTATCCCCCCCAGCTATCCCAGAACAGCAAGTTCCAGAGAGAGCAGGCAAGGGAACAAACAGCCGAATGAATGAATGAACAGGCCCAAATGAACGAAAAAAGGGGAAAAGCAGGGAACAAAAAGCAACCAGAAAGGAAGCTTAAGGGAAGTGGCCCACCAGCTGACCCTCACTTATACTGTACATGACGTCTATGGTATGGAATACTCTCTTTGGCCAGTTTGGATCAACTATTCTGGCTCTACCCCTCCCAAGTTTTTGCACCTGCACATTAGCAAAACCTGGGAAACTGCAGAATGTCTTTGATCGTTTAGCAGCAACCAACAACATCAGTGTACTATCACCGTTCTTCACATACTAAATCCAAAACATAGTAGCTGCTGAAGACAAAACTAGTTCCGTCCTGGCCTCAACCAGGACAGAACCAGAACGGATTTTTGTAGAAGGCAAGGTTTGACTTCTACAAAGGCAAACTTCTGAGCAAGACTGCTTGCCAGTCGTGCCCAGAAAAGTGGTTGATTTGAGTGAGAAGCATCCCACATAAAAATCTCATCTGGTTCTTGTCCTCTTTTTTTCTTTTTTAAAGATTACGGTTGGTCAGTAAAGCAGATGAACTACCACCAGATATGCTGAGACAGCAATGACCTGGTGGTCTGGTGAAGGTTTAGCTGCTGTGGAGGATAATAATTGCTTATATCGGCATTTTGGGGATTGCTAAGAGATCCTTGATTTTTGGGGAGAAGGGGAAAGGAGGAGAAATAATGTACAAGACAGACACTCGTGTACGTTGGCCCATTTATTAACTGCAGACATTGAAATAGGGTGCTGGACGTGCTACCATCTTTCATAAATTCTTCTGTCTCCAGTTTGCCTGTATGCATCATTGCAAAGTGTCTTTATGCTGCAGTAATGGCCAGTGTGCTGGCAGCACTCTCATTTGGTTTGTTCCCCTGGCATCTTCCCCAGGTACTACCTTGTATTATCAGCCTGGTCTTCTGTACGGAGGCTCGTTGGAACATGACTGCAGCCCCAGTCGTAGTATTGGCTACTATTTGGAAAGTCTGCTCTGCCTGGCACCTTTCATGAAACATCCTTTGAAGATTGTCCTGAGGGGAGTAACAAATGATCAAGTAGATCCTTCGGTAAGTAATAAAATTTAAGTACCAGAGGAGGATTATTGGTCGTGGTTTAACCTCAAATGGTAACCGAAATACCATGCAGCCGCTTGCTCACTCCCCCCCATCCCCGGTGGGGTGGGGAGGAGAATTGGAGAGACAGGAAAACTTGTGGGTTGAGATAAAAACAGTTCACCATGACAGCAAAGGAAAAATATAAAAATATATTAATAATGATGATAATAATAATATATATAAGGATAACAGAACATATAAAACAAACGATACACAATTTCTCACCACCTAACGACTGATACAGCCCATCCCGAGCAGCAGTCAGGGAGCAGGGGTATTCCCCCCCAGCTATCCCAGAACAGCAAGTTCCAGAGAGAGCAGGCGAGGGAACGAACAGCCGAACGAATGAAGGAACAGGCACGAACGAATGAACAAACAAACAAAAAAAAAGGCAAAACGGAATAAAAAGCATCCTGAAGGGAAGCTTAAGGATTAAGGCACTAAGGGAAGTGGCCCACTGGCTGACCCTCACTTATACCGAGCATGACGTCTATGGTATGGAATACTCTCTTTGGCCAGTTTGGATCAACTATTCTGGCTCTACCCCTCCCAAGTTTTTGCACCTGCACATTAGCAAAACCTGGGAAACTGCAAAATGTCCTTGATGTTTAGCAGCCACCAACAACATCAGTGTACTATCACGATTCTTCTCACACTGAATCCAAAACACAGTACCTGCTGAAGACAAAACTAGTTCCATCCTGGCTGAAACCAGGACAGTATCCACCCCTTATTCCATACCATAGATGTCATGCCTGGTATAAGTGAGGGCCGGCCAGTGGGCTACTTTTTTTAGACCCTTAGTGTCTTAATCTTTAAGCTTCCCTTCAGGTTGCTTTTTGTTTCTCTGTTTTGCCCTTGTTTGTTTGTTTGTTTGCTTGTTCGGGCCTTTTTGTTTGTTCCCTCACCTCCTTTCTCTGGAACTGGCTGTTCTGGGATAGCTGGGGGGGGAATACCGCTGCTCCCTGACTGCTGCTCGGACGGGCTGTATCAGTCATCGGGTGGTAAGAAATTGTGCATTGTTTGTTTTATATGTTCCATTGTCCTTTATATCTATTATTATTATTATCATTATTAATATATTTTTCCTTTGCTGTCATGGTGAGCTGCTTTTATCTCAACCCGTGAGTTTTCCTTTCTCACCGATTTTCCTCCCCACCCTACCTGGGAGGGGGGGAGCGAGTGAGCAGCTGCGTGGTATTTCGGTTACCACATGGAGTTAAACCATGACAATTATGGATTTTTTTTTTCCTAGAAAAAAGAAAAAAAAAAGATTAGGAAGAAGTGTCTAAAACATGTTGCATTTTTATCATCCCTCACATCCAGAAGTATCCAGTGTAACTGCATCTGCCAGCAAACTCTCTGATTTAAACAAGCATCTGCTAAACTGTTCCCTTTCTGCATCACACTCCAAACTGCAGTTTGTAATGCACCTTTTGATTTTCAGTTCTGTACTGCTTCTGTATTCTCCCCTGGAAACTCCCTTTAACTGTGATGTGAGGCTCTGCCGCTGTTTTGGTTCTCCTGTTCTTCTGGAAATTAGATGGGTTGTTTCTGCTACCCCACACATCTTTCCTGTAAAAACAGGAAATTGTCTTTAAAATTTGAGTGTGACAAGGGGGGATTCTTTCTTTTCTGTTGGATGCTGGACATAGTTATACCAATGCTTCTGTGAAGCCTTCTTTACCAACCTGATCTCCTTCTACGACATGGTGACCTGCTTAGTGGATGACGGAAAGGCTGTGGACGTTGTGTACCTGGACTTTAGTAAAGCCTTTGACACCGTCTCCCACAGCATCCTCCTAGAGAAACTGGCTACCCATGGCTTGGATGGGCATACTCTGCGCTGGGTAGGAAACTGGCTGGATGGCCGGGCCCAAAGAGTTGTGGTAAATGGAGTTAAATCCAGTTGGCGGCCGATCACAAGTGGGGTTCCCCAGGGCTCAGTATTAGGGCCAGTCCTGTTCAATATCTTCATCAATGATCTGGACAAGGGGACCGAGTGCACCCTCAGTAAGTTTGCAGATGACACCAAGTTGGGAGGGAGTGTTGATCTGCTGGAGGGCAGGCAGGCGCTACAGCAGGACCTGGACAGGCTGGATCGATGGGCCGAGGCCAATTGTATGAGGTTCAACAAGACCAAGTGCCGGGTCCTGCACCTGGGTCACAACAACCCCAGGCAACGCTACAGGCTTGGGGGGGAGTGGCTGGAAAGCTGCCCGGCGGAAAAGGACCTGGGGGTGTTGGTTGACGGCCAGCAGAATATGAGGCAGCAGTGTGCCCAGGTGGCCAAGAAGGCCAACGGCATCCTGGCTTGTATCAGAAATAGCGTGGCCAGCAGGAGTAGGGAGGTGATCATCCCCCTGTACTCGGCCCTGGTGAGGCCGCACCTCGAGTACTGTGTTCAGTTTTGGGCCCCTCACTACAAGAAAGACATTGAGGTGCTGGAGCGTGTCCAGAGACAGGCAACGAGGCTGGTGAAGGGTCTGCAACACAAGTCCTATGGGGAGCGGCTGAGGGAACTGGGGATGTTTAGTCTGGAGAAAAGGAGGCTGAGGGGAGACCTTCTCGCTCTCTATAACTACCTGAAAGGAGGTTGTAGAGAGATGGGGGTCGGTCTCTTCTCCCTAGTAGCAGACGACAGGACAAGAGGAAATGGCCTCAAGTTGTGCCAGGGGAGGTT
Organism: Phoenicopterus ruber ruber; assembly: GCA_009819775.1. Taxonomy (NCBI): domain Eukaryota; kingdom Metazoa; phylum Chordata; class Aves; order Phoenicopteriformes; family Phoenicopteridae; genus Phoenicopterus; species Phoenicopterus ruber. The sequence goes on from CM020246.1 coordinate 31,664,535, forward strand.
TAGATTGGATATTGGGAAAAATTTCTTCACTGAAAGGGTTGTCGGGCATTGGAACAGGCTGCCCAGGGAGGTGGTGGAGTCCCCATCCCTGGAGGTATTCAAAAGATGTTTAGACGAGGCCCTAAGGGATAAGATTTAGTGGGGGACTTGGTAGTGATAGGTTAATGGTTGGACCCGATGATCTTGGAGGTCTCTTCCAACCAGAACAATTCTATGATTCTATGATTCTGTTAGAAACAGAAGTCACGTGATAATTATGAAATTGTGACATTATGAAATTACAGTAGCAAAAATATGTAATAACTGATTCTTCAGAAAGACACTAGAAGGTAAGGTAGATCAAATGACTGTGAAATGCTTGCCTTGATCTCTGTTACTGCTGATTTACATTCCTTTGTTTTAACAGTGTTGCTACAAAAACGATAATGTGGGATTAAAACACTGCAGTAATGGTTGCTGGTTATGCTATTTTTTTTTTTTCCCCCAAAACCCCGAACATAATGGCTTTTGGATAACAGCACTGCTGTTTACCTTTTGAATGGTGATTGGAGACTCCTTAATCTACTCAGAGGAAAACAGGCAAACATTGTCACCTGAAAACAACCAGTTTAAATGAATACGTACGCTCTGAAGTATAATTGCAGATCTTAGACGAATCTGAGTCCTGCTCGTGTTTATGGCTTTTCAACTGTGCTTCTCTTGTTATTTAAAACACTTCTTCTCTCACCTGTGGCTCTCTGAGACACCCACACAAGTCAAAGGATGATTGAAGTGGGTTATACACAGCACTGTCCAAAAAAAAAAAGAAATGAAAAAGGAAAAAAAAAAGTAAAATAGGAAGCATGTTTGCTAACCTTTCAGTCACCGTGATTAAAAGTACTTAATAGAAACTTTAAGTAGTAAGAATCAAAAAAATCTCTTTCAGTTGACTGCATCTTTTTAATCACAGTGCAGAAATTCTTGAAGAATTTGGAGATGAAGAGCAGTCCAATCTTAATGTTGCTTTCAAGTAAATTTGGACACTCATCTAAGCAACTGAATCTTGATTCTGGAAATTATCACTTTTCCAGGCATCAGCCACACGGGCCAATAGAGATTAAACAATTCTAGTTGAAATGGGTGTGAGAATTTGTGCCAGTTAGTTTGTGCTTGAATTTCTTTAAAGGAAAAATGTTTGTAGTTTAGTTTGTGAGCTTGCACTGGCCAAAGCTCAGACACAGGTGAGTGTTGGCATACATCAGCTGAAACGCACAGTACCTGATGCTAAGTGTAAATAAAATGCAGATGTGCATGCTAAGGAGTTATATCTTGAGTTCATTGTGCTGTAGAAGCACAGCTGTAGTTACTGTGACTCAGCTCACGCGTAGTAACTTTTTAAGTGGTGACAACTGAATACCAATTCCTAAAACTGGTTTAAACCTGGTTTATGTCTGTTTAACTTGCCCGAGTAAACATTAAACTACTTTAAGGAGTTTTACAAGATGTTTTGTATAGCATATGGCTCTGCAGGTTGCTGAGACTAAAAGCACAAGTTTAAGTGCTACCCTAAGTGATTTATGTGCTCAAGTAAATGGAAACTTGGTTTTAAATTGATTTGGGCTTTTATTTTTTCAGTAGGCAGAAGGTGTTTAGAAACTAGGTGAACATTTAGTACCTATGCTTGTCCAAAAAGGGATGCTTAAATTTGTCTATCCATCTGTACACTTTCTGGCTTTCCAAGGAGAAGGGGGAAAGGCAAACCAATGTAAGTATGTTGTGGGTAGTTTAAAATGGACAAGGAGTTTTCCCTGCTGCTCTTCATGTAAGAACCTCTCCCTCTCAACTGAGTAGGTACAATAGGCAAGGCACCTGCTCATCTGTTTTGGAGAATTTTTATTGTTTTTATTTGTAAAACAGATACCATGTTTTGTAAATGAACGTGTCTTTATTTTGGAGCTAGATGAACTCTGCGGGATGTGTCCCTGCATAAGTGTATTCAGTATCTGTCACCTGCAGATAAATGTACAAATTCACATATGTGTGTGTGAAAATATATATGTACATACACACATATGATTCTCTAGCACCCTCTTTGTGCTTGAAAGGAGAAGGTAGTCCTGCCCATCCTCCCTCCATATCTGCTGCTTTCAGCCACACAGTCCTGCATACTCCAATACGCCATACACTTTTCAGAGCCTTCCCTAAGCCAGTTCAACTAACTGGCAAAATGGCAGAGAGCTGCACCCCTGCATCTTCTTACGGAGGCATCCACGAGGTAAGCAGCAGGAATGTGTGTGCAGCCAGAGAAGTGGGACCTCGTGGTAGCAGTGAGCAGGTAGGCTGACCCACTGGGCTTTCTGAAATCCTCTCTCAGCGCTGAGCTCTCAGCTTGTAGACCGCCTCAGAAATATCTGTGATTGGATGTGATTGCTGTGTTGTGGATTTGAGGTTGCTCTTTCCCAGAGACCCTCTTGTCAGGAGGACAAAAGAGAACACGGCAGATCCCCTGCTGTGAGGAGAGTGGAAGTGGTCAAGGCAAGAGGAAGGGTGTTTCTAAAGGATGACTTGTGGAAGGAAAGACTGCAGCTGAGTTCAGTGAGCCGCAGGTCAGGCTGAGTTCCTGCAGTATAAGTAGTGTGTGTGTTAGCATTTGTTTATATACATTAATAGCCCTCCAAAGGGGTGCAATGACTCTTGACAGCCGGCACCATTCCGAAGGAGTATGTGGTCACTGAAATACAGGATAATGTGCACTTGCTCCAAGCGGGACCGTGGTGATAGCATATGAGTGATAAATCCTAAATGAGTGAGAGGGATACTGTTTTGCTTGCACTTGTTGGGAAGAGATGTGGCTTTGGAATACCAGCCTGAACTGTTCACTGGCAGCCTACATTTGCGTTACGTGTTTTTGCACGACCACTGGTGAGACCCAACCATGGATAGCTTGTGGGCCTAGCCATGTGGGACTGGTGTATAGAGTTGAGGTAGTTTCAATCAAGGTTCTCTGTATAGAATGTGTGTGGGAGGGGTGTCTTTATAAAGTGCCTTTTTGAAGGGAATGGAGGTGGCACACAAATGATAGCTCTTATTTTCCTTTCCTTCTCTATGTGTGTTTTTTCTGATGGATACGTAGTGCTGCAGTAACTTGGTTTTAGAATAATCATTCTTAATGCTTGGGTTTGCAAGCATTGAAGTTTTTTTACAGCTATGCCATGGGACTTTCAACTTGTTTGGGTTTGCAAGTGTTGAAGGTTTTTTACAGCTATGCCATGGGACTTTCAACTGAAATGACTTTCATGCTGGCATGAGACTAGCATGTGAAGTTTTGGCTTGGGAGCAATAATCTTCAATGTTAATCAAAAGTCAGCAGTTGTCTGTAATACCAGGAAAACAAGAATTTTTTTCCTACTGACTTTTCTGTCTTTTTTGACTTGCTAAACTCTGGTTTCGCTCTTCCCCTGCCCCTTAGTCTAGGTCCTTGTCCCCAAAACATAATGCTGTATTTATGGCAGGGCTACATGCTCTTCTGTGCAGTGCTAATGGCTAAGCAGGCCAGCTAATGCTTGCCCCTTTTTGAGGTAGCCGTGTGCTGTAGGGTCTGTGTCTTGTTTTTTGCAGCTTTGTACTAGCTAGGGGATTCTGCAAACCACTAGAAGTTACTTTGCTTTTTTTTTTTTTTTTAAATTGTTCTAGATTTCTTTAAAGGAAAAATGTTTGTAGTTTAGTTTGTGAGCAAGCAATGTCTGTGGGTCTTAGCAAGTTGTTGGCATTTGTGGTGAGGTGTGCCCTCAATTATATGATGCATTTGCTTTCATACAACTTGGTGTTGTGTTGTCTGCTCTGGAGATGGAAAAACTGCCCTTCAAGGGGAGCTGGAGGATGATTTTATGGCTGAGTATAGGCAAGAGACTAGAAAATACGGTTTTAGGTCTCAGTTCTATTACCACCTTGTGATTTCTAGTGAAGTACTTAACCTGTCCTGCCTGAACTCCAACTCGTCTGCTAAGCAGAAGAGCCTTTTCCACTTCTTCAAATACTGCTGATTACCGTCTCTATTTAGGCTTCAAATTTGGAACACAGACAGTCTCTTATTATGTGTCTGTCTGGTACCTGATAAGTATCATGCCTGGAATTTGTCTGAGGACTAAAAACTATGACAAGTCTTGAAATTTTTGGAAACGGACAAACCAGACACAAAATTGATCCAGCTTCCTAATGCTGGTGTAACATGCTTTCTCCAGAGATACAAACTTCAGTCCGAAGAATTGCAAAAGTGGAAATGGAGGAGAGAAAAGGAGTTCCTAACCTACACAGTGAAGCTTTTCTTTTTTACTGGTATATTTTGTTTCATAAGAAAGAGGGAAAAATATTGTGCAACTTTAATGTGAACCAGATCAGCTTCTTGGAACTTCTCCGAGTGGTATTCACGTGTGTCTATGTTGTGCACGTGCATGTTAGTAAAGGTTTTTCCTCTAAAAGTCAAGTTTGTGTGAGTATTGAATACTACTGAGAGGACAAATCAAGGTAGCCTGGCTGTAAAAAATGTAAAGGATATAAATATAAAAAATTAATCATTGCCTTACAGTTTTTTTTAATGAAGACATTCAAGTATTGATACTACCATTAAAAATAACACCAAATGCCTCTCTGTAAGAAAGGAAGTATGTTGGCCAGCAGGATTTGAAGAGTGAGAACTGCAGCATACACTTGTAGCTACTCAGGTAGCTCTAACAGGTTATTCGCAGTTTTGTAGGTGAGGTATGTGCTACTGCTTTGCCAGTGGCTTGCACTCTCTGCAAAGCAGAGAGAATGAAACTCAAGAATTGTGGATTCTGGCTGAAGGCACGGGAAGGAGGGTGCTTTTCTTCTGCCTCCTCAACTGCTGTCTACCACATGCCTGTTTCCTTCACCCGAATTTAGTTCCTCTTTGGCCATGCTGTCCTAATCCTGTCTCTCCAAGCTGATTGTCTTGGGTAATTCCCTGTTCTGCTGCACTGCTAAGTCATTTTTGTCACCTTTGGCCATGCTACTGAAGTTTCAGCAGAGGGAAGAAGATGACAGTCACTGTTGTCTTAGGTCAGCAATTAGGAAGAACAATGGCAAGGAAAATCCTGCTCAGACCTGGATCTGGTGAGCGTCTGTCTCAAAGGGAGTACATGGATGATGTGTCACCCACTTCAGATTCTTCTAAGTATTTCAACAGAAGTTACCTAGAAGCTTCTGTTTCTCAGATGAAAAGAAGTTCTTGACAGAAGGTTGAGGTTCTTCCTTCCAAATCAAGGGCTGCTCCAAAATAAAAGGTTCTTGCATTCATCATTTATTTAGCTGTAGGAGTTTTTTAGCTATGATAGAAGAATATAATTTTTTCAATAACTGTGTTCAGAGAAACGAATGAGCTGTTTTAGCTGAACCATAATAGAAGTAAAAGTCAGGCTGAGGAAGAAATCCGGAATAGGAAATTCCATCTCCCAGTAAGTTGTTCTAGCAAATTTTTTGAGTAATGAGATACTGTGGTAGTCTTAAGAGTAGCTGAAGCTCTCTGTGCTGCACTCCCATGTCTTGCCATAGAATACCTAGTATGGAGAAGCCTTGTCTTTGTTAGGCACCTCATAATGCAATGATTTTTAAATTACTGATTTATGTAACTTCCAATAAAGAGTCCGCTTTTTTAATTCTGTGTTGTGTAGGTTGATGTCCTTAAGGCAACAGCTCTACCCTTACTGAAGAAGTTTGGAATTGATGGTGAAAGTCTGGAAATCAAGGTAAGACAACTTGTTCCTGTCTTTTCTAGCACATGTTGAAACGATACTTTTGCACTGCCTCACAGGGCCATATGCTTGCTGCCAGTATCTGCATCTGGCAGATATCCAGTTGTAGCTACACACATTTCTAAAATTACCTCTTGTTCTTGGCATGTTTTAAATGGTATACCAGCCACACAGTGATTGAAGATGTGGTAAAAGAGAGATGCAAAGGCTGTGGGTAGAGAGGGTAAGGAGAAAGTAGTGACTTTTCTTAGTCTCTGAGATCTCTGCAAGCTAAGAAACCTTTTTGCTTTCTTGTTCCTCTTCAGTTCATTTAATTTCTGTTTCTTTCCACTTGCTCTTCCTGCCCCATGCTTAGGGCTAGGAAGTAATAGTAGAATCTTTTCCCTCCTTCACCAGTAGAGGAGCTGGATCTGTGTTTGAGGTTTGCTTCCAGTTTGGAAAATACAGGAAATAAACTTTTTTTTTAAAGACTGCACTCCACAGGCCCAATAAATCTGGATGTAGAATAGATTTTTTTAGGTTGGAGAAAGAAACTGTAGCCTTTCAAAGTTAAGAACACTCATTTAAAATGTGTGAAGGCTCTAGCTGCACTACTAGTCTTTGCTTACTCTGCCAAGCCCCCCCCCCCCCCCCCCCCCCCCCCCCCCCGCCCCACGTGCCTTCCCCACCCTGCCCATGGCCCAGGACCCCATGTCATCGCCCTGGGACTGTCAGCCCCTGCTCCAGTGGCCCCGCAGCAGGGCCCATCTCCAGCTCCGCACAGCCCTGCTCTGCCTGGCCATAGGTCCCCTGAGCCAGACTCACCCACGGGCCCACGTCCCATCCGTATCCTTGTGGATGTTGGCTGGTGCGGTGGGACAGGGTCAGGCTGGCCAGGTCTGTTTGTGGGAATGAGTTCATTCTGGTCCCCCATATACATACTAAGCATCAAACACTTCCAGACTTTCTTCAGCAGTGAGGTACAGATTTGCTGTTAGAGACCAGTCTTAAGACAAGGTTACCTTCCTGGTACAGATGCTGGGTTTTTGTGTGGTTGGTTTGATTTTGTTTTGTTTTCCATTGAGAAGCCATGCCCTACTGTACTTGTGAGAGAGGAGGAAAAAAGAAATCAATTTTTATGTATAGGTTTGGTGCAAAATCCATTTCTGCCTTTAGGATGTCTTTTTCTCACCTTTGTTCACATAATACCCCTACTGATAACATTTCATTATATGTGAAGTAAAAGCTATCATATTTGAGTGTGTAAGTACAATCTTTGTGCTCTTTACTAACCTGCTTTTTTCCTCCATTATTGTTTCTAGATCAACCGGAGAGGAATGCCTCCCAAAGGGGGTGGAGAGATACTGTTTGCTTGCCCAGTGAGAAAGGTCTTGCAGCCTGTTCAGTTCACAGACCCTGGCAAAATCAAGCGCATCAGAGGAACTGCGTATCCTTTTGTTTATTTCTTTTTCTTCTTTTAAACGAGTTTACCTTAAAAAAATAAGTCTCCCAACTTGAAGTCCCAGAAGTGTACCCATGTTGCTGAGCATGTATCCAGATAACACAGGGTGACATTACACAGAGGGATCACACGACTAGGTTTCACGACTGTGTCTCAAAACTGCTGTGTTCAGAACATTGCTGTGCAAAAAGCATCAGTAGACGAGTAAATAAATTTAAAACTGAACAGCACCATTTGAAATCTTCTCAATAGCAAGAAAAAGTTAAAATACCTTCCATCACATAATGCAGCAGCACTAAAAGGGATCTTACCTTGTGTGAAAATCCAGTAGTGACAAATGTAGTTTTGTTATGCATTGAATAGGTGGCATCTTGGCTGTTAATGAGTCTAGCAGAATGTTAGATGGGAGCTTAAATCTTAGTTCGGTTTACACCTCAGTGCGCACACGTGAACTGAGCTTTTTGTTGTGTTATGAAAAGAAGTTTGTTAGCTTTTCTCCTTCACTAGTACTATTGCAGATGGAAGTGGAGGTTTTACTTCTGCACAAAGATAAGGGCAAAAATATTGTTGTGGAGTACTCACTTTGCAAACTGAACTGCACATCTAGTTAATGTTTTTGAGGTTTTTTTTCCTTTATTTTTCTCTTGTGGTTTTTATATGGTATCTGTCATGAATCTGCTGTCACCGCAGGAAGAAAGCAGAAATCTTACAGGCAAGCTATACTAAAGGTTGTATTTCATGAGCTCCTGCTCTCTCTTGAGCATTGGCCAACTTGTAGTTTAATTTGTGATTATGAGAGTCCCAAATATGATCTGGCTTTCATTACTCAAAAGCAGGAATGAGGGCAGGTTTCCTGTCAGAGGTGCAGACTTGTAGCCTGTTCCTCTTAGTTTATGGCATACCATCATCATTGTGTGTGAGAACAGGACGCTTTGACCTCTGTTTCCAGCTGCGGCATTTCGATGAGTGGAGCATTGCCAAGTGAGAGCAATTTTACTGGGTGCATATGCTGTAGAATAAAAAGGAGGCAGCTCATTGTGCATTTGGTGGTGTTTGTCATGGTCTTTCCATGAAGAAAGTAATTTCCTTATGCCCTTGTCCATCTCTGTAGTAAGTAGTTCTATCCTCTGTTTCTGTGTAAAGGAGGAAGGAACAATCATGGCTTTAGTGCCATCTTTCTAAATTGATGTTAATACACAGCGCCATTCTGGGCCACTTTGACTGGATTTGGTTGACGTATGTGAACTACAGGTTTTTGAACTTCCACTTTCCTTTAGGCTTTCCTTGGCTTTTTCCAGGAATAAAGGTTTGCCTTTAGTAAACCCGGTGAGGGGCAATCTATTTTAGTTTAGCCATTAAGTGGTCCTTCACAGAATCACAGAATGGTAGGGGTTGGAAGGGACCTCTGGAGATCATCTAGTCCAACCCCCCTGCTAGAGCAGGGTCACCTAGAGCAGGTTGCACAGGACCGCGTCCAGGCGGGTTTTGAGTATCTCCAGAGAAGGAGATTCCACAACCTCCCCGGGCAGCCTGTACCAGGGCTCTGTCACCCTCACAGTGAAGAAGTTTTTCCTCATATGCATAGAATCATAAAATTGTTCTGGTTGGAAGAGACCTCCAAGATCACTGAGTCCAACCGTTAACCTATCACTACCAAGTCCACCACTAAATCATATACCTTAGTGCCACATCTACATGTCTTTTGAATACCTTCAGGAATGGTGCCTCAACCACTTCCCTGGGCAGCCTGTTCCAATGCTTGACAATGCTTTCGGTGAAGAAATTTTTCCGAATATCCAATCCAAACCTCCCCTGGCGCAACTTTAGGCCATTTCCTCTCGTCCTGTCGCCTGTTACTTGGGAGAAGAGACCGACCCCAACCTCGCTACAACCTTCTTTCAGGTAGTTGTAGAGAGCAATAAGGTCTCCCCTCAGCCGCCTTTTCTCCAGACTAAACAACCCCACTTCCCTCAGCTGCTCCTTATAGGACTCGTGCTCTAGGCGACTCACCAGCTTTGTTGCCCTTCTTTGGACATGCTATTCTGCATATTTAGACAGAACTTCCTGTGTTCCAGTTTGTGCCTGTTGCCCCTTGTCCTGTCCCTGGGCACCACTGAAAAGAGCCTGGTCCCATCCTCTTGACACCCACCCTTGAGATATTTGTAAGCGTTGATGACGTCCCCTCTCAGTCTTCTCTTCCTCAGGCTGAACAGCCCCAGCTCCCTCAGCCTTTCCCCATAGCAGAGATGCTCCAGTCCCTTAATCATGTTTGTAGCCCTCCGCTGGACTCTCTCCAGTAGTTCCTCATTTTTCTTGAACTGGGGAGCCCAGAACTGGATGCAATACTCCAGATGGGGCCTCACTAGGGCAGAGTAGATGGGGAGGATAACCCCCCTCGACCCGCTGGCCACACTCGAGCCAGCAGAAAACAAAACATCTGGAAGGATAAGTGCTTAGGTCTTTTATATGTGCATTTTTGTCCCTTCAAGATTCAACTGAGCAAATCTGCTTCCTCACAGCTGGGGAGCTTGTGTTGCAGCAACCTTTTATAGTCATCCAAAATACAGAGTGCACAAACTGTGCAGAACGATCAGTTTTCTGATCATTGTTTACTGGTTTTGCCCTTAAGATCTTAAAGCCCTTGGCTTACCTACTCCACAAGAGAATGCAACAGAAGTTTGTAGAAAACCTTCCTTCTGCCAGCTGGGAGGTTTGAGAATGTGCTTCTCTGCATTGCTATGTGCATGTAGGTGCAGATGGGTGGGTAAATGTACAGAGCGTGAGTCTGCATTATAGTTGGGATGTAATTTGGAGCACAGTGTGCTTTGTACATTTGAAGATCTGTTGGGAATATCACTAAGGCAGCACCTGAGTCAAAGGGCACAAAGGCAGTTCATCTCTTGTGTACTGTGAGGAGGTGGGTTGGGGTGAGTAGGAAGGTGGTAATTTCTTCTTCCCTGGAACTGTTACCTTCAGATGCTGAGTGACTAGAGAGCCAGTGAACTGGATAGCCTCACAGCACTGCAAAATAGTTGAGGAGAGCAAAGATATTTTTTTTTTTTTTTTTTTTTAGCCTTTTAAAATTAATTTTTCCTTTCGTTAAAACATTTGTCTTTAATTTCATCTACCCAATTTCCCCCAATAGAAATAGAAAGACAGGATTTCTTGCTGCTAATTCAGAGAAGCTTCACCCATCACCATCTTTTAATGGTATACGAAGAGCAGAGCACGCAGGACTTCCTCCGCCGTAAGAAAGCACAGGATGAAAGAACAGCAATTTAAAATTATTGAAGGACATTTTTAAGATAGATATTTACCTAGTCATAATAAGCTGCTGTTCTGCACATGTTCTGTGTACCTCGCTTCAAAGTATATCAGTGAAAAGACTGTAGAAAGCACTTACACACACGTGCTTCTCTAAGTACAGGAAAATGGACCAGCGCTCATGAATGAATGTATAGGACAAAACCACGTTTTCCGAAATAATGTATTGGGACCTCTTGCCCACTTTTGTCAGTCTGTGATTTAAATTTCTTTTGTGACCACAATGAATTCCTTAGCTCGGAAATGTAGATACTCTGTCAGAGTGTCACCACAGATGGCAAACAGAATGGTGGAATCTGCAAGGAGCATCCTGAATAAATTCCTCCCAGACATTTATATCTACACAGATCATATGAAGGGGGTCAGCTCTGGAAAGTGAGTATCCAGTATTCACAGGGAACAGAAACGTAATTCTGAATTTGTTCATGTGCTAGGGTATTCTGATCTGTGATTTTATTGAGTTTTGGACCATGATCTTCTGTTTTCTTTCTTCCTCACAGGGAGAAAATGGAATGATTCACTAGATAAATGTGTTTTGCTTGTGGTACAGGGATAGAAGTTTTGTGTTTTCCTAAACAAGGAATGTAATACATCGTTACTGCCACTAAAGGCAACTTGAGCTCTCTTCACTTTTAAAATGGTTGCTTTGAAGTGAGATTAAGATCAGAGGTGCCATGGTATGTTGTGAAAACCAACATTCAAACTTGACTGTACACCTTCTGATGGAAATGATAGTATTAGGGATGGGACCAAACTGTTTTAGAAAGTGTGTGAGCTGTAAGGGTTGTCTTCTGCTTTACCATTACAGAAATAGCTGAAGGAGTGGCCTTTCACCAGCAAGGACTGGGAAATTGAGACATTAATTTACTGTACTAGCACAGATTTTGTTTGCCAGCAGAACACAGAAGTGATGGATGTGATTCAGACAGTTTTACTGATACCTGTCAGCTTTGTTGTCCTCTTGTCACTTTTTGTTGAGGTTGAAGTTGTTCTGGATAACTAATTTGTCTTCTGTCTGTATGCTCAAATCTAAGATTGCACATTTTCTTTCACTGTTTCTGCTTTTTGAAATGTTACCTTAAAGAAAACTTGTTAGGTTTGCAAGTTTACAAATCTAAAAATTGTTGACTCACTTCTAAGTATTTTTCCTCTTTTCCAATCCTTCAGCATATTTAATATCCTAGGTTAGTAAGTCTCGTGGCTCTGGACTGTTAACAGTGATCAGAATTGCGAAAACTTTTCTGTGAGCTGTGTGGTTTTGGGGTCCTATTTTGTTTTTTATCTGTCTACAAAGTGAAAAAGTCAAATGAATTGGGGCAGTAGCATTACATTTGCTACTTGCATGGCTAGCCCATGCAGAGGGATAAATAACAGTACGGGAAGAGAAACTGAATCCCTCTCCACCTTGCTGGTGTATGTCGTTTTCTGATGCTGCTGTACTGTCACATTCAGCACAAGTATGGCGCCAGTATGATTGCAGTATACCTGACACAGAATCACAGAATCACAGAATGGTAGGGGTTGGAAGGGGCCTCTGGAGATCATCTAGTCCAACCCCCTGCTAGAGCAGGGTCACCTAGAGCAGGTTGCACAGGACCGCGTCCAGGCGGGGTTTGAGTATCTCCAGAGAAGGAGACTCCACAACCTCCCTGGGCACCTGTGCCAGGGCTCTGTCACCCTCACAGTGAAGAAGTTTTTCCTCATGTTCAGATGGAACTTCCTGTGTTCCAGTTTGTGCCCGTTGCCCCTTGTCCTGTCCCTGGGCACCACTGAAAAGAGCCTGGTCCCATCCTCTTGACACCTGCCCTTGAGATATTTATAAGCATTGATGAGGTCCCCTCTCAGTCTTCTCTTCCTCAGGCTGAACAGCCCCAGCTCCCTCAGCCTTTCCCCATAGCAGAGATGCTCCAGTCCCTTAATCATCCTTGTAGCCCTCCGCTGGACTCTCTCCAGTAGTTCCTTGTCTTTCTTGAGCTGGGGAGCCCAGAACTGGACACAGGACTCCAGATGGGCCCTCCCTAGGGCAGAGTAGAGGGGGAGGAGAACCTCCCTCGACCTGCTGGCCACACTCTTCTTAATGCACCCCAGGCTGCTGTTGGCCTTCCTGGCCGCAAGGGCACATTGCTGGCTCATGGTGAATTTGTCATCCACCAGGACTCCCAGGTCCCTCTGTGCAGAGCTGCTTTCCACGAGTTGTTAGTGACACTAACAATGTGCCACTTTGGCAAAGCTTTTTTTATTACCTGGTTCCCAGTGCCTCTGTGTGTGTGTCTGTGTGTGTGTGTGTCTTTGCAGGACAAGGAAGGAAAGCAATATGCCGCCTTCTTTCCAATGCTGCCTCTAGTAATGTGTAAGACCAGCAAGAATCAGTTCAGCCCACCTGTGCCCAGCCCAAACCAAGCCTCGATTTCAGAATACAAAGCATTGAACTATATCCCTTCCACCGTGACAAAAGTTTCAGGAAATACATTATTTGAGCATCTTCTGCCACCTATAATGTATCTCTAAATAAAAACTTTCTGGTTCTGTTTTGAGCATTTGCAGCAAAAAGTTTGCCTGTGCAGATGCTTCCTAATACTGTGTGCACATACATGAGGCACTGGATGATTTTAGTTTTTATTTAGGCAGATTGCCACATGCTACTGAACACTAACAAAATCTGCCAGGGCGTATAGTTATTAAAGGATACTTGTCCAAAAAATAACATCTTTGACAGTGTTCTTGTCTTGCTGTCTAGATCTCTCTCTCTCTTTCAAAGGAAGGAAAGGAGAAGAGAAACATCTTTTAACATACCTACTGTGTTGTTCAGCAAGTGCAGGCAGTTAAATAAGGGTGGGAACCACCAATATCTTTTTGTTCCCATCCTACTGAAATGCCTCTGGCAGAACTGTTGTTTTTCTGGCACTGGGAGAGTTTGTGTGTATTGGTGTTTGGGGTTTGCTTTTGTGATTTGTTGATGTTGGTGACATTCCTTACAGTTTTGGATCAGTGGGACTATTTTAATTAAAAAGTCTGGGTGGCGGAGGCAGCAGGAGTCCAGAACTATGAGAAATCCTGTATGGGGAGTAAAGTTAAGTTAACCTTATTTTGAATGGCTAGCTATTGGTGCTCTTCCAGAGCCTATAAATAAGAGGATCTTGTGCCTTCTTTCTGCCTTCCTTACAACTTTCTGATTTCTCAGCAAGCTGTACTCAGCCATCTGTGACTTTTCTTGTAGCAAAAGTGTTTCTTAACTCTCACAATAGCATTTTTAGGATCCTAAGCTCTAAGGAAAATAGAGGTTTTTTGTTTCTTTCTTCAAATCATATGTTCAGAATTCTTACATGGTTGTAATGGTTTGGATGGCATTGAACTGAAAATGAAGAGAAGCAATTGGAAATAGAAGTAATGTGGATCAAACTGGGGTTTTTTTATTCTCCTGCTTGGTGTCATGGCTATGGACTAATCTTGGTAAATATTGAAGCTTCTAGGGAAAGAGCTCGATCCCTAAAGAAAGTTAGTTTTGTTTTTGAATGTTGCAGAGAAGAAACTACAGATACCTTTGAAATGTTCATCAAACATTAATTAAATAAATGTGAAAGATACTAATTTTTTTAATATAGAGGAGGGTATTTCTGAGGTTTGGATGTTTTACTCTTTTTTTTTTTTTTCTTTCCTTTTTTGCTTTTTAAAGAGTTTGTGCCAGGAATAGTCAGCACAGTGGGTTTGGGGCAAGTGGTACGGGGTTTAACTTTTAAATACTGTTGTTAATGTTTTTTCCAGGGTGAATCAAATGTGTAGAACAAGAAATTTGTCAGCAAGTCCAGATTCCCAGTATTGTCCTATGAGAGGAGCTGTTTCTGACTTGAAGAGGAGGTTGTCTGGGAGGAGTTCTTGGCTCATTACTCCATTTTTGTGCTTAAATCGAGTGCACTTTTTCCCTTTCTTTCAGATCACCAGGTTTTGGCATGTGCCTTACTGCAGAAACCATCAATGGCACTATTCTCAGTGCTGAGCTAGCCTCAAACCCTCAGGGCCAGGGAGCAGCTGTGCTTCCCGAGGAACTTGGCCAGAATTGTGCTAAGCTGTTGCTTGAGGAGGTCTACAGGGTAAGTGGCCGGTATGTTTTGTGTGTATAGCTGTAGGGGAAGAAGGTGGTGACATACTGGTAAAGGAAGAGGTGGTTTGGAGGCACGCTCAGACAGTCTCAGATCCAAACAGGGAAATGATCTGATGCTGCCGGTGTCGTCTTCATCCAGGTAAGGAATGGTTTTGAATAGTTCCATTGACAGTGTAATGACTTACTGGGCCATGTTATTTCCCGTGTCCAGGAGATGTTACTATGAATCATAGTAGTGGCAAATTTTTCTTTTGTTGCTTTCTGTCTGCAACAGAATTCAGTTGTCTTCACATGGGTTGTTACTTTCTTAATAATAAGTTGGAGGGGTAATAGTCAATGCTTTTAAACTGGTGGTTGGAATGGGGCATTATCAGTGGGAGAACATATGAGGAGGAAGAAGGGAAAAAAAAAAAGCAGCTAGCCTCAGTGCTGGCTGCTTTATGGTGAGGATGACAAATGTGCTGAGAGCTGTTGGTTGTATGAGGAATTGGCTGAATGGTTTGTTGGAAAGGAGCTAGGACAGTATTTGCATAGGACTCAAGTGCATCACAAAATTCTGCAGCATAATATTTTTTTTGTATTAAAATGTTTTTAGTTGCGGTGAGACTTTTAGTGGATGAGCAGCTTTCAGTCTTACAAATGATTTGGCAGTTAGCATCATAGTGAGTTTCTGATTTAATAAAGCACCTACCTGCTTTTGTTGTGTATCTCCACAAATGTTAAAATAAGTAGCTGTTAGTATTGACGAAACGTATTTGGCCTTTAGGAGGCAGTCATCTACAATTGTACTTACTGTTTTAGAAAAAGTAACTGCTGTGATCTGGAATAACCTGATAGGACTTTGCAAAGTATTAAAAATGCCATTAATGAGATTCTGTATTAGGTAATGTAGTCAATTATAAAAATACCCCTTAACCTCATAAATCACATCCATGCCTGTAGTAGATTGTTCATCTGTGCTAATGTTATCTTTTCCTTTCCCTGCTGCAAACCCTTCATCTCTCTGAATTACCAACTTGCTCACTTGTTCCAGTCTTCTATTAATATTTTGTCTTTGTTTATTCAGTATATGCACCATGTTGCTAGAGGACTTACCCTTTCTAGCCCAGGGTTCTTATCTCATAGAAACGCCGCAACCAAATATTCTTCCTGGGTACAGTCCAGAACCCTTGCATTTCAAAGTCCAGCGTGCATAGAGAATGCAGTCACAACTAGTGACTGAAACATCTGTCTGTTTCTACAATTATGTAGTGACAGATAGCTATTTTTATTTGAGGGGTGAATTGTAAAATCTTTCAGCTTCCACCACCTCTTGCCCCCGTGTGCCCCCCCCCGCAAAAAAAAAACCCAAAACAGCCCGCCCTAAAATTTGGAGGCATCAAAAATCCAATTTCCACATACTTTTATCAGCAGCAATAGGTATTTTTTTTCCTTTGAAAACCATCCAGCACTTGACAGATTGAAACTAGTGAGGGAATTTGTTCAGATATTATACTTTCTTCAGAGTCAGATGTCAGAGAACTTCCGAAATGAAGAGGGCTGGAAGGGCCTGGACCAGGTAATTTTCTGCTTTAGTGTACTGCAGCCATTTGAATGTGGTAAGTCAAATTCTGCAAAGCACCGGGATAGTGAGGATCTTGGGACAACAGGAAAAAAGTGTTTGAGGAGGAAACAGGGTAGGCAAGTCTTCAAATGATAAAGTGATAGGCCATGAGGTTTCAGCGTCCAAATTTGAAGATCAGATTCTGAGTGAGGTTGTTAGCTGTGGCTTGCTGTGGTACCACTGGCACTTCTGGAAGGCTCTTTTATGTGTGGGTCACTTCAGCCCAAGAGTGACTGACAAGTGCTGAGCAGTGTACGGACTGCTTGTGGTCCTCCACTGCAGCAGCTCATGGTGGAAAAGTTCTTGTTTGTTAGCATTTTTGGCTGTTGTGCTGCTTATCCACTGGAGCGCTCAGTCCTTATTTACTGTTCATGAATTCCCCGCTCCCTCTGTCACAGGCAATATGGTGAGTTTTGTTCTGTAGTTTTCAGAATGCACATATGAATTTATGTGTGACACATGCTCGCACAGCACTAGCCAGGAATTTGGAAAGACGGGCTTTCTCATTGATTTTTTTTTTTTTTTGAGCTTAGGTCAGTTTGATCTAGTGTTGACCCCAGAGAGGATATAAAAACATGTTGCAAAGCATGCACTGTTTGTTTAGTTTGAAGATACTGTTTTGTTTTAAGTTTCTTTGCCTAGATAAGATGTCTAATGAAACAGTAAAAATTTGGGAAAGCCGTGCATGGAGCAAGAATAGGTTGCTCTGAACAGGCACTCTTTAAGTCCCACTCTCTTTATACCAGCTACTCACTGAATACAGGGCTTAAGGGAGAATTTCTCTCCTTTTGTTTTCATATCCTCTCTTTATGAGATTGTTTCTCCATCTGCGTCTTGACCTGTAGGTACCGTGCTGCAGGAGCCAGGGAGGGTTGACCAGAAAAGGACATCCTGGGAGCATTGGAGATAATTCTCTGTAGAAGGGTTTTAGCTGTCAGGGTCACCCACAAATCTGCTGGAGTTCATTACTGTTTAAAGGGGCCCAGGGACATCTCTTAAGGTGCTTGCTTAATGCTTGTTACGATGTGAACTTTACCACCTAGGAAATCCAAAGATTTGAGTCTTGCTATGTTAAGTGCTAAGTGGTCCCTTTTACTAAGCCTTCAAACAGAAATGAAAGAGGTCATATGATTTTTGGAATCAGTGTAGCTTTTTTTTTAATATATGTTTATTTATGGAAAGATGTCAGAGCTAATTGACTAATAATAAGTGGCACGGTGCTAATTACAGTGGCCCTGAAAGAGGGGGCATGGACTGACTGGCTAGCATTGTCTTTACAAATCCCTATGCAGTTCTTACCTAAGCTTAATTGTAGAAGGCCAATAAGGATTTTCCCCGTGTCTTTGAAAGGCATTAGTTATGGGAGCTTTATATAGCAGGTGACTGGCAGAATGGAAAGGCCTGGAAGAACTGGAAAAGGATTGAATGTTTATATTCCTTGTGATCATGAAAAATAGGAGAGGATGCAATACCTTTTTAAGGCTGAGTTCTTTAATGAAGACAGGTTGAGTTGTTGGGGCTTGGAGGGGCAGGAGGGGTAAGGCTGTTTGTTTTCTTTAACTAGAGCTAAAATGAGTCAAGCATTTCACTGAAGGCTTCATTTTCAAGATGGCCTTACTTCAGTGTGACAAGGCTCTGCTCCATTCTTCTGAAAAAAACAAAACCCAACCCCTCTGCACTTCACATAACAAATTATTGAGGCATGCAAGTATGTACCGCACAGGTAAGGGAGGAAATTGTGTGTATGCCAAAATATAACCAAGACTAAATCAAAGCTGGGGTCAAGCTCAGAAGAAAAATCCTCTTCAAAACACTGTTGTGCAATACCTAGCGTTGTGGTATTTGTATGTGCATTTCCACTGTGGTATTTGTAAAACAACGTTTCAAAATGGGTGGGATTTTAAGTGATCTGTCTCTCTAATTGTCACATCCAGCTGGATCTGGCTCTGTTGTCAATGGAAACAATAACGGAGAAATTGCCATAAACGGAATTAATATGCACTAGAAGTTGCATCCTGGGTTAGTAATGAGTGCCAGCTGTTTTGGAACAGATGTCAGTACTTTGGCTCTGACTTTGCCTATCCTGTTTCTCTTGGGAGGATTGTTTTTGATTTTGAACTCTTGAGTAAGTGGCAGGTGGATTGAGGGAAAAATGTTGACCTCCTTGGGAGCAGCATGTTCTTCATTTGGCACAAGTTACTGTTCTGTCATCATTAGATTACAAGCAGATCACTTAATTTCCCTGTCTGGCAACTGCCTATGTGGGAATGGGCATAACATCGCATTGCTAATGCACGACAATAGTGGGGATGACTGACTCACTGCAGCAAGAGAGACTGTGCAACCAGCTAGGATGTGATGGATGCATCATGTTTTGCTATATTGTTTAGGACGTGGTTGTCTCCACACTGATCAAAGCTTTTGTATAGCTTTGGTCATAAAAATAGATGTTTTATAATGTTTTCAGCTTTAGAAAAACAAAAACAAGCTCAGAAAATGTAAAGTGTTTATCCAAGTGCTAAAGAGCATTTTGAATTGTTAACTGAACTACAAATACAGAAAGTCCTGTGTCAGGAATACTCCTTACCAAACTCTCATCTGCTTCTTGTACATGTTTCAGATTGGCAAATACAGCTGGTGAGAGCTGTGGCTCTAGATCACACCAGCAAATTCTGAGGGTATCTTCACTCAAGATAAAGCACAATTTTTATCAGTCCCATGGAGGGCGTTAGGTTGAGTGCATGGTATGGCAGGTTCAGTTTCGTATGGCAGGTTCACACAGTTAAAAGGGCAAGGGCTGCTGTAAGAGCATGTTGCTAGGAGTTAGGTCACAGCAGTGAACGTAATGAAGATGTTTCCTTCGCTGTGGTGCATCGTTTGTTGCATGAAGTGCAGAGGCTTTTTTCAGAAGAACGGAGCTGAGTCTAGTCACACTAAAGCAAGGCCATGTTGAAAATTAAACCTTCAGTAACTCTCCTTGTAAAGGTCCTCCTTTCTGCCCTCTCACTGAGTAAACATGCTGAGGTTGTCACATCATTGTATTTTCTTTATGTAGTCCAAAATTTATTTTGCTCCTCCCTTGCCTTTTTGGATGGTGTTATCTCTTAAAATAATGACAGGTTACTCCTTGCCCATAAAGGTAACTGTCAGTTTACCTCACTAGAGAATTTGGTTTTAAAAGGATGAATTTTTAGTTTTGCTCTCTCCAGAGAGCCTATTCAGAGAGCTTAGCATTAGGCCTGATTCACCAGGAAACTGTTCAGATTTCATGTGGCTGTGGATCAGGATGAATATGAGGACAGTCTGAAATAATGTTATGCCAAATATTTTTTCTGTTTTCAATGTGTTTGCATAGCAATAGTTGGTAAATTCTCTCTACAGCAGTCTTGACTGAAAGTATCCCTTTTAATTTACGCTCAAGCTTTGTAAACAAAGCGAGCCTTCCAATTCTAGTTTACATATGCATCATAGTTAACACCTTCCACATACAAAACAATTTACCATGCATGTATGACTTACTACAGTCAAATATATACAAGAGTATGTGTAGTTCTACATAATTTTATGCATGGCTCTTTCACATAGCAATAAAAGAATTCTTCCCATTTTAAATATGGGGGAAAAATGTTTTACAAATGTAAAACCACAAAAGTTAGCAGCAAGGGCTTAGGTGGATGTGTGTGAAATAACTTTTAACTTGCTGTTTTTCACCTGCTAATGCTGAACTATTTGTCCAAATGTAACTTCAGAGTTATCATAAAGTGCTCCAATTCATGGTATCTTCAAATGCACACGAACTATAATTAATACCTATTTTCAATTTACTGCAAAGAAATTCTTCAGTGCCTACATTCTGTGATGTTAGAAGAGAACAGGTTGGGAGAGATGGGAGGGATCTTTAATGTGACCTTGTTACTGGGGTTTCAGTTCTGTTCCTTTCCCAGCCTGCCATGTGAAATTAATTTGTCATTGTTACAAAATCTAGATTTTTATCTTTTTGGCCCTTGAAAATTGGGAGCAGTAATTCAGCCTTTTAAGTGTATCTTTCTCCTTCATTACTCTCCTCTCGTCCCAATTTCTGGTTTGTACAGAGATTAATTATTAAAACATTTTGGTTTGCAGGGAGGCTGTGTAGATTCAACAAATCAGAGCCTTGCTCTGCTCCTCATGACCCTTGGACAACGGGATGTTTCCAAAGTCCTGTTAGGACCTCTGTCTCCATACACGTAAGTTGTTTTGTTCAGTTTAATTACCCCGTCTTGTTTAATTCGCTAGTTTTATTGCACAGCTATATTTTGTATATGGAAGGCTTTGCCTGTGGCTATGAATAGAACAACTTGTACCCATCTTCAAATGAGACAGGTGGTGTAAGTTACCTAGTGTTTATTTCTACACGTTAGAAGATGATTCCCTTACTGTTCTGTATTATTCTTGGTTCTGAGAATTGCAGAGATGAGGTTTATTGTTGGTTCTTGGTCTTGGATTGTATGCATACATCGGTTTGCTTTTTGTTGCCTAGCATACACTACCATGTTTTCCTAGTGATTTCTGTGTAGCTGTGGCATTAAAAGGCATGTTTAAAATGGCTAGCCAAACGCTAAAGCTGTGATTGTCCATAGGAAACAGCCTAAGAGTTCAATTCATGGAGCTATGTGCAACTCCAAAGCTTTAGCCCTATCAGGTAGTGGACTTCTATCTAGTCCTTCAGTCTCATTTTTTTATTAAAGCTTTGTCTGCGTCTGGTAGTGGTTCAGAGGATAGAAAAAGACTAAATTTCTTACATTGCTAGTTGCACCACACAGGTTAGGGGAAGGGCATCCAGTATCGAAAATTTCATTTACTCTATCAAATTGACTAGATCACAGTTATTGCTAGAGACTGAGCAGTTTTCCTTTAATCACATGGAGAGAGGGTGGTTTATCTGACAACGGCATCAAATAATAAGACTATGAACTGTCCTTTTTCGGTTATCATGGTACCGGTGCTGTATACGTGAAAGGTACAGTACTGTGATAACTGAAGAATGGTGGTGCCATCACATGAGAGTTAGAAAATGCCTAACTGCTATTCTCAACCCCTGGTATCTTGGAAACAACATTCATCAGATTTTGAGGGGAAGACAGGGAAGCCTCCCATTGCACAGGGGTAAAGTAATCCCCTGTAAAGTAAGTATCCACGTGAAGGGCTTACAAAGAGTAGGTACCAGTGTTTGACGTGCATGGTTAGGCATGTGAAACAAACCGATCACTTGTCGTTATCCAGTCCTTTTCTTTCTTTTTTTCTTTTTTTTGATACTATGAAAATCACGCAAGTGCACTAGTTTACTTTGTAAGCAGGCTGATTTCAAATGGGTGGGTTGTCACCTCTTCCAAGCTAGGAGTGTGCGGCAGGGATGAAGGTCAGGAGCAGACATCCTGAAGCAGCATGTGTCCCATGAGATCATAAAATCTGTGATTCTGTGAGAATCTGTGACTCATCAGTCCTATGAGGATCTATTCAGAGATCATGCAGCTCTGTCTGCAGCACCCCCGTGCCCTTACTAAGGCAGCTCATAAAGGGCTGGGAAATTTGGCTCCGAAGCAACTCACTGGACGCACAGGCTTTTGAAGTAAATTGCAGTACTGTCATGTTCCACTTCATTATCCCTTCTTTTCTCTCTTGGGGCTGTGACATCTCTGCATTTAACACTTTCACCCTGCAGAATCCAAAGATATTTATAAGCCACATTACATTAGATTGGCTTCCCTGTCTAGCACAATGTAGCATGAATATGACAGTGCAGCTGGCGGATGAGAGCACCCTGTGGGGACACAGTGCTTTGGAATACGTCCATCAGAATGAGGAAGCGTCTCCTGTGGAAGTGCACAAAGCTGGAAGACATCCTTTGCCCCTGCTAATGGCATGGTGGGGGGGGGGGCGGGGGGGATGGGACAACACCATGAGCAGGGCTGTCCTGAGTGGCACTTGGGACACCAGTCCCAAAAAGACCACTTGGCCGGCAGCCATCTGGATTACCTCTTCTCATCTTGTCCTCCGGATTTCACAGAAGTGAGCACCTCTCTGTCAAGCTGAGCTTAAAATCAAGCGTGGGGTGCTGGCTGTGTTGCCACCTCGCAGAGGTCAGTCTTGCAGGACAGGCTGGTCTGCGTGCGGGTGAATTGGCGTGAGCCAGGGGTACGTGAAGGACAGCAACGGGAAAGCTTGAGCGCCCTTGGCCCTTGGTTTCGCAGGGGTTTAGGGGCGTCAAGCAGAGGGGGCTGGGCGAGGCGCAGCCCCTGAGGCGGGGCTCCCTCGGGCAGGGCGCCTCTGCCCGGCCGGGCCGCCGCCTTCGGTTGTTCCCCGAGCTCTGTCCAGGGTCGGGGGTGTCCGTCCCCGCCCGCACCCAGCCCCTCGGCCTGTCCCCCTCCTCCCCGCCGCCCGCCGGACCGGGGCCGAGGCCGCCCCGCAGCGCGGCGCCCCCTGGCGGCCGGCGCGCCCAGCACTGGCCGCAGGCCGCGCCCCGCAGCCGCAGGTCGGGCCTGGCTCCCCCCGGCTGCCCCCCGGGCAACGGCCGGGGAGCAGTACCGGGGCCGCCGGCGCTGCCGGGCTGTGCCCTGCGCTGCTCTCGGGGTAGTCAAACGCCAAACCAAGAAGACGTTGCTGGTGCGCAGGTCTTCTCTTGCACGGATCCGCGAGCTGGTCACCCTGCCCTGACAGCAAGCTAAGATGTGTGAAGTGTTTGTGTACCTTTTAGTGTTGCTTAGCAGGCTTCTGGGAAAAACTAGCACTTAGATAAACAGACCTTTTTTTTTTTTTTTTTTGGTAATACAGTGGGGGTTTTTTTGAAAGTAGCTGGCTCTGAGGAAAACCTCCAGTGTGGCTCATGTAGCTGTTCCTGGGCCTAAGGAAAGGTGTTCTTGCCTGAACACACAGTTTAACTTTCCAGCAAAATAAAACTTCTCTATACCTCCCCCCACAGTCCTCCAGTTGGTACGTGTATGTTTGGTGCAGCCTCTGCTGTTATTTGAGGTGCAAACCTCACATGCAACCCATATCAGCTTCAAGCTAATGCGAGCCCGCTTTCTGCTGTACTTCTGTCACATACCCCTGCCTTTCCCCCCTCTCTTCCTCCTGTTTCCAGGGCTCTTACCACTTGTGCTTCTTCTGCTGGAAGACAGAGCTGGCCTCTTGCTGCTCCCAAATTCTCCCCCGACATCCCCAGTCAACCGCCCCTTCACTCTCACTTCCATGAGCCTTTCCCCTGTACCTGGGGGCTGTGGCAAAGCCCTCTTGCTTTTTCTTACTCTGCCTTTATTCAAAAGGGAGAAGAGGTAGAGAAGCACAGTAGTCCGCAAATGTGCAAAGAGAGGTACGGACTGAACTGATCCCACCAGCATGTTGCAGAGTTTGCTGATCAGCTTTTAGGATTTTTCCCTGAGCTTCCGGCTCCACGCTGCCTCAGGCCCTTGTGCCTTCCTTGCAGTTCAGCATGCCGCTCCTGCTGTTTTGGGCTTGGCTGCTTTCTTGTCATACTGCCAGAGCTCTAGGAAAGGACCCAGCTAAGGAGGAGGCTGGTACAGAGCTTGTTGCCTGTCAGCTTTACTGAAGCATTTGTGCCAGCATATGCCCATTTGCCTATTATAGCAGCAACCAGAAACCTTGGGAGGCATGGAAGAAGAGGCACTTTTCAGTTATTTCTTTCAACTGTTAATCCATTTGAGAGATGAGAGAGCTGATATCTGTGCTGAGGCCAGTTACCAGCCCAGGAAGGTGAGGTAGAAAGATGCACATAGCATGGGGAGCCATGTGCCTACCTTCACCCTGCAGAGGTATTCAGCTGACTGCCCCAGAGGTAACTCTCAGATCTTGCTAAGCACAGACCAGTGGAGGTAACAGCAGCCTCTCTTTGTCTGGCTCCTGCAGTTTCTCTCCTCTCCCCATGCACATACCTGAGAACAGAAGCAGCAGCATGCCTAACTGAAGTGGATAAGGCAATTCTTACTCCTGCAGCTTTCGTTGTGCTTATTCACAATTTCTGTGAATAGGGGCTGCCAGGAGGCTTTCAGAAGCCTCACGATGTGGCAGTGGGGATAGTCCTATCCTCTTGGTCTCCTGCTTCCCATTTTGTCGGTACTTTCTCTTGGTGTAATGATGTAAGTGTGATTAGCTTGCGATTATGCTCTCAGCATGCAGAGTAGAGGCTTTTTCCAGATTGCCAGCCAAACAAATGTGTGGACTAGATGTGCACATTCCCTTTCTTTAAAGGTTAAACTTAACCTAAGAAGGGCACATACCAATTGCTGCAGGAGATTAAACCTTAGTTCAAGACTGCAGACTTGCTTGTAGCCGTAACTGGAAGAGACCAGACTTCTGTCAGGAGCAATTACCAATTTTATACTTGTAGCCTTTTGGTGTAATTGCTTGTTCCCTGATTTGGGGAAGCCGGTAGGAATGTTTTCTTGGCTGGTTTTGTTCTTTTTTTATACTTTTCAGTAGTTTTTCCTGTCACTCACCCTCCAGTCAGTGTGCGTTTAGGAGCACTGTGTCTGTTTAGCCTCTTCGTGCCTCTCATTCTAAAATGATGAAAGGAAAATTACTACTCTTTTTTTTTTTTTTTTTTTCTGAAAATGAGGAGAGAAAACAAAGAATTCTGAGTCTGAATGTGATTCTAATGAAACATTTAACTAAGAAGTAGACAAGTTAGTAATACAAATCAAACACGTGCTTCAGGATCTGATGTGTCTCCTCTTAAAGTGTGCACCCAAGGCCAACCTTTTGGCTACGCCTGTTTCTCTTTTACTCTACTTTAAACACTGGGAGGTGGTGAGGAGTACCACAGGTTGGTATGGGGTTCATATGGTGCTGATAGAGAGTCAGCATCATGAGTAAGTAACCTTGCCTGGCTACATCTCTTCTTTATCCTTCCTTTCTTCTTCCCTCACCATTTTGTCTTGCTATGTTACCAGGCATTCCTTCTCTCTTTGCTCATACAGAGAGTGCAGTGGTTTCAGCAGGGGTCACTAGCCACTTCTACAACAGAAGTGAGAACAGTGTTTGGAACCTGTAGGCTTGTTTCTCTGTACTAAGCAGTATCTTCATGTTCTATTCACTGTGATCATTACTGGAATCAGCGGTAGTACATACTGCTAATGGCTTTCTGTTTTGTTTCTTAAACTCTGTTGTTTTCTCTCCCTCAGAATTGAGTTTCTGCGACACCTGAGAAACTTCTTCCAGATCATGTTTAAAATTGAAACAAAGACCCCTGAGGAAGAGCACATGGGAGGGGAGAAAGTCTTAATGACATGTGTTGGCATTGGATTTTCCAACCTTAGCAAAACTATAAGATAAGAAACATCTCCAGACTTCGTGAAATGGGGTGACAGAAAACGCTGCAAAGATCTGATAAAACTTGCCTTTCCCTGTGCTTATTCTGGCACAGGGAAACCAGTGATGATTCCAGTGCAGAGGTACCCAAGCTTGCTGCATGTAAACAATAAAGCTGACTTTAGGCTAGTTAGACCTGTGCTGTTTATAAATGCAATGCCAGTATTCTGTGCTGCATGGAATGGCTGGCTGGAGTCTCAGCTGGCTTGGGACTCTTTGCACTGTATTCCACTGCATGGGACACAAGTGCCTCATGTCCCTGTGCCCTCAAGCCTTAATGCAGTGGGTGCTCTAGTTTTGTGTATCTAAAGACTTCACTCTTAGCTTTTTCTGAAAGGTTTAGATAGAGAGGGAAAGCAAGATTGACCAAAACAAACTTTGCAGTGCAAAACAACAAACATAAGATTCTTGAGATAATTGCAGAGACAATATCGGCATGGAAATAAAAGTAAAGATGTGACAATAATTTTTTGTTTATACATTGCATGTGTATAGAATTTGTCAAATCCTTCACTCCTGCTTATGTTGACTAAATTACAGTTTCACAGGAAGAAAAAAATATCTGTCTTTTAATTTTCCTTAATGTTAGTATACTGCATAAGAGATCACAGCCTATACTGACTTGTTTTAGGCTCCTCTGCAAAGATGGGCATGGGAGGAGAAACCACCTTGGCAGTTTTTGACTTATCGCATATATTCTTTTTAGGTTTGTTTGGCATGCCACACGCTGCAGTTCACAATTAATTGTGAAAGGTGGCAAAAAAAAGCTGTAGGCTTTGAGGGAGGAAAATATATTCAGTTATGCCCTCACATTTTGCGCAGCTGCTTCCTTTTGAAAGAAGGGATAATGGTGTATGGGCACTGCTTGGATTGACAAGGGCCAAAAGTTTCTACTGGGATATAAATATTTACCCAAGAAAGGCTTTTGGCAGATTCCAGGCAAACCTGCTGAAGTTAATGCTGGACTCCTGACACAAGGAAAGAAATTTATACTTGACTTCAGACTACACTCAATGTGTCTGGAGTTAAATAAAACCATGTCAAAAGCTGGTATATATATAGAGCAAATACTAGTGACTGTGTTATAATGGTCTTACAAACTTTATCTGATGCCACTGTAAAGTGGGCATTACCTCTGTAATATCAAAAATGTATATTGGACCCAAAAGGACTTTGACAAAAAGTTAGGTATTTGATTAGTGTTTTATTAACTATTGCAGGCTGTGTGAGTCATTTTTGTACTGTACTTTGTTCTTGTTGCAATCTGTCTAAACATGTTTTGGAAAAATAAAGTATTTTTTCCTAAATAAGGTTTTATTTCCCTTTAAAAAAAAGCAAACAACCAAAAAAAACCCCGAAACCTTTTCCCCAGCCCTATAAGATGGCACTTCAAAAGATAAATGGGTATTTTGAACTGATACATCAGAAGAACAGCTTTGGGAGTTGCCAGGGTGGGAGGAAGGGAGACGGCGAGGCCCTTCTTATAATTTACTAGCTCTCAAAAATTTGATTTGCAGCTAAGGAAACCCTAAATAAAACAGTAGAATGTGAAATAAAATTCTTTGACTGTATTTTTTAAATTTCAAGTTACATTAGGAAAAAGTATTTACCTTGTTCCCCTCTGTCACCTATGCAATGAAAAAGCTAGAAACTCTCCAAATTAAAATTACCCTAAATACAGGGAGCCACTGATCCAAAAGGTGAAATGTACAAGCTGAGATTAATAGCAACTAGAATAAAAATATAGAGCTTACACTAATTAAAGATACAAGTTTGTAGCACAGCTCAGATTTCCAAAATTGGCCTGAGTAAAAATTTGGAAGTATTGCCACAACTTCAAAAATCAAAAGCTTTATTATCTTTGAACTTCTAAAGCTCTTGCCTTTGAAGCTGTGACAGCTTTTCCAAATGTTCCAGTTGCACCAAACATAGAAAAGGCAATGTGTTGCCCAGGTAGCAGATTCTTTAGCAATAGAGTAATGATGTCATAAAATTACCTGTGCTTAACTAAACCTCAGTGTTAAAGTTAGACTGCTAACCCTTAGCCCTGCTGCAAATGGCATAGCTTTACAGCACAGCGCTTGCTATGACTCAGAATTGCTTGTTGCTTTACAGAGAAAAAGGTACGTATATGAAAGGAATATGTTTTTCCAGAACAGCCAGTCTCTGGAGAAACAGGAACAATTCCAGTGAAGGTTATAGGTAAGAGCTTTCTTAAAATTGTTTGACCTTTACACGTTAGGAGGAAATCCTGCAGGTAAAAGCTGTTTGTTGGCAGAACAGCAATTTACATCTGTTTGGGTGGACTGTGCCCTCAAGCAGTACAACAGTTCAATTTTCGAGCTGGATGGAGGAAATTAACTTTTGGTGAAGACAATTCATACTGTTTGTAGGCACAGACTTTATGGTAAGGATGCTAGTTACTAGGAGATGCATCTCTCATCTCAGTCCATCGTGGCAGATTTAATACTCAGATGACTTGAATTTGAACTGATTGGCTGTATGTGAATAATCCTGTACTCTTTGAGCTATCCATCAGCAATTTAGCTAATTGCTTTGGGTGAACAACTCTGGTAATACCCTTCTGCTGTGACTGGAAACTTTCCTGCTTACAGAAAGCTTTAAGGCTGGACCATAAGGAGGTACAGGTGTGGGAGGGCAATAATTAACAGAAGTATTCTGTAATGTGCATTTTAATTGCAATAATTTAAACATATAGGGAGAGAATGAAGAATGCACAGAGAAATGGTTTGGGGGAGAACTAATCAGAACACCTCGTTAAACAGAGAATGTCTTCCTTTAAACTTGCCTAACAGGAAAGGCTGCTACAGTGGTGATGTGAAAAGTATTTGCAAAATGTGCCTTTACCTTGCACCCACTTGCACTTTTGTAATACCTGTTGTCAAACTCTTCCATTTCTAAGCTGTGATGGTAACTTGACTGCACCTTCTGTGGTTACGTCACAAAATTCATGTTGACTTGTTGTAGGACAGGTTCTGGAGTAGTAGAGATTATAGTGAAGGTGAAATTGCTTCAGTCCAAGCCTAGTGCACTTTACTGAAGGCATATGACTAGAAGCCAGTGCAGTAACTGTCTGGGGAAGCACACAGTAGGTAAGTTAGCAAGGCCAAAACAGTAAGTACATGGCTGTCTTGGGTAATGTTCTCAAAATGGGGACTATGTTTCTGCCAGAGCATAGATGCTCTCTCTCTTCTTCTCCTTCCCCACAGGTGATATTATGAGTCAAATGGATTTTGTTTCAAGCCACTGAGGCACAATTCTGCTGCTTGCAAGCTCTGACATTCACTTCCTCATTTTTCAATCATGCTCCTGGGACAGCAACAGGAGGAAAAAGACAAAAAAAGTACCAGCTTTCAGGAGGCATAATTTTGCTTATGAGTTTCTTTCTCATTTTTTGATGTTGTATGGCCTTCTCTACACTTTTGTTTTTTATGCTAGATGAAAGCATTTCTATTTAGCCTAGATCCTAGGGGATACCAAGTGAGAGACGCAGCTGTGTCATGGCAACTCTAAATAAAAGAAAAAGGTGGAAGGGGCATCTTTTACAGTTACTGCTTAGGTCTTGGTAAGCTCCGTCTTAAACGATCATTCTTGGTGGGATATGTACAGTCTTCCTTGTGCCTGATCTAGGAGCAGCACTGACAAGCTCTGAAAAACACCTATTACCTGTTGTCAGTGGGAGGGGTAAAAAGACAAAGTCCTGCAGGGAAGGGAGTGCATGGACTGAACTCTGCGGCGATAGCATTGTATGTGTAATGAAAGTAAGTCATGCACTGTGTCAGAGCATCACAATGTCCAAATAGCACTTGTGCTAGATAAAATTAAGTTGTGACATTGTTACAAGACAGATTTGTTAGGGTGATTTGTAGTATATCTGCAGCAATGGATGTTAGGTGTGAGTGCTAATCTCTCTCCTGGAACAGTAAGATTATTATACACGCCAAGAAGAGTGCCCAGAACTATATTCCCTCTGTACTGCAGAATACGGAAACAACTGTGTTTGTAGAGGTAGCAATAAAGAGACCCATGGAGAAAATGTTCTGTTATAAACTGGAATTGATCAAGGATATAACCACAAGAAAACAATGGCCAAAAGCGACTCTACATCAGGGTGAACGGTGGCTGGAAGCCCACAGAAGTGAAGCGGCCAGGAGCCTGCCACTGCTGGGAACCCCTCTGCACATCTGTGCAGCAGTTGAGGGGGGACCCTTTGTGCACACCAGGGGTACACTGGTGTCTTTGTACATTTGCCCTCATGCTGTATGTGTGCCAGATTGCCCACGTTCACCCCGCTCTTCTCTATATCAGTTTGGCCACACTGCCCCGGCAGCCTCCACTGTGCTGTTCGCACAACAAACATCAATACTCCTTTAACACTCAGCCCATGATGAAAATCTGTAGGGTCCTTGTCGAGACTGATCCACGTGAGGTGCCCGGTGCTTAACTGTGGATGAGCTAGTAGGATTAAGGAGGATTGACTCCAGTGATCATCACTACATGTCAGTGGCACATCCCATTATACAAAATGTGACAGGCTCAGTGGGGCACTCATGTTTGCAGGCTGCATCCAAAGTCGCACCATTTGAGAACAAATGTCTTACTCCTTCTTACCCTGCTTCGCAACCACTCTGCTCCTTGAAAGTTACTTACAGCTTTTCCAATCCTAAACTCTCTCCATGGATAAGAAAATAAGTTGCTTTAGCCAGTGATGAATGTAGATATATTCTGTGAGGTAAGACTGTGGTTCTGAATGGTCATCCCTCAGCACCATCAGGGCAGACAATTCTCTTCCATGCATCTGGAAATGTAGTTTTGATTAGATATAAAATACTATGCAGCTGCAAACTGGGTCTAGATTAAAATATGCATTGATTATTTATTCTCTTTTTTTTTTTTTTTTTAACATCACCAAAGTGAAAAAAAGGGGGGGGACACCTTATGGCTTGTTTGTGTGTCAGCATTCAGAAGGTGCCTGATTCAGTAAAGCTAACTGAGAGATTTGTTTAAGTATGTGTATTTAGAAACACATCCACAGATTCAGAATGTGCCTGCAAGAAGGTTTCTACTGCAGAGTGTTTCTGAGCACTGAATGTAAAATTCTACTTCATAATTCACGCCACAAGTGTATTATCCACTATTTTCACCTTGTTCTTTGTGACTTAAGTAATGTATGTAATGTACTTTCAAAGAAAACATCCACAATAAATCAGGGCTAAATAAGACAACCTAGAAAATGTTATTCCCATTTCTTTTGGAAATGTATTTGTCAGGTTGTTAATAAAAAATGCTGTTTCCTCATCCTTCACTATTAATGTCAGTAGCAAGTTTTCCCTTGAAACAATATCAAGATCTTGTTCTAGTCTTTTCTAAGTAATAACGTATGGATTCAAAGTGAAGAAGAGCTGATTTGAAAAGATCTGGCTTTTTCCACGATATGTAGAGCATCTTAGAAGAACAGGCTATTACACAACATTAACAGCTTCTTACTCAACAAGAGGGTGACGGGGAGTGGGGGAGGCTAATCTAAAGCTACACCATCTGGGGCTGGCCTTGTCACAGGAAGAGTGTGGCAGCTGCCTAAATAGTTTTTCTTCTTAATTTTCAGTTTCAAAGTACAAATAAAGAATGAACATCTGTTTCAGCTTGCAGAGTTAAATAAGTATTGTAAGCAGATGGCTTTTAAGACTTGAAATTTACAGTAAGAAGCGTTCATGAAAAGAGGGTGTAACTAATAGCCAAGTAGATGGATATTACAGAATCCTACTACCCTTCTTTTCCCTCCACAGCTGCACAGGTTTACACAGAAAAGAGCAATTTGGTCAGAAATTGCTGAATAGCTTTTGAGACATTGTAAGGAAGATACAGGAAATTATCAAAATCCTCACTTGTCTGACTGAAACACAGAGTAAAAACTTAACCATGCTTATGGTCATGGCATTTTCTTCATTGACCCAGCTTTCGAAGAAAGAGCTGCTATGAGAGAACTTGACTGAAACTTCTGGTTTCACACCTTTTCAGATTTCAGTAAAATCTCTCATTGATTTCCTCTCCCTTATGTCTTCCCCAGGCAAGAACAATGCTATTAATTCATGAACTATTTGAATTGTTTTTGCCAAGTCATAGGCATATAAATGTAAAAAGGTGCATTGTTTGCATTCATGTAATGACATTCTTGGCTTTATGGATTTTTATCCTCTGTTCCAAAGTCTGTGTTTTGGAGAACTGCTTTTGAGCCTGTGGTACAGAAGAATGAAGTGATTCATTTGTATCCCACAGGGAGCTGGACTAGAAAATATCAAGATCCACAGACTCTCAATTCTGTGCAAACATTTCCCTCGCCTTAAGAGGGCGTGTTGTGGTTTAACCCCAGCTGGCAATAAGCACCACACAGCCACTCACTCTTCCCCGGTGGGATAAGGGAGAATCAGAAGAGTAAAAGTGAGAAAACTCATGGGTTGAGATAAAGACAGTTTAATAGGTAAAGCAAAAGCCGTGCACTCAAGCAAAGCAAAACAAGGAATTCATTCGCTACTTCCCATCGGCAGGCAGGTGTTCAGCCATCTCCAGGAAAGCAGGGCTCTGTCACGCGTAATGGTTACTTGGGAAGACAAATGCCATCTCTGCAAATGGGCACACCCCCCCCCCCCTTCCTTCTTCTTCCCCCAGCTTTATATGCTGAGCATGACGTCATATGGTGTGGAATATCCCTTTGGTCAGTTGGGGTCAGCTGTCCCAGCTGTGTCCCCTCCCAGCTTCTTGTGCACCCCCAGCCTCCCCGCTGGTGGGGCGGCGTGAGTACCAGAAAAGGCCTTGACTCTGCATAAGCCCTGCTCAGCAATAACGAAAACATCTCTCAACACCATTTTCAGCACAAATCCAAACCACAGCCCCATACTAGCTACTGTGAAGAAAATTAACTCTTATCACAGCCAAAACCAGCACATTCTCCAGCCCTTACTCCATACCATTTATGTCATGCTCAGGTACCACATTGTCCAATAAAACCTCATTAACCACGCCCCCCTTCCCATCCTTTGATATAATACACAGATATATCATTCCCTTAGTCTATTGACCACCCCTGTAAAATGTCCGTAAAATGTCCATAAAATGCCCACAAATGTCCACAGAATGTCCACTGAGTTCATTTAGTCCATGACTTTGGGTTCCATCTGTTATGGTGGTCACTCAGGACAGGTGAGGTGGTGTGTTGCATGGAGTTACTGGGCACCAAAGCCAACTCAGGTCGGGTAGCTGCTGCACTTGCACTGCTTCTTGTAAGGCTTGTCCTCCACTGGTTCAGGTGGTTCCTGCTATAGTAATTCCTATAACACGCAACTCAAATCATAGGTTACAACAATTTAAAGGCGTTTCCATTACAATCTCCACCCCTGGTCCCTTTGGACCAGATCATAGGGTTTAACATTGCAATGAACTCCTCCCCTTGCACCTGCTCCGGCTTGGACTTATCCACACACTGCAGTCCCTTAGGGGTATACCTGCTCCAAGGGGAGCCTTATCTATGAGCCACAGTCTCTCCAGGGGTATACCTGCTGCGGCATAGACTTATCCAGTTGCTTTGAGGTGCACCTGTTCCAGCGTGGCCTTCTCCATGGGCCACAATGCCTTCAGAGGTATACCTGCTCCAGCATGGCCTTACACACAGCCACAGTCCCTTCAGAAGTAAACCTGCGCCAACATGGCTTTACTCACGGCTGCAGTCCCTCCAGGGGTGTACCTGCTCTGCCATGGGCTTATCCATGGCCACATGCTTTGAGGTGCTCCAGCATGACCTCATGCACAGCCACTGATGCTTCAAGGTGTACCTTCTCCAGGGTGGACATATCTTTGGACCACAATCCCTTCAGAGGTATACCTGCTGTGGGACAGACATAACCACACCCACAGACGCTTCAGGATGTACCTGCTCTGGCATGGGCTTATGCATGGCCACAGACGCTTCAGGGTGTCCTGCTCCCATGTGGACTCACCCACAGGTCACAGTCCCTTCAACTTGAGTTCACACTGGAGTTCCAGCCCATCCAGTACAGCAGCACAGAAACAGCGGCGATGCCCTGGCCATCTGCCAGCCCAGGCACATGGCCATTTCTGTTATCAAAATGTTCCCAGGCACAGCAGAGTCAGAAGATAAGCAGCACAGCAGTACAGCAAGCAACGAAAGCAAAAAGCAGCCACTAACGAGCACTAGACTCTAAGGTACAGTAAGCCAAGCAAACTCCGTGGCAAGCACAGGAGCCTGTCAATTAAAAGCTGAACAGCAATAACAGCTATAGATTCGATCTACATTACATTCTTGTAAAGACTAAACCCTGCCATTTTTACTTAAGGAAGATTTCCTTTGTGGTACATCCCTTTCTCTGCTGATCTGTTCTCCCTCCTCCTGTTAGCTCCACGGCCTTTCCTCCGTCGTACAAGCTGGAAGAACAGCCGCCGCCACGCTGCTGTGGGGTTCTGAGTTGCTGGATCATTTCCCGTCTCTGTTTCCTGGCATGTACGTGGATTTCTCTGCAGGCTGTCTCCCTGGCCACTCACCCAGACAACCTCCCTCTCTTTTCTCCAGCGGTCACTGATCTGCCTCACTGCAGGGACTTTCATCCAGCATTTATAAAATGGAAAAGTGAACAGATATTACATTGGAGTTCTTCTAATTAAATGTGCCCTAGTAGTCCCTGCTGTGGAAACAAAGTATCGTCCTCCTCTCTTCCATCTCAGAGGTCTCCTTGAAGGCTTGCTATCTTGACGTCAGAGAGTTTAGGACCAAGAAGGGTTGCTAATTACACAGACTCTGACCTCCTGTACATTCTTCCTCCTTCAAGGGAAATGACAATTTTCAGAAGGGCCTCCAGTTTTCACCAGAAAAACTGAGACATGGTATTTCCATTACACAGTTTTGTGAATTTGTTCTAGCATTTAATCACTTGCTGTTTAAAAACAAGTACTTATTTTACTTGGTCAGCTTTCAGCTCCTGGTTCTTACACTGCTAGAGAGCCCTGTGGGATCCAATATGTTTCCACCCCATGAGTAACACATGAAAGACCTCAAAGGAAAAAGATTTCTGCTTTTGGATCAGAAAGCCTTATCTGACACACAGAGGAAAAGTAATGGTCTTCTAGCTGAATCCTCTGAGTTTTAAAGTGGAGCAAGAAAGCAAACTATTTACTAACATTTGAAATCAAAGTTTCTTGCTGATTGGCATTAAAATGTGTGGGCTACTTTAAAACCGGTGGCACATCATGCTACTAGACGGACAATGGGCACGTTCTTATAAAGTCCTGGGGCTATGGGTCGCACAAGAGAAAATTCTGACATACAGCTCCACTCTTACGAAGCTGAAAGACTGTATTCTTTTAGGACCCTCTGTTAAGGAAGCAGAGCTAGTAGTGTATTTACTTAGCAATATTGTGGGTTTTTCTCTCATTAACCTTCCACTGGTGAAAGCCCTGACTGTGTTTCATTACATAAGGTGTCTACCACTGCTACTACAAAGACTATTTCCAACACAAAGACAGCGTTGGCTTAAGAGTAGGAGTTCTGGGGACTAGATACTACTTTTTAGCTCCTTGCTTTTCAAAGCAGCAGGGCGAGGAATACAAATTAGAAAAAAAGGGAGAAAAAAGTCACAGAGGTACAAAAACACACAATAGAAGAAACGAATGTAACTGTGTTAGTGTTTCAACTACCTCCTTATATTTAAAATATTTAAAACTATTTTAAAATATTGTTCTTTATCCCACTAACATTTTATAGGGAATAAAAAAACCATCCACAACCCTTGCCAGAATATTTTTGTAGCACTAGCTCATATAACAAACTAAGAAATGCAGATGCTAAGGATTTCAGTAGCTGTATCTCACCCACCATTCCCATGACAATCCACTCCTGCTGGTGTTACTGCAGCTGCTAGCCAAACATTAAACTCGGCAAGCTGTGCGTGTGGCATAATGTTAGTTTCACTTTTGGGGGGAAGCAGAAAAGTGGCGGTTCCAAGTAAAAGCAGCCTCCTTTGCAATCTTTTCAGCTTGCTTCCTCTGCCGTTTGCTGAACAGTAGCCCATCCGTAGATTAGTAGAATATCTATTTCTGTTGCCTGCTGCAGCACCTCTTTCTACACAAACTGCCTCCCATTTTCACAGTTTCTGCTGACCAAAAAGTATCTCGAGCTGGGTTTGCTGGTAGCTCTAGGCTTTCCACCTATGGCTGACTCCATTGTGTAGCAGCAGAGGAAACATAAGGGAAGACATTCAAAACCGGGAGGGATGGACGCACGTGGCTCATCACAGAGGACCGGGTTTGCCCCCCAGGTCTAGCGGCGTCAAAGGCGGCGCCCGGGCTGCAGGGCGTTCTTGTGGCTGCTCCGGCCCTGGCAATGCCAGATTCAACAGCGCCCGGCGCTGGATAGGGCATTTAGCAAAAACGATGAAAAACAGCTTTTCTTCATTTCTGTGGATGAGAACTAGTTGTACTCTTTCAAGCAATTAGGGAAACACTTCTGATTGGTTTGGTCCTTCACATGCAATTTACCTTGGGAATGACGTATTTTGAAGCTACTCCCTGTGAGGACCAAACTGAGTTAACTACTGTTTCTGCCTCACATACAACTATCTCAGCAATATCTTTTATAATCCCATAGGGGCAGGTTAGGAAGCTCGATAGCTAGTGATACATTTCCCTTTGCCTAAGGGAGAACTTCCATGCTTTAATTTGCATGTTTGCCTCGGTCTAAGGGAACACTTACTGGAACTGCTTATCTAAAAATCTTCGTCCTCCAAGAAGAGGAGTTTGTGGAATCTGTTTCTAGATCCTGAAATGCTCTCCCTGAGAGCTACAATATGTGGTTCATTTCCATTACGCTACAAAAAGTGGAATGAGGAACCAGTGTTTTTAAATGTAATAGTTGCTGCGTGCCCTTTTATCTGAAAATAGGAAATGAAAACAGCTGAATTTGATTTATTGTTTTAATTACCAAGAAAAGACCTAACCGATGTGACTGGAGTTCAAAAATAAAGGAGGAGAAAAAGAAGAGCGACTGACACAGGTTTGATGTTGTTCGTACCAATGTAATTCCAGAGCAACAGTGAAAGTTTCTAGTTAATTAAAATTATGCAGAGTCTGACCCCACAATTAATTAATTAAAGCAATGTTACCCAAGAGGTGGCCTGTGGGACAGATCTCTCTCTTTATAAGAAGTGCTTCTTAGCTGGTTTGCACAGGTACCTAGCAGGGTACCTTTCTGAATCCAGATAGGGAAATTTACTTCTTTGTGAAACCCCTGTGCTTCTGCTCGCTTTAACTGAAATTGGCCAAAAGATTCAAAAGCAAAACAGCTATGCTAAAGATACTTAATAATTTATTTTTAACCTCAAATGTTTTGATGTTGCAGTTTTGCCAGTGTGCACATTTGATACCAACGTTGATATCTGGATGCTTTCTGAAGTAACTTACTTTTTCAGAAATACTGATAAAGCAAAGCGTCTCATACTGACTCTCATTTGAGCAATAATTACTTAGCACTTTTGAAAAATCAGCACAATGCGTATTTTTATAATTTTATTTCAAACTGAAATAGGTTTCCAATTTTAAATTAAATTCTGCTCATCCTTTTCCAGGACTGTGAATCAAAACACAACCTGCTATTAATTTGTACTATCAACCAGAAGTAAAACTGAGTAGAAACAAAAGTGAAACTCAGTGTCTTTGCTTCACTGTCTAATACTAAGATGACAATACCAGGTGGAAATATTAACTACAAACAAATTAAATGTTTCACTTTGAGTTTACTGCAAGCAATTTTAAAAGTGTTAGAAACCGTTCATAAAAGGTTCTTGTTCATGTATTTGTGTGTGTATTAAAGGTTCTTGCTCTTTAAGGTCTCTGGTGATTGATGTGAATACAGTAGGCAGTTTGGAAAATGTACAAGATAAACTTGGTTCAGTTTTATGACATTAACTTCCATATTGCATTCAAGTAGCCTAGTAATTGTATCTTACTCATACATAAAAATGCAAAAAAAACCCATTCAAAAATATTATTAAGGTTGAGCTCTCCAGTGAGGAAATTCCAAAATTTCAATAGTTGACCTTCAAGTGATTTAGTTACCCTGTTCTGTTGTCTTTTGTCCTTTTGGTTTCTAGCTGTGTCACACTCACATCCTGTCACACTGGCTAAAGCAGATTAAATTACATGAACAGATTAAACAATAATTAAAAAACCCCAGCAGGATAAGAAATTACTGACTGAAATGAATTTATGTAAACATTAACTTTTGAAGCTTCCTGACTTTCACAGATAGATAAGTGCTGCCCAAAAAAAGTTCAGGAAGGTTAACTTGCCATAACATTTCAAAGCAAAAGCATCTTGACAGAGCTGCAGTTCATTGCATTTAAAATCAGATATAATTTATCAGCACATATTTAACTTCTAGAAACCTTAATTTGAAAAATATTTAACAGAGGTTTCCATCTAAATGTCCACAGATATCTTGAAACATAAAAAAAACTTCTAATATATGCACATGTGAAAATATCTATTTCAAACAGCAGACTTACTTTCCACAAACTGATGCCAGGTCCACCCAAGTCATTATGCAGTCCTCAACACTGCACGGGATGAAGACCTGGAGAAGGTATTTACATGAACCCGGGCTGGAAACTTTTGATTTTGCATTAGAGTACTTCTGGTCAATTTCTGAGTCCCTCTAAATGTTTGGAAACTCCAAGGCTGAAAGCAGAAATATTAGTTTGTGTACATGAGGGAAGTGGGCTGTTTCCCATGTTTGACTAATACAAGAAAGACTGAGGTGATTTCCCTTAGATTCTTCAAAAGAAAAAAAAAAATGAACCCCAGTGCCTCCAAAATCTGTAACAAGAGATTTTCAAGTTAGTAAACTTCCCTACTCCCAAGAGATTTTCAAATACATTTTTGGGGGATTATAATCTGTTTTCCTGGTGATAGGTAGACCCAGGAAAGCATAACTTTAGCTTCTCTTTATTATGAATATAAATACATTCAATTTGTATAACTGTATAACCAAAACTCATATGCAATCACATATCATTGTGTTCAGGCACCAGTTAAACACAGAGGGTATCTTGCTCTAAGGGTGAAATAGTCTCAGGGGAAAACACAACAAAACAAAACACAACCTATCGCAAGCAAAATTTGATTAAGAAATGAAGTGTAACTCAATGGAGACCTATAGTGATGGACTGCGGAAGCATCTGTATTGCAATCCCTAGGAGTTTTGACTGCAGAGCCCCTGGCAAACACTGCAAGCTGACGTTTGCAGTGTCTACACTTCGAGGTTCTCCTTCAACTCAGGTTGCAGTTTTAATATTTTTGTTTTGTTTCATTCTGTTAGCAGATTTTGTTAAGGAACGAGAACCTCAGACTTTTTTTACTGACTCTTTTCCTCACTGGATGGTGCTAGCATATGTATCTGTTTACTCCGACACTAAGCAAAAAGCTCTGAAAGTCACAGAGTGACAGTAAATTTGTGGTTCCCTGTAATGCCACTTATACCAAGCCATTTTCCATCACTGTATTTCAAAATTTAGCTTCAAGAAGTTCTACAGTTAAGACAATTGCTTGCACTTACTTGCCTGTCTGCTTTTTTCCAGCTACATAACTGTTGGCTGCATGCTAGGTTTTATCCTATAATAGGAGAAAGGCTTATGTTCCTTAAAAGGAAATCCCACGCTGCTGCTCCGTTGTGACTCTACTAACTTGGCAGGAAACGAATTTACTCCATCTCCAGATCAGATCTGCACCAACCTGTGCTGAGCCACATGGATGAGAGGGTTCAAAGGCTTGGAACATTTAATAGAGCCACAGGCAGTGTGGAGATTGGTGCGGGCATTGCTGTTCATGTGAGGCAATCGGGTTCATTAAATTAAAAAAGTTACTTAATCTTTCTCTATTTGCAGAAAACCTATCAGAAACTATTGAAATCAACAAAACCAGAACTCCTCAATTTGAAAGACACAGGTGAAAATCTTACGTGCTACATGTTGTTGATCGGTGTATATGCTACCAATATAGGTAAGCAATACAGCGATACCACTATGTCATCTTTTTTTAATCCAAGTTTTATTGCCACTGCGCATCTGGCACGCACACCCCATCATACAAACCAAGAATCTGTCAGGTCGGGCACTATTCCTGATCACTGTAGGCTATAAAGCAGACTTCTTCACCGTCTTCTCCTTGTACCGCTTGGAGGGAATCCCAGAGAGCTGTTGGAAAGAGGCAGCTTACCTCGCCCCTGGAGGACGCTGTGGAAGGGAAACGGCAGTTAAGGATAGAGGAGCAGGGAGCATTACCTGACTTTATTCCTCTCTGTTTTCTAGAAGTCCTTGTACTGTGTTAGTCACTGGTGTGTCTGAGTGCTTTTCAGTTGCTCAGCAATTGAACTGATGCCTGTTCTTGCCGGGAGGGGGGGAAATGTGTGTCTCCATGTTTTTGTTTTATTTTTCCTCTGGGATTGCTGTATGATGCAGCATTTTGCACCTGATCAAGAACATTGGGGGCTGTTAGAGCAGGTAGTGTCAAAGAAGTGCATCTTCCACCAGGAGCAGTATTTGGGGTAGAATTTAGTGTCTGGGGAAGTACATTTTGCATTCTTAGGTATATGCTCCAAAAGCAGTCTTTGCAGAAATGCATTACAGTGGTATTTTAGGTGCTTTCTAATGTCTCCCAGGGGAACAGTTACCACGTGAATGTCTAGAAGGGGACAAACTTACACTTACCCCTGGGACCCTCAAAGCCAAGAGATGGCTTTTTTTCCCAAGGTTTTTTCCAAAGTAGGTGAATTAGAAGTGTGTCCTTTTGGGAGCTGAATCACATGCAAACCTCTGTTTACAGGTGCTTGTTCCTCTTTTCTCCTCCAGGAAGGAGGCACTTACTCGTATCACTCAAGGATAGGTTTCAGAGAATGACTATAAATAATGACAAAGTTTTCCTTGAAGAGTGTTCTTTGTGACACATATTTAAAGAAAAAGCATGGGGTTTTAATGGAAATATGTTCTTCTCTAAGGCTGGGCCTACACAAGGAGAAGGAGAAAAGCTATTACAATATATGTACTTACCTTTGAACATTAAGAATTTTATATCCTACTCCAAAAGTAGAAGAAAAAGTGAAATACATGCAGATAGCCTGACTTCATAGATTTGACTTAAATGAGTAACTTCCTTAGCCTTGTTCTAATTCGTGAAGGTTTTGCAAATAATCCCCCCCATCCTGAACACGGAATGTGCTTTGATTTTAATTTCAGACAAAAATGATTAATCTAAATCCAACGATGAGAATTTTTGAAGTAACCACAACAAAACTGCTTCTATCATTTTTAGCTGTTTGAATATGAAAACATATTTCCTGGTCTGTATGCTAATCTCAGAATTTGGAACACAGAAGTAATCAAGAAAGTAAAACTAAGCCTTTTGCATGGATGGGAAGTTTTGTAACTTGCGTTGAAAAGCAAACTAACTCTGAAGGGAAATTGTTACAACAGTGGTAAAAATCAAGTTTCGTGTATAATTAGTGCTATTTTTGTCCATTATTTGGGTGTATGTTTACTAAGTTCAGCGTGTTACATCCCTGTTTAATTTAGGATTCAGCGGTTATGTTACTACACTCTACACATACTTGTGTTTGACATGGTGTGAATATGTGAAATGAAATGTGTAAACAGGATGTAGACAAATGACACTTCCACCCTTTTAAGTTTCCACGTGTCACAGGCTGACATTTGTACCCAAGCATATTAACAGGCAAATGTATGGAGACTGTGTATGGTCATTTAGCAGAGAAAAAGGAAAGGGGGATGCTTAAATGGTAATAAGATGCAAATCTGAGATGCTGACAGTTTTTGGGTGCAGATGCCCTTGAAAGGACTTGTTAAAAATTAACAGAGTAGCAGGAACACTGTTGAAAGACATGAACAACAGACCACTGAAAAAGGGTACTTCATAGGACAATAGTGTTTCTTGCTATACTATGCAAAAATGTGTTTAAACTAATTATAATGGAAGACAAACAAAAGTAAAAACGCCTGGTATCATTAGAAAAGTGGTAATGTTTGGAGTCCTAACGTAGATTAGACTTTCACAATCTCATCAACTGATGGCGTGCTTTATCAGTCAAGAGTTTGGCAAGTTTTGCAGGTCCAACTAAACCTGACCCTAACAAAATGTTGAAACTTAATGATATAAGGATTTCCCATGTATTTCAGTAGACTTCTTTGCATTTGCAGGGTTCTGCCCACAGACATCTTGATGAGCAGAGTCTTAGATATGCAGTGAGCACAACCAACATAGTGTGCTACTCTCCTAGTCTTTTAAGTGGCCTGGATACTGGTGGTATATTAGGTGACTGTATTTGGGAGGCATCAGAACATTTTTATTTTGCAGTTTGTTTCATTTCCCTGT
Organism: Phoenicopterus ruber ruber; assembly: GCA_009819775.1. Taxonomy (NCBI): domain Eukaryota; kingdom Metazoa; phylum Chordata; class Aves; order Phoenicopteriformes; family Phoenicopteridae; genus Phoenicopterus; species Phoenicopterus ruber. The sequence continues at coordinate 31,706,576 of CM020246.1, forward strand.
TTGCGAGAAGTTTTTGGTGTCACTGCAGTACGCGCTTGTGTGAGTTTTCCACACTGCAGCCTGGAAAGAGAGAGACATTAAAAATGAAAAGCATTTTTAATGCTAAAAATAATAATTTTTAGAGAATGCAATACCACAGAAACTTTCAGTGAGATCAGGGACTAGGTATAGTAGAAGAAAACATGCTGTAATTGACTTTATTTCAAAATCACCAGGTACCCTTTAATCTGCATGTTCAAGGAAACCAAACATGCAAAACAATGTACACACTGAGTTAAATTCTAGTTCTGAATTGGCCTAGCTTTTGTTTTCTCTAAGATGATATGACATGGACATACTCTTTCCTTCTGCACTAAGAGTAAAGAACCACATATAACACTGTGGGAACGACAGTGATAAGCTTGTCCTTAAAGAATGGTATTGTATTTGACGGTACCAAATTGTTAGCTGACAGTTAGCAGCTTGCTTTGAAATCACTGAAAGTTAGGAGCATGACTCTGTTGGTAGTTTTGAGACTTATCATCTATCGAACTTTTACATGTCTTTTTAGTCCTTCCCTGTCCCAACTTCTGTTCTTCCTTTGTCTCCTGGATAAAGACTTCAGAGTATGTATCTGTAAATCAAGTCCTCTGACTGGTGTTATTTCCTTAACTCGCCATCTCTTCAGGCCAGCAGTCCAGCTCTTTCTCTTTTTGCTTGTCTGTAACAGACAACCTAGTTCCAGAGCTTTCAGATGAAGCATGTTTACTTGGCATGGAGAAGAACATAAGGAACAAACTCATCACATAAGAAGTTACAGAAAAGCATACATTTGCAAGGGTAGAACTGTGCAATAAATCCTGGGAGCTGGGACAGAACTAGCACACACATGCATTGCTTAAAAAAACCCGTGCATTTTTCCTTTGGCGCAACGAACGCACGCATGCACTACTGTGAAGCGAGACCACAGCAAAGATGCACTGCTTTTGTTTACCACGGCTGAACAAGGCAAGGTCTGTCCCTCAAACTTGCGCTTGCTGGTCCAAGGCCCTTTGCCTCACTTTCCTTCGGTTTCTACCTCACAGCGGCTCCCGCTGGTGAGGGCAGACGGAAACTTGTGAGGGACAAGAAGCCCGTGTGCCCCACAGCGACCGGGGGGCGGGGACAGGGGGCAGACAGCAGCAGCCGCCCGCACAGGAGAGGTTCCCCTTCCCGCATTCACCCCCCTCCCCGCGCTGCCCTCTGTAGCGCCTACGAGGGGCGCTGCCGCCTCCGTGGGACAGCTGCTCTGTGGCCGCTGCCCTGCCGGTAGCCGGCGGGGCTGACAACCGGGCCGGTAGGACAACCGGTAGGACGGTTTCCCTGAGGCGAGTGACACCCCGCCGCAGCGGGGCCGCCGCGGAGGCCCACCGAGGGGCGGGTGTGCGCGGGGCCGGAGCAGGGGTAGGAGCTCGCCCTCCCGCCTCAGAGCCGCGGCGCCTTTCCGGCAGGGGAGCGGAGAGGGTCCCGGGCCACGCCCCGCGCGTCGCCTAGCAGCTGCGTGATGACGCAGACGGCGGGAGCCTCGCGGCTCGCCTCCCGCCCAGCGAGAGGGCGGCTCCCCCGCGCGGGAGGGCGGGGCGGCCGCGCGGAGGCAGCGGGCAGAGCGCGGCTCGCCACGCCGCCGCCGCCGCGTCCCCCGGCGCCGTGCATGGGGAGAGAGCGGGCGCCGAGGGGGAAGCTGCCTGCGCGCGCCGGTCTGCCCCGCCGCCGCCGGGGTGAGTGGGGCCAGCGCCGCCCGGCGGCCGCTGCCCGCTGGCCGCAACGGTCGCGGGGGTGCGGGGGGGGGGGGGGAGGTAGGCGGGTGGCCGGTTACACCTCGGCGTATCCCGCGTCCTGTCCCGCTGACGGGGAGCTCCGCCGGCCGGCCCGAGAGCCGCGTGTGGCGGCTGCCCCTGCCCGGACCCCGCGGCGTGTGAGTGCGGGGCGGCCGAGAGGGCGGGGGTGCGCGGCGGGGCTGGCGCTAGGCAACGCGGCGGCGGGGGGCGGCGGGCAGCTCTCGGCGGGACAGCCGCCCCTCTCTAGGCCGTACCTGAGGGGGGAGAGGGGCAGAAGGGCTCTCGGCCGGCGCGGAAGGGCCCTTCCTGTCTGGCGGTGTGCGTACAGGGCACTGCTGTCCCGTCCCCGTCCCCACCTCGCGTAAACAGTGCTCCCCGGAGGCTGGCCGGGCGCGGGTCTGACCTGGCCGGTGGCGGAGCTGGAAGTCCGCTGTCCCGCTTCTGGCTGCCGCCCCCGGGAAGGTGGTGTATTTTGCTGGAGAACTTCCGAGAATACTTACTTGTGCCGTTGAAAAAAAAAATAATTAAAAAAAAAATCATTGCAGAAGGAGAGCAAACAGTCACAGAAGCATCTGTGTTTTTTCTCTACACGTCTGTATTGAATTTGCTTCTGGGTGGGGAAATGTTCCCTTAGATGTGGGTTATGAATTAATGAATTTCATTTATTTTCACAAGAGATTTTTTTTTTTTTTAGAAACGAATTGCATATAAAACAACTTCAGAGTTTTTCTTTTTTTGTGCAACTAAAGTCTAATTAGAACCTGATTGGCTCTGTCTTCAAATTTCCCTTCTCACTTCTGCAGTCTGTGACAGGTGAGAAAAAAACACCTTGCTTTGGTTATTCATAAATTATTTGTTGTCGTTGAGACATAGACTATATTCTGTTTGGTTATGGGGCAGAGGGAAACATAATTGGGAAGATTGCGATGGCTACTTACAGTTTCAAATGTGATTTTGCGCTTGAGATTAGTGGCTTAATGGTCAGTGTACAGCTTTCCAATTTATCGTCTGCTTCTCCATTGGGTCTACTTTTCGTCAAATTTAATATATATGTAGTTTAGGTGAGAGAAAAATATTTCTGAAGTTTGTATTTTATGGAAAATCAATATTAACAGGAGATAGTAGAGGGATTATGTGTACTGTTAAAAGGAGTAGTTTCAATCAGTTATATGGATTAACTTTTTTTCTGCCCCCCTGCCCAGTCTTCCTAGTAATTGATACGGGAGTGATATTGTAGAGATGTTCCTTGGGCACGCCCACTTATCTTCCCTCCTTAGGATTCGTGACAGTAATTTGAGGATTCGATAGGAACACAGTAGCCATCACTGTCTTCTGCTTGATGAGGAGGAGTCCCAAGTGACTTCAGTGCTGTAAACGGACAATTTTGTAGTAAACAACTTCAGTATTATAGTGTGAAATGATAGGGATTTTAAGCAGTGGTAGGCTTTCCAGAGAAGCCTTAAATCTGAGCTATTTACAGTCTCTCATTTTCGTGAGTGCCAACGACAACAACATAAGGAAATAGTGTTTGCTGCTGGGAGGGGAAGTTTTAATGAGCAAGAAGTTTACAGAATGCAGAAAATGTTTTGACGTTCTTGTTGATCAAATCAGAGTGACTGGAACTGCAGAATGGAAAATGAAAGGAGATTGCTGCTGCTTCTCACGTGTAGCCGTTAAGAGTGGTGATTGGGCTAATGAAAAACAAAGTTGAAGTCTCTGTAGAATAACCATTTCCAGACTATGTGGAGTTAATGATGTTATGCGTGACCACAGAATACTACTAAAGTGAATGTCACTGCCATCTTGTACTAGCAATGGTGTCTTCTTGCTGAAGTTGTAAGAAAAGCAGTTACTGAAGGGGGTTGTCATTTTTGCCATTGGTGTCTTTATCTGATCTCTGGGGCATTTTTACAGTATGACCTTATGTAAACAAAAAGTGAAGTGGTGATGTTTGCAGTTACAGGAAATAATCTAGCATGTCAGCTGGAAGAACCTTAAGAGGGAAATAAACAAGGTTCAGAAATCTAGTGGTATTAAACAGATACATGAATTAAGTGGCGTTAGCTATGGGTAAAAGGGAACTGATACCAAAAGTTACAAAACTTTCATTAAAAAGCAGATTAACATAATTAAAAAAAAATATTTGTTTTAATGGTGTTTTGAAAAAGCTGATGTGGAAGAAGGCAAGCAAAAACCTCATGGCTTTTTTATAAAAATCATGGGAGCTTTGAGTAGGAGGTTGAACTAGATGACCTCCCGAGGTGCCTTTCAACTCGAATTATCCTACCGTACTGCTACTATGCTATTACAGACTAGCATTTCTGTTACAACACTCCCCCTTCTTTTTACATAGGCTTGTATGCAAATATTAACACTGATACTAGGCAATGCACGGTTATATTTTTTCCATTGAACTTAATAGAGCTGCTGTTTCAAAGCCTCTGACCCTGGCTGTGCACTGATTTCAGTGGGTTCCATATGAATTCGTATGTCCACCCACAGGGTTCTCAGCATGAGCCCAGTAAGATGACTAATATGAGTAAGACTAGCAAGATCTGAGTCAACACTTGAGCTCATACTTGCATTTGTATTTCTCTAACTTGTTTCAGATGTGATTTCTTTATCAGAAGGTAAATAAGGAGCTTTCTTGAATTTCTAGATATGAGATTTTGTGGATTATTCCATAAGGTAGATCTGTCTTTATGGAGACTTGAAAAACAAAACAAAAATGCCTATATACAATGAACCTTCTTTATAGTAGTTTTTCTGGAAGAACTGTAATCAGTTTTATTTGCCACATACAAATAGGTGCTTTTTGCTGCATCCTATGTTGATCCAGGGAGTACATTATATCTCTCACTTACATGGGTTATACACCTTGCGATACAGTGAGAGCTACAAGGTACAAGTGTAAGGTATCTTGTTGCTGTCAGTTGCAACATGTGAGATGCTGGAAGAAAAGAAAGTGATGCCTCACTCCAACGTTAAGCTCTCTGGGTTATGCAGTACTGAATGCAGAGACATCTGATTCACGTGGACAATGATATAATCCCCTTGTGTTATCATAGGTATTGAGGTACAGCTGATTTGATCTTTAAAAGTAATTCCTAGCTTGCTTTCTGTCCTGTTGACCTGTACTAGAAAGCAATTTTCTGAGGAGGAAAATCTAAGTACTTCTTGAGTAGACAAGTAGAATGACTTGCCTGGAAGATAATTGTCCATCTGATTTTGGTTATGCAGTCACTGTGTCACACAGTCAAACATGAATATTTAAATCTGACTTGTAGAAAAAAATAATCCAATGTGGTGCAGCTAACTATTGATTTAAAATCAATACAAGCATTGTCCTTTTATGATATGAGTTGTCTCTGCATCTATGTCTTTGACAGTGACTTCCATAGTAGTATTACACAGTTCCTTTTGTTGTTTGCCTTTTTTTTTAATTGCTTTTTAATCATGGTTGAACATTTCCTTGTATTAGGACGAGAGGCATTACCTCTTCGCTTTTTGCTTTTCTGTACCTCTGTCCCTTCTTCAGGGCTTTCTTCTCCCCCCCTGCCCCCCCAGTATCTTTAGTATTTGCCCATAGCTCAGATAAATCTCTGAAGCAGTTCTAGTTTTCTGTGTTTTCTGTGATGTCACCAAAAGGCAATATGCCTGGTGAAATGAGAATGTTTTCGATCCAATTCTTTGTTCATTGGAACACTTTGTTTCTTGTCTTGCGTGTGCCCGTATTAAGCAGAGATTCTATTGAGCTGCACATCCTGTACATGGTTATATTGTTTATCTGCTTACATTTGGCTTAAAATTCCATGCCATGTGGAAATAGCTGCAAGTTACTCTTTCAGGACCTTATTATTTCATATTTGTTGACATCAGATGTTAGCTGTCTTCTGTTTTTTCACTTGACTAGCTCTCAATTTTGATCCTGCTCAAGTCTCATGTTAACTGGTTATCACCAAAGTTGTTTTTAGGTTGCTGTTCAATACTTACTAGAAAGCTGAAAAATATATTCAATGCCAGGCCCAGGAAATAGACCTGGAGCGTTTTATGGACTTGTTAAACTGAAGATTGATTACTTAGGCTGGGACTTTGAAAGTGCTTATATGCTTGCATTAATAAGTATAGTATGGTATTTCTTGCTCTGTATGCATTCTCATGTAGACAATTCCCTGATATTTACCTCAGGTCTTGAACTATGTGTTGTTGGTGATGTAAAATTTTTTGTTGATAGTCTAGTGGAGCGGTCTTAGCTGATATTCCCTTTATCATTTTGCTTATGTACTCGAGCAGTTGCAGCAGATTTCAGGGTTTAAGAAAGTCTTTTGCGAGTGTTTGAAATAAATGAATATAGTATATACGTTCAAAGTGATGTGATTAAAGTTATTTGCATGTATAATTAAGAATTTAAAAAATGTTTCTTATGTGACTTCATTGGTCTTAATGATTTCCTTTTTGTAGCCTTTGATAAGAATAATTAGCAAATCAGTTGAAATCAGTTTGTGAGACTTTTTTTTGCACGAACTAAGTCATCCTCTTTCCCAAAACCAGTATGGAGACAAGAACTTTGAGATTTTTTGGTTTTTAAATATTTTAGAGGAATAGTGTTAACATTTCTTAATCTAGCATTGACACTTTCCATATATAAAATGGATCTTTAAGAACATGTCTAGTATGCTTTAAATGAATATTTTCCGTTTTTGTTCTCCATTAGTCTTGGTTGACTACTAGGATTTTGTAGTTATGAGCGAAATGTTCATCATTCTTCAATGTGTTGTGCTACAGCCTGAGTTTCCAGCACTGAGATATTTTTAAAGAAAGAAAAAATTTGACTTTTAAATGTCTAGTCTTGCTATATATAAATACACAGTAAATTTGGTACCTGTATTTCTCAAACAATTGTTAGAGGCCTCAGTTGTTCAAGTGCATTTAGATTGGGCACCCTGTTAACTTCAACATGAAATTATGGGATTGCTTGTGTGGATTCAGTTACAGAGGTAGGGCCGCAGGTGGTGTCTGAGTTTTACTGAATGTATTAGGTAAAACTTGACTACGAGACTAATGCAAGAGTATTTGATGACAAAGGCTATTGGAAACCAGCCATTAATTCCTAATAAAACAGGTTTTTTTTGTGAGTTAAAAAGGTGCTTTGGAAACCTATTAAGATAGTCCAATAACATAGGAGGCTCTGAAGTTATAAAGAAAAAAGCCTCTTAAAAATACAGCTTTCAAGTGAGGGTTCATGTTGGAGGATGATGTTCAGAAAAAAAATACGAAGTCGGTTATGTGTGGTATAGTTGGTGTACTGCATACTACAGTAGTCAGTATAAGCCAGCAAAAATCTTGTCTTTTGCAGCATTTCCCAGTTGTGGGGAATTCTGACATTCTTTAGTGTTTGGTGCTGGTTCTGCAAAATGTAGCAATACTGTATTATGTTTGTTCGTAAGTTGGCTATAATATAGTTGCAAGGGACAGCAATCCCCAGCTCTCTCTATACTTCTCTCTGAAGCGAAGGAGCAAAAGGTTGCCAAAATGCAGAGGGGAAGTAAAGCCGCTTACGTGTTTGTTGCATCCTGTAGATATGAAGGAGTACTCCTGTGTGCTCAGAAATCAGGAGTTGGGGCCAAATAGCAACTGGTCTGCATGAGGGGGCAACCCTTCAGGGACAAGCAGAATCAAAATCATTCTTATTCCAGTCCTGTAGTCTACAAAGGTAAAGAAGGCAAAACGTTATCCTTAGAAAATGGAGGGAGTAAAAGGGGTTGAATTAAGTGAAACCTTTAAAACCCTCTCCTTAGAGTTGAAGGAATCAAAATTGGACACAAAACAAAACTACTTCCATTTTATAGGTTGTGTGAAGACTGCCAAGAGGATTGGTGAACCTGAAAGCTTGCATGTTTTTCAACTTTATCATCAAACTACTAAAGACATTTCCTCTCACTATGAAATATACCTCACACAGAGAGAACTGCTTCTCGTACAAACCGATTTTGGAAATTTTAACTGGCATTTCTGATCTTATTCCTGACACTGTTTTGTCATACTTTGCAGCACTGGCAGTACAGGTTCTCTCTTTGGATTCTTTTTTTGAACTACTGGAAGTTTTCTTTTAATATGCAATATATTATAGTCATATAAGAATATGTACATAGAAATGTCTTCAGTTTTTATTGTCTTTCTAAAATCAGATTTAAGCCAGTTCTACAAGATTGTACTCTTTAGAGTCTCAGATTAGTTGTCTGAGATTTGAATGCCCACTTCTGTGTATTAAGATCAGTGTTAATATGCAGTTTTTAAGCAACGGATTTATTTTTAGTATATTGACAGATTGTCTGCTTGCATAGTTTTAAGATTTCTGCACCGAGTAAAACAGTGACACTCTTTTGGGTTTTTTATGTTTTGATACCTTGAGGTTTTGCTCTTTGGAGCAGTAGAAAGTAGACTCTACCTACTTAGCAACTGATGGCCAAGGGACAGGAGAATTCCTAATGCTGGGGAAAATGAGTGGGAATCCAAGCAGAAAAAAGAGTTTTGGCCTTTCTGTCAGGAATTATAAACCATGAAGTCCCAGAGATCTAAGAGTAAGGTAGAGGTTGTAGTTTCGTGATGTGTGTTAAGTGTCTTCTTAAACTGTCTCTGGCACACAAGACGTTTCTTTCCTCATCCTGTCAGAAACGCTGGAATTTGCTACTCCCTCGGTTTTGTAAGCACGACAGCTTTTTGTAGGGCTATGCTGTAAACTGTATCACAACTGTGACCTAAGTTAAAATTATTTTTTTTTTCTTTTGGAACAAGTGGCACAAGAGAAGGGAAACGGACAGGATAACTTCTTAAGCTGGCTTGCAGTGCCAGAGAAAATGTTGTGTAACCACATCCTGGATAACCCCAAAGATGGACTGAGCTACAAAAGAAATTTTGGGTTCCCAGTGGAATCTGAGGACATGGGATTGCACAAGACCCAGATCCTCAGCTGTGGGCAATAAAGCATGTGTCAATCCAACAGCTGGCTCCCAAAAGGTTGAGACTTTGGAACTATTCTAACAACTGTGTAAATAGGTGCATGGTTATCTTTTAATTGCTGTATACCTGAGTCTTCATAAACCTTTGTAACTGTGCTATCAGGAGTTTTGTGAATAAATACTTCTGGTTGCTTTGTCTTAACCTGGCTTCAGTTAAAGGTGACTTCAAGGTAGCTGGCTAATATTAGGACATCCTATTCCTATGAGTCTCTTGATCCCTAAAACTGGAGCCTCCCACGTGTGTTTGGGACATTGAAAGGATGATGGAGTTGCACTGAATTCCAATGAGTATTTTGGAAGCATGCTTGCAGGAGTTGGGGAGAAGCATGTTAGACTTAAGTTTGTGATAATGAGAATGCAAAACTGCTAGTAGGACTTATGGGTGCTGTGCAAGGTCAGGGTAAAAAATGAACTGGAATCTTCACTTTTCATTGTTATGCATTGGCAGACCTAAAAGCAGTGTGATGAAATAGACTCAGGTCAAAGTGGAGAATAAATAAACCGGGAGGTTTATTTGGGTGAGGTTAATGAGATTACACCAGTATAAGTCAGAACCAAATCAATTTGAAGCGATGTCTGTGATATAGTTGCATGTGTGATTGTAACACATGTGGATGTACCTGAAGTAGCTCATCTTTCAACAGCTGGAAGCCACGGCTGTGTAAATTGCACAGGACACTGAAAATTTCGTGTTGCTTCTGCTACTCAAGCTGGTTCAGGTCTATTAACAGTGTTTAGAAGAATATCTTTAGACTGCAGCAGACTTAAGCCATACCATAATTTTCTTGGGCTTTGGTACTTTTCCAAGTCTGTTTTCTAAGAGCTCTGCCACTTGCTTAGACTGATAGCTTATCAATATTTTTGCCTGTGAACTCACAAAACCAAGTTTTAGACTAACTTGGGAATGTTAAAATGTTTTGACTTTGTTTTGTAAAGAAGATTGTAGTATTTGTCAATTTTATGGTGGTTCTGTGAGTTTTGACACATAATTTTTTGGAACTCTTGAACCTGAGGTAAAAATTTTTGGGTCAGTTGGTAATATGTGATGTCTTCTTTTATCGTTCAAGATATTATGCTGTCATTAGAAGACTGTGCAAGGTGGTGAAATAACATTTCTTACAGTCAGACTTTTTAGGAGGAAATCTGAAGTTTGTCATTACCTGGTACTACAGCAAGTTAACCACATGCCATAACGTGCTAGAAGGCATTGTCTGTCTGGTTTCTTATTCCTGCAGTGGCCTTGTGGACTGCTCTACCAACTTCTGTGAAATAGCTTTGAGCAGCTTTATATTTAGATTACTTGAAGCCATTTCTGGAAATACGGGAACGCTTTACTTTTAAACAGCATGTAGGGCACTTGGTGCTTTGTGTTAATGTGTCAAACTGCTTTTATCCTTCTCCCACATCTTCAGTCTATCTTGGCTAAGAAACCCAGTATTGTTTTGACTTGCCACAATGTAGCTGAAGTATTTCTGACTGAGAATGCCCTCGAACGGGGAAGTGACCTCGAGTGCCCTTTATCCCACTGTTAAAACAATAGGTTAAATACGCGTGGAGCCAGGAAAAGTGGTGGTCTCTTTTCATGGTAAGGGGACACTCAGAAGGAAAAGAGCAGCGTATCATCCCTGATCTTGAGTGGACAGGCGGTTAATATAGATGAAAAGGATTTCTTTACTGTTTGTTTTAAAGAAAACCATTTGGAGGTTGTTATTACAATTCTGCTAAGGCCTAAGTTTAGTCAAATAATGTAATTTTTGATTAAATAGAGATACTGTATTCAGAGACTCACAGAATAATCTAGTGTGGAGGGAACCTCAGTAGGTTTCTGCTCCAAACTCCTGCCAAAAGCAGGGTCAGTAATGAGGTCAGAACAGGCATCGAAGCTGTATCCAGTCAGGTCATAAAAACCTCCAAGGATGGAGACAACACATCCACTGCTGGGCTGTCCTCAGGACGACAGACTTTCTCCATGTACCTCTCTGAACCTCTTGTGTTTCAACTTACGCCTGTTGTCTCTTGTCCTGTAAAGAGCCTGGCTCTGTCTTCTGAATAACCTCCTTGTTGGTACTGGGGGCTGCTGTTAGATTTCCCCCAAAGTCTTCTCTTCTCCAGGTGGAACAGGCCCTGCTCCCCAGTCTGTCCTTACAGGGTCTGTGCTACAGTCCCTGACTATGTTGGTGGCCTCTGCTGTGAACTTGTTCCTGTTTGTCAGTGTTTTTTCTGTATTGGGGCGATGGGATAGGGCCTGGACACAGAATTTTAAATTCAAATAAGATCTGAATATTGGCAAAGTTCTAAAGAAAAGCCAGGGCAGTAGGCGGTCAGAGACTTTTCAACGACCAAACTGGGAACATTTTCCTCTCCCAGTTTATATATAAAAATAACCATAAGATGATGAGATACATTGGTTTTAAACCCTTGAAGGACACTGTGACCCAAACAATCTGTTCAGTTCGTGTAATTACAGTGCTTTCCTTCTTTAATGAACTGCTCAGTTTGAAATGTAAGATATGTTTTGATAAATTTATTTGGTCATGTAGCATTTCTTTGTAAGTGTTGTATTTAATAATGTCAACTGTAGATTTTTTCTTTAGTTTTGTATATGTTTTTGTTACATTTCAATTTTCTAAATGCAGCATACCAGAAATAAGTTAAAAATTACTGTCTTGAAAACCATAGCCAACGAGCTTGTTAGCATAATGTAATTAATTAAAACTCAGTCTATATTGATTCTTATATAAAAATATAATATAATGGGTCTTGTTTAATTAAAAAAAATTAGTACAAAACTATTGGACTACTTCAGTGATTAAATGTGTGGAACAACAGCTTAAAAAATAGATGTGCAAAACAAGTGATTTATATTAAATGTTCTTTTCAATTTCAATCATAACTTAAAGAAGCTATTTTAAATTAATTTGAATAAATCAATCTGTCTTGCTCTCAGATTGCTGAGTACTTAATTATACATAGTTTATATGCACATGATACATATTTATATTTGGTGGTTTGTTGTTTTTTTTTTTTTAATTCTCTTTGGTCCTGTAAGATTATGGACTGTTAAACCGACTGGAACCTTTGGGCTATTATGGCCTTTTGTTTTTGTCAAGTCATTAAACTTCAACCAGTTGAGACCAATGTATTCTGTTTTTCTGGAATGTCTTCTAGAGCTAGTTACAAAGGTATGCTGGTGGGATTTGGTTCTTTTATCAAGCTGGATTCTTGAGTACCAGTTCACAAGTCAAGTTAGTTTTAATATTTACCTTTCTTAACAGTTGCTCTGTAACCTCTTTGCTTACTAATAAAGTCAATTGTAGAATGTAAGTTTCTTCCCTTGAGGAACATAAAGGTATGATGAATCAGTATGCCATTTTTTGCATCGTGTAATGATATCTCAATTTATTTAATAAGAACTTGTACTATTGATATTATTTATTCCTAAAATTACTTTATTTCTTACTGAGATTTACTCTTGTACTTGAGAAGCTAATTATGTATGTAATGTTAGAACACTTGCCTTCTGTTTCCACTTGTTTTTGTTTTATATTGCTTTTTAAATTTCCTGTTGCTGCCTCTATTATCAAATTAAGATGAGCTAAAATATTAGGCTGTTTTGATTATTTAAGATTAGTTCAAAAGGGGAAAGAAGAAAGTTTAAGAAATCCCAAATTGTTAAGCAAAGTATCTTTCTCTTAATTCTTTTCTTCTGTTGAGAAATGTATCTGTTTGGAAGCAGTAAGTATGCATCTATTACCTCTGTGGTGTTATTAGTTGAAACTGTCTTTGCTTATTTCTGGTTCAAAAGCAAATATAAATTCTTATCTAATAGTTAATTTGTTATAATCCATTACGATGAATTTAGAATACTTATCTGTTGTTTGGTGCAGTATCTTTGTCATCTTGACATAATTTCCAGTTACTCACTAAGCTTTTAGAGAAAGAAACAAACCAAACAAAACTGATGGACATCCTTTTGCTGTCAGGGAAATAAGATGGGAAATCATGCTCCCTGATAACACATTAAGGAGAACAAAGAGAGACTAAGGGAACAAGAACAATATAAAAGCCTCCCTGGTAAAAACATACAAGATGCAGCAACAGAGTTAAATGGACTTGTAGCTCACTTGGTAAGCTTACGCAGCAGATGGTAGAAAAAATAAAAGCTTTTTAAAATTGTAAAAGTGGACTTTCTAATATGAATGATACTGCACCACACACAAGATAACTATTTTGAACCTACAAATAAAAAAGACAGTCTCAGTCAAAGACACTCTGGGGAGAGCATAATACATCCTTACTGCTTCTGAATGATTGTTTCCTGTGCTGTAAGAAAAGGAATTTTCTTCTTTTCCCGCAGTAGTAAAGATACTGTTGCTTTGCTTCCTCTCAGTAGTGAAGCAGGAGGTGAGCTTGCAGGCAGAAGCAGGAACTCAGTAGGATTCTGGAAACAAAATGGCTTAAAGTAAGGAGGAAGCAAGTATGTCAACAGCCTTGTCTCTTTATCCTTCCAGATGCCTCTCTGTTCTTTACCGTCATACCATCTCTTTACTCTTCTTTTTCAGAACTTTTTGTCACGTTCAGTCACATCTCTCCTATTGTGGCTTTGTTGCTTTCTTACGTTCCTTCCTCCAGTCCTATTAATAAAAGAGCCATTAGCTGTGCTGTTGTTCTCAGAGTCAAGTAGATTTTAAGATCGCTTTCTGATCTTGACAGCAGTCAAGGTCTGACCTACTTGGAATCAAACTTCAGGGCCCAGATCCAGCCAAGTATTTTGTTTTTCAGTTTACATTGGTGAAACAACCTTTTGTCTTTCTGATCCATTATCCTCAGATTTGCTAGACCAAATGCCCCGGTCAAGTTTTGAGCACCTCTGGATGGGAAAATGGGAAAAAAAAAAAAACAAAACAAAAAGGACATTACATAAAAGAAATATTAAGATCAGAAACTGTATGCCAAATACAGTTATACTTGCAAGCTGGGCTAAACTATATTAAAATTGTGTGGGAGGTTGGAAAATTGATTTTCAATTGGAGGAGAACTGTTGCTGGTTTTGAAGAGGAAATTAGTTTTGATTTGTTAGTGGAAGAAACAAATTGCTTGTGAAAAATAGATTGTGAGAAGACTCAGTTCTGTTAGCCTCAGTGGGCAAGGGTGTGGTATTGTGATTAGAATTTATTTTGAAGTGTGGGGATTGAGAAGAATCAATATTTGTCTGGAAGGAAGAGAGACTGGCAGGTGGCTTGGCAGTAGACGGGATGAGAACTGATGTTTAGTTTGAAATACAGGAATAATGGGAAGAAGTCAAAATTTATTATGAATGAGGGGAAAAGAACCCAGGTGACAGAGATGGGTAAAAAGGTGCAAGAAAGTGTGAGCAGATGAGTCGTTCTGTACTGGAGATGCAGACAGTGCAAGTCCTTGTATGTGTCTTTTTAACCGTAAGTGTTAATGTACATGTTTAAGTATAACAGCAGTTATAGCTGTTGGAAAGTACTGTGTAATTTCAGATGTCAGTGAGGCTGATGTGTTGAGAATGGAGAAGTCCTTTCTTGTGATAAGAATTTGGGAATTTTTTTTTTATAACCTCAGTATAGACAATTGATCTAGAAAAAGATTGATGCTGGTAGGCTTTGGGGCTGCTGTTCATACTGTGTTCAAGTGTCTTGCTGACTTTCGATTCACCATGGTTGAGGGCCAGACACTCTGGCTATATGTGAGCATTAAAGAATTCATAATTTGAACTAAAATTATCTCTGAAATATACTAGAATTTATTTCCTTAGCAAATGCTGTATCTAACACACGTGCATGCACATATTCCGTACTTATTTTTCATCAATAGCTTTTTAGTTTCTTAACAGTGGAATGAGCAGAAATATGTATTTCAGATTGTGCTCCTTTCCTTATTTAGACCGTGTGGTGGAATAAAGTAGCAGTTTAACAAACCTTTTTGTTTTATAACATCTCTGTTTTACTGTCACAGATGGTGTACAGGATTAGTTTTGCAATCGTAACTTGTGATCTCTCCTTTCCTGTTAGGTCCTACATACTTTTATTTCCTTTTCTTTTACCTGTGTAATGAGTGAGGTCCTTTTGAAGGCATCATTAAAATACCATCACAGTACTAACGATGGGTAGTGAATTGCTACATAAGACTAGAACTGTTTAAGTTACTGTAACAGTTTTATATTAATAAATACATAATTGTACATGCAGTGTTTACAGTGAAATGTTACATGACTGTGATGTTTTTTATGAGAGGGAATCTTTAGTAGAGTATCATTGCATGCATAAATATGCACTTATCACTCTATTTAAAATTATGCCTCAGTTTTATGGAACATGGGAGTTGATCTAGGTCATGATTAGAAAATTTCACATGCTTTCAAAATGCAGTTAGAGCATTGCAAATGTATTATTTCTAATGCTACTGTTTCTGCTAGTTTCAAAACACTTGAAAACTATTCTCAGTGTTTAGCAAGTAGATCATCAAAATGCTACTGTTGGACTAGTTCACACAAAATCTGGCTTTAGCAAATCTCATTATATGATTACAGCCATACTTAAAGTGTTAAATGGAGTGTACAAGTAATGAAAGAAATGGCAGGTCAGCCATGGATTACACAGGCTGTATGTGGGAATGTCAGTTCATTAATTTGTCTGTCTTTTCGGTTTTGCCCTTGTAACCTGGAAATCTTGGTTGAGTAAAGAACATCGTTTGTTGTCACGACTACTATGATAATTAGACTATTTATTTGGAACAAATGCATGGTATCTAGGCTCAATAACAGTAACACATCATTTGACATCTGCAGTTGTGTGTTTCAAACAAAAAGTAGAAGATGAAAAAATCTTATGTGATTTTTGGCTCACTAATAGTGCTGGAAATAATGAAAGTAACACTGTAATCTACATTTGATCATGGTGTGGTAGAAATGAAGTAACTTGCAGTGCAGGAGCAAGAAAAATTTGGCAACACTGCCCTTAATGATAGCATAAAAATGAGTTTTTTAGAACCTTTTTCTAGGTATATTTCCTATATATATTTCTAGGGTTTATATAAATTTCTAAGTTAACTTATTTCCCTATTAGAAGTCAGTCTCTGAGTGCAGCGTGTTTGCAGATTGTAAAGTTTAGTGGTCACATAAATAGCCTGATCAATAATTTATACTTTTAATGGTTTATTTCTAATTACTGACTTGAGAGCCGTTAGACAAGAAGACGCTGCCGATTATCAACTCTGAAAGCAACTTGTATGCTCTTGAGTGATAAGGAAACAAAATACTAGGGAGCGCTGGTGCTTTTGTCTTCTACAGAAAGGAAAAAAACCCGCAAACCTCTCGAAGGGGCAGAATGAGTTCCTTTGAGGAGTCCTGCTACTAGGAAAGGAAGGAGGAAATGGGAAATGGAGAATGCCTAAAATAAACAAAGGAAAAGTAATTTAAAGTAGGGAACTTTTATAAAATAGAGCAGGCATATAAATGAAAGTGGAAAGAACAGAAGAGGGTGTGGGATTTCTCCCCCCCGCTTTTTTCGCCGTTCCTTTTTTCCCCCTTTTGTCTTCTTGAGGGCAGGGAGAGGATTATGATGTATAAAAGAGAAGGGAAGAACATAAAACCAGAGGAAAAAGTTGAAAGGGATTTAGCTGCCAGCATAATTATAGTACTGCTGAACTGGAACCTCAGCTTAAGAAGTATTTTGAGGCTTTGCAGGCCCAGTATAGGCAATATATTTGCATTGGTGTGGTAAAGGGAGAAATATTTAGTGATTTGTCTGAGTCATGCTACCACATTGGAAGAGCTTGTGAAATGAAAGGCCAGTAAAGGGGGTCCTCAGCAGCTGAGCAAAGGCAATACAGAAAGGATGGATCAGAGAGCAGCTGCAGCTCTAGGAAGACAGTTGAACTACATATGGGACAGCTTTGGATTTGTAAAAGGAAAAAGATATAATGACATTTCAGCTGTTTTGGCTGTAGTGGAAAATACGCTTGTTTCAATGAGCATGTTGTCCATTCACCAGGATCTGGGCACTGGCATGTGAAGCCTTTGACTGTCTAGCTGTACCTTCCGTATTAGTGATGTGACAGAAGTTTCTCATCCAGTATGTCAGTTACTCATGAACACATAAAGGCAGAGCATAAAGGAGAACAACAGCACAAGTGTTCACTGGTTTTGTTTGCTTATAGAGTAGAATTGCTAGTAAGTTGAAGTAGACAGTGTTAAGGGGAAGAGGTTTGGCAAGGCTGGGATGAGAAGGTATGTGCAAGTTTAGTGTCACTGTTATCAACACTTCCTACAAACAAGCCTGGTAAACAAGAGGAATGAGGTCCTCGAGCAGAAAGCACTTAGAAGAGAGAGGGATAAAAAAAAGAGAAAGGGTTAAAAGTCTTGAGTACTGACACTTTCTTCGATGTGAGGGGCCTAGCAGACAGGTAAGGCCACACTACTGCAGCTGTTCTTGAAGAGGTCCACAAGATGGGATTTTCAGTGTTGCAGGGATCCTCTGTTCATTGAGTCAAAGGACAACTGAATTGACTGGAGTTGAGTAGCATAGATGCAGAAGGCTAGTAGGTTTGTATTAGTCATTGTTTTGTTTCTAGTACTGCTGCTGCAGTGATAAGGGGTGGGCATTAAGCTGACAAAATCTTTGCACCTAGATATACAGTATTGTTATAATAGTTGAAGGAATTCAAAGAAATACTGTTTTAGAGATACATATAGGTGGCTTTCATCAAAGCACTGATTCTGTTACTTGATTGCATTCAGTATAAAATAAGGTCCGTAAAATGTTAAGAACAAAAGAACAATCATAACTTCATATATGATTACAGCCCTTGAAGCAGACAAATATCATGTGCCTTTTAAGGGGATCTGCAGCCGGATCATGTTTTCTTGTTCCTGTATATTTAAAAATAACCAAACACCTCTACTGAAAAGATTCAGTCTTATCACTAGAAACCTAGCTTCTGATACTTGTCTAGTTTAAAGTACCCAGCTCTTTTGGGACTCAAATTGAAAAATGCATTAGATTGATATGCAAAAAGCAAGCCAACAATCAAACATGTTAGACTCCTTAATCTGACTGAGCTGCAGCTTGTTTAATTTGATTTCTAATTTTTTTGCTGTCAGGATTCGAATATTGTTTCACTGCTTGGGCTTTCAGTCAAAGCGTTATGAAATCAACAAAATTAATTTGAATGCCTCTCTATTTTCATTCCTAGCTATGTGGACATGATAAACAAAAATATTTGAGTAATATGTGACTTAGTAGCTGAATAAATCTAAGCAGGTTTTATGTAGCAAGAGTTTATTTTTTAATTAAGGTTGATTTCTGAGTTATTGCTGAGGTAGTGAAAAGGATGTTCTTCTAGATAGAAGAGAAGGTACAGCCTTTTAGAGGCAACCACCTCCAATTTAGCGCCGACTGGACTTGTTACTTTGAGAATGTTTCTGTGTAGCAGGTCCTGTTGTTTATTGTTAAAGCCTTGAAGTTATTGTTATAAGTTTAACAAGCTTCCATGTCCCAGATCTTTCTTGCAATGTAAGTTAAATGTTGAGAAGAGGTATGGGAAAACTCCCATACCAATTTCCACTTGACTTGGACCTTCTAAAGGTTACAGAGGGCTAGGGGCAGGAAGGCAGAGAGTGGGCAGCACGAAGCAGGTTATAGTCTTTGCTTGTATTTATTGGCAGACTAGATTGCAGAGATAGGCAAATACTTCATTGTAGTTGCAAAGGGAAGAAAATCCTTTAATCTCCAAACATTTTACAATTAGGAACATCTTTTACTCACTAAAATGGTTCTTCTCTGAAATTATTTCATTTTATTGTCAAATTGAGAGTACTTGCTGGCTGTTGTAACCATCCCATGACCTGTTCTGGCAAAAGAGTGGTTTTGAATCCTCTTCTACCTTTATGTAGAATCCGAAAAGGTACTGTGCATTTTCAGGAATTGGTCTGTGTCTCTGCGTTATTTTTTTTTCCATCTACAAATTTAATTTGCTGGTCATTGATGTTACGTGGAATTCAGTACGAGTTTCTCTCATGTAGTCTAGCAAAGTGTATTGTAGAGTATAAAAGAGCATAAAACATGCTTTAAGTTTGAGGAAAGGGATTGTCTCATTGCAGAGTTTGGTCTGCACTGCTTGAAAAAGAAAATTATTAAATAATGTTAGCCCAAAGAAAGTTTAAAACTGAACCAGCCACTTTGTGTTTGTTTTTGTTGCATAGCAAAGTTCCTATGTAAGAGTAGAATTTTGGGTTACTGTTCCTTCTTTCTCATTCAGGTCTTGAGATTGTTTCATAGACTTCTGCGAGTCAGAAGCTGCTCCAGCAAGTTCAGTGATTGTGTCAAATACACAACTTCAATGGTGACAACAAATGTTTTATGAATGGCAGTTTATTCTTTGATTTAGTCTTGAATTTTTGCAACTGTTAAGCATTTTAATATTTATAATTTATTGTCTAGATAGTTTTCAACCTAAAATAATCTTAAATAAATGTCACTCCTGCAGGGACTATAGAACGGTATTCCTGTTTTGGATTTCAGCCAGGTGGTATGTAAAGGTAAAATTGTCTCCACCCTTGATGACTAAGTCCCTTGATTTATATATATACATTTTTATATATAAAGTATATGAATAAAAATAAATGTGCATAATGTTATACATGTGTATGTATAAGGAAGACCTAATCTGATCCATATATATGGGTGGTGCTTGTAAGATTTGTTTACTGCTGAGTTATATTGAAAATTTGTATTGAATTCATTCTCACTATGCCAGTAGTAGTTACAACTACTATTTTTCAGGGCATACACAGTTGTTTCCTAGGCGTAGCCTGCATTTTTCTTGAGTATCTAACTTTACATTTATATCTTTAAAACATACTTCTTTTGAAAGAACGTATTATTTGAAAGGGCAGCCATTTTGTCTGATTCTGCTATTCCAGTTCAGAGCTTCTTGATACTACATTGACATTGGCATGCTGGAATGAGTCCAGTGAAGGACGGACAAAGGTGAATAGAGGTGGAGTACATGATGTACGAGGGGCTGAGAGAACCGTGTGTTTCCATTTGGAGAAGTCTGCGGAGACATCTGTTTGTTGTCTTTAGCTACCTGATGGGAGGCTATAAAGAATATGGAGCTAGACTTTTTTTTTGAAGGTACATGGTGTTTGAATGAGAGACAACAGACACAAGTGAAAACGTGGGAAATTTTTGTTAGGTATTAAGGAAAATTTTTTCAGCAGGAGGGCAGTCAAACTCTGGAACAACCTGTTCAGAGGGTTTGTGAAATATCCATCTTTGAAGACGATATAAAGACTTCACTAGACAGGCTTTGAGCCAGGCATAATTTGACCCTGTGTCCTGGTTTCGGCCAGGACGGAGCTAGTTTTGTCTCCAGCAGCTACTGTGTTTTGGATTTAGTGTGTGAAGAATGGTCATAGTACACTGATGTTGTTGGTTGCTGCTAAATGATCAAGGACATTTTGCAGTTTCCCAGGTTTTGCTAATGTACAGGTGCAAAAAACTTGGGAGGGGTATAGCCAGAATAGTTGATCCAAACTGGCCAAAGAGAGTATTCCATACCATAGACGTCATGCCCGGTATAAGTGAGGGTCAGCCAGTGGGCCACGTGTCTTCTTGTTCCCTTCTTTCCCTTTTTTTCATTTGTTCAGGCCTTTTCCATTGTTCGTTTGGCTGTTTGTTCCCTCGCCTGCTCTCTCTGGAACTTGCTGGTTTTGGGATAGCTGGGGGGGATACCCCTGCTCCCTGGCTGTTGCTCGGGATGGGCTGTATTGGTCATGAGGTGGTGAGAAATTGTGTATCATTTGTTTTATATATTCTATTATCCTTCTATCTTACTATTATTATTATTAATATATTTTAATATTTTCTTTTGCTGTGGTGGTGAACTGTTTTTATCTCAACCCGTGAGTTTTCCTTTCTCTCTGATTCTCCTCCTCATCCCACCGGGGAGGGAGGGAGTGAGCAAGCGGCTGCATGGTGTTCGGTTACCATCTGGGGTTGAACCACTACACCCTGCTTTGAGCAGCGGTATTGGACCAAATGACCACTATAGGTCCCTTCCAACTATGTTAGTCTATGATTTCTTATTATTAATTATAGTTTATATCAGCCTTTGTCACTTTCACATGTCAGAGTTGTGACTTACGGTTTTGTTGCTATATGAAAACAGTGTATTGTCTCACACCAAAGAAAATGTTTGCTTCAATTGCACCTGTGTATGAATAATCATTAGCCCGGGGTAAACAACCCTGCTTGGTTTTGATTCCCTGATGATAATTATTTTGAGACTCTAATTAGTATGTATAACAACCTCTCTGAAGTCTGTTTTTTCACTTGTTTCTTGAAGTGGAACATAATGGGATACTAAGTTAAAATCCTTGCAAAAGCCTGCTGAACTGTACAGGTATTTTTGGTTAACTGAAGTGTCTTACTTTGAAAAAAGAGTGCTCATGGCCTTTTTTTTCTGTATGAAATCCTTTATTTTCAGATTTTCCGTCAGTCTCTTTCTAAGAGAATTTAGGTTTTCAGCCATGAACCAGCTTTTTCTTAACTCTGCTGGTTTTCCTGTAGATTTAGAGAAACTTCAATTTTCAGTGGTGCATTCATTGAGGATACAGTTGTATGTCAGTGTTAGACTGGGGCGTGTTCCCGTACATTTCTCTGCACCTGTGCTAGCAATCCTGTGTCTGTGGATGCAGAGAACGGATCCTGCTGAAAACTTAAAAATAGTCCTAAGTGAAATTGGTTTACTGAATGCTGTCGCAGTACAAATACAAGTGCTGACCTAAGGGAGCAAGTAGGAATACCAGGTGAGAGTGGGACTTCAGCATTCCAGATTTTCACAGGTTTAAGCTAGTGTGAAACCACTCTCCTCCACGGAGAAATTAGGCTAAATTAACCTTCATATTTGAGACTTTTTTTTTTGTTTAGTAAATTTGGTACTGGAGCTAGCTAATAGTTAAATAATCAGAGTAATCTGAAGTTTTGGTGATAAAATAGGAGTGTGGCTGCTTTTGTAGGCATTCAAAATCAGTTGAGCTGCTTGTTCAACTCAAAATATAGTTATCTCTTGCAGGTAAATTTACAAGTAAATGCACTTGGTTCACTGGATTTTTATTTCTGTGGCATGTTTATACAATAGGTATCTCTCAAAGAAGTGTGTAGCTGTATTAAATCCTTTAAACTGGAAGAAAAAGCAGGTTAGTATGGGTCTTGCTGCCATTTGTAATTTTGTGTTGGTCTGTGAGTAATGTCACCTCTTGGTTGCTGCTGTTCTAGGTAGTTCTGTAATTTGAGATGAAGTCATGGGTATCCAAAGCCAACATACACAGTTCTTTTAGTGATAAAATCCTTATATTTAAGTATACTTGCTTCTATTTATTTAAAAGTTTCACTGGTTTTTCATGGGGTTTAAATGGTTAAATGGATCTGTTTATGTATTGAAAAGCTAGTGTGTAGAAGAGTTAATCAGGAACACATCCTGAAAGATAGAGAATGTAAGGTAAGGTTCCTTTGGAGTTCATAAAATACACGTTGATCCCCCATGCCTTCAAAAGATTCCATTTGAAGTTGCAATAATGGTAACACTCGCCTCCCCTGCTTCCACAGCTTTGCCAACAGCTCACTTATTTCAGTAATGTAAATTGTGTTGATGATTTCAAGAACGCCACTTCATATAAGAACATTTTCAGAACTCCAGCTCTTCAGAACTGTCTGCATTCTTCTCATATGTTAGCAAGATGCCTAGCATTTGTATATGAGAATTGAATGAATGTGTTTGTGTGGGTTCAATTTTCTTGTGGTCTGTCAGTTTGTGTGTGTACCACATATGCATGCCTAATATCCTTATCTTATATTATTAATTAAATGCAGCCCCTACTGCTGGTCCAGATAGTCTGTGTTGACTAGTGCCCAATTTGAGATGCAGGCTTTCCAGTTCATGCAGCTCTCTCTGCTGGTCAACCTGTATAATCAGATGTGCCTTAATAAAAGCACAGCCAGGATTTTTCCTTTAGTATATGCCTGTCTTTTCCTACTTAAGGTTCAGGAGGCATCACTGAAGATGATCAGTTGCCCTCCTCTTCAAGTCCTTTCAAGATCTCTGAATACTTAAGTTGTATAATTCTGCCTCACCCCATATTGTGTTCCAGTGTGAGTCATTGTCCTTGCCAAATAGATTTGCAGTCCTGCCTGATCTTGCTGCCATGTTCTGTCCCTTCCCTTGAGAGGGAAATGGCCTGCTTGCTTTCTTTTCCTTTCTTGCCCTGTTTATCCAGTTATTTTAGTATGGAGTTGTTATTTTATAATGGCTTGTCTTTCTTATGTGATGCAAGGGCTGCTCGTGGTAGGCATTTTCTTCCTGTCCAAAAGTATGTCAGATGTGCTGCTTTGAGTTTGGTTTCATTACTTCAAAGTTGACCTGTTGAGTGGCTGATAGTGATTCTGTGTCTTCTAAGTTGGCTAAGTTACTATGATTCTCTTTCCCTTTTGGGTCACAGAAAAAGCAGATTGTCTAGTCAGTAGGATGGGAGAAAAAAACTGTAGAAAGTGACAAGAAAAGATGGAGAGAGGAAACATTAGAAAAGAAGAGGAAATTATATGGAAATTAGGAATGATGTGGGATCTTATGGTTAATCATTGGCGGGGGGGGGGGGAGGGGAAGAAAAGTATCTCTAACTTAATGCTAGAACTTGAGTATCTTCTGGTCTGATGATTTTCATGTTTGAAGGCCAGAGGTGTTTTCAGAATTGTCAGACATGCCTAACGCCCATCCAAACAATTAATCTTTTGAGTGATTTTTATATTTTAATTCAGCTAAGTGTATTCTTGTAAACCTCTGAAAACATGGCAGAAGTTGGCCAGAACATTAAGCACCCCAAATCTCTGCCATATAATTGACAAAATAGATGAATATCCATCTGGAATATTAATTGAGCAGATAACGTTGCTCATCTGCATATTCCTACAAAATGTGTTACTGAGATTTTTTTGTTCCCACCAACCTACCCCAGTGACGATTTCAATACAAAGTCATCTTTATCCTGAGTCTAATACTAGTTTTGGGTGAGAAATGAACACTGAATTAATTTAACAGTGGTGACAGAGGCCTGGAGTCTTGCAGGTATAAAAAACCCTGTAGTACTCAACTATGTTTTCTCTTTTAGTGTAATACGACATATGATTTCTAAGAATCTGTTCCCTTTTATATGTCATCATTATTATAAAGGCAGATGTTCAAAATCATTTCAGTCCCATTCCACATACTTCATTGTGCACGTTTTGTATATTTTGGTTTACTTTTATTTGAATTGTAACCTTAGTTTGCCAAATGTAGTAATTCTTTTGTATCAGAAAAATGGATGAAAAAGTTGAATCTACTTTGCAAATTAGAAGTATCCCAATAGGAGCGTGTTAGCTCCTATTTTTCCCTGTCTTCATTCTTTGTAAGCAGGAAAACAGATACATTTTGGAAACTTAGTGGTGCTCGATTTGTATTACTGGTCTCAAAAGGCCAGTAAACATCATCTGCCTTAGAAATTGGAACGGAATGTTTCATGCAGTTGAAACTTTCTTGTTTCAACTGCATGAAAGAAAAAAAAAAAAAGAAAAAAAAGAGCATGGTTGGTAAGAAACTGAAATATTGTCAAGGTGCTGTAGAAGTAAATGACATGTGGCAATTCATATGTGCTTGAAACAAGAATAAGTGTTAGTCATCTTAAATGTTCATATAAAAATATCCAGTTAATCTTGGTGTTAGCTTTTATCACTTAGCAGGAAAGCATCTTTGTAAAGTCAAATAATTAAGAGAATGGATCGATTTATATGTGATTCATCCACCTATCTGTTGTGACACACAAACCTAAGACTTAACAAATATACTTACCTAGCAGAAAACAGTAACTCCCAAGTTACTGCTCTCAAGCAGTTGTATCTGTCCTACAAGACTTCCCTGAGCCTATTAGATAGCTTTAATTGTGCAGTATTTTCCTTATAACTTATTTTCCTAGGTATAATCAATGTTTGTCCAACTTCTCAGAAGCTCTAAACTTTCCTGAGGACTCTGCTGCATAGGTGATATACAAATGCAGAACAGAAAAATTGGCCTAGATTCTACACAGAAGACAGTATACAGCAAATATAGCCAGATGAGGAGGAAGGGAAAAGGGCCAATAATGGTCAAGTTGGCAGGCAGCACTTCAACATCTTTTTAGTTTGTTTCTTTTTTTTTGGGGGGTAGGTGTCAGAATCTTAAGATGGAAACTGAATGCAAATGCATCACTGGTATGATGGATGTTTTAGGGAGAGCTCTTCTTGGCAAGAGAAGCCAAGGAAGAGGTTTATTTCAAACCATAATTGGGACAGGGAGACTCTGTTTTTTCATTGGTCTGGTGAGGAATGAATGGGAAACAGAAACTGCCTATGAAGATGAAAGAGTAGAACAAGAGGAAAGAATGAGCAAGGTCAGAAAATGGAATGGAATTAGTGGAAATACAGAGATCAAAGGACGGGATCAGACAGACATGTCAATTTGTGACATCATCAAGTAGAGGAAAGGAAAAAAACAGTGAGAAGGGTACAGAGGTAAGACCATTTAGCAGTTTGTTCGCCCTGGGAAGAAATTGGGAAGAAGCAGAGGCAGGAGGAGGGAGTCTGGAGTGCAAGTTAAGCAGCATGGGATTCAGTTATGGTGGAGAGAACATCCTTTTCCTAGTAAAATCACAATGTTAGAGAAGAATCATATGTACTGGAAGTTCAGGCTGATCAGTTGCAAGGTGGTCCTCAGCTTGAGTGGAAACAGAAGCTCATGGAGATGCTGAAGTGAGGTGAAAGAAAGACAGAGTGAGAGCAGATGTGAGGATGGGTAGAATGGAGGGGGCAGAAATAAAGGGATAAGTGGAGAGATTCAATAATCATGTGAGCAGACTGAGAAAAGAACAGAAAGGAAATCAAATGCGAAGTGGCCAGTGCTGATGGAGAGAAGTTGTGGAATGAGTGGCAGGTAGAGTTATGGGACTGAAGATTGTAGAGGAGAGGAACATTATCAGAGAGCAGAATGTTGCTTGATGGAGGTCCTTTGACTGACTATGTGAATTAATACCTCCTTTGGCTCAGTGGGAGATCAGACAAAGACAGGAATGCAACAAAAGCTAGCCAAGGGTCAGAAGCTGAAATTTTCTGGGCTATGAGGAGAGCTATAGAGACCTGTTTGTTTAGGGATGAGACAGTTATGATAAGGAATTGAAATGAGTGGAAGATGAGGAGGAGGAAGGATATGTATTATGAAAGGTGCTAAAAGTAGGGCATAGGGCATTGTACAGAAGCATAAAAATCTCTTCTGTCTACAGTAATGAACCCAACAGAATGTTAGTTTGGTTTGTTTGTATTAACAGTTAGAAATGATTGTATTAACAATTTTGCGTAAACATTGGAATTGGGAACATTCGGATATTCAGTGTAGTCATGGTGTGATTAGGCAGTACAAATTAATTTAATCCATCATCTGAAAATGTGAAAATGCATTAACTTATTTGACTTTGTTTCAAAAATACAATGATGGCTTTTTCTTCTTTTAAAAGGTTTTGTATGTTATAACCAGATGATGTATAATAGTGCTAATCAGTCACTTTTCACTCAGAACTGACTTAAGAAAACAAAATGCGGTGGTGGCTTTCTTCCCTTGTGTGCTATGCCAACTTTTTTTTTTTTTTACTTACCAGCTGCCAATATCTTTCTTCTGCCAAGCAGTTAAAGCTCGTTCCTTGTTGCACATTGCTGGTCTTGATGAGTTCCCAAAACGCTGCTGTAGGCTTTTGGCGGTGACATAGGAATGATGCTGCTGGGAAAAGGATTAAAGATACAAGGTAATGTGGCGTTAGAGTGAAATATATGCGAGTGAAACTCTCAAATAAAACACATTTGATGTAGAAAATCTGACTGTTCTAAAATCGGAAAAGAAGGAAAGGAGTAGAATGTGTGAAGGCAACCCTGCAAATGGTTAAATACCATTCTGTCTTAGTCACAGGTAGGAGAATTTCTGAAGATAGGGGAATACAAGGAAGTCTTGAATGTGATATTAACAAGGACTATAGTAGTTGTACTGTGAAGACCCTGATCAACAGACAAGTGCTTGTTCTACCTATTTTCAAGTGTTGTTTGTAAAGAACACAAAGATGATTCTGTAATCATCCTGGCTTAAGATGTTTGTGAATCTCAAATCACTGTGAAACTACACTGGGAAGGTACTGTTGTAGGCTTGTCCTACTCCTGAGCTCTTTCCTGAGCTCTCATTCTTGGCCACTGTTAGAAGAGCAGCTAGATGTGCCTTTGGTCTGATCCTGTATGCCTGTTCTGAAGCAAGCGAACAAGCAAATGGCTTGAAAAAAAAGTACTGGGAGAGAATTAACTCTCAAAATCATGTTCTGCTGTTGTAGTTTAGGTGCAGAATAAATACTAGTAACAGAATTATTCAGTGGACAGTTAAAAAGCAAAACTAGTCTGAAATCACACAATGAGCTAAACATTGAAGCTGGCTGAGGAAAGACGTCTACCTTTTGGTCTTATGGGTGACTCCAAAACATGCTGACTGGATCTCTGCCAGCAAGCAAAAAGCACATTTAGAGCAGAATGCTCAGAAAAGCAAAAGATGACTATATGGAGTAGGCTTTGTGTGCATTAAGTCAAAACCACTCCAAAACTGCTATAAATGTATGTTCATAACAAAACAGAAGAACCTTAGTTGCTGTAGCCTCTAGAGATATTTCGAAACAGGGGTTGGATTTACAGGTGTCAGAATGGTTGTTATATAGCTGTTTGAGGAAGAGGAGGGATGAATGCTTCGTATAGCTGAAAGAAATGGAAGTGATAGGCTAATGAAGAAATGTTTCATAACTAGTGAGTGTGAAGAATTACAGAATCACAGAATCACAGAATGGTAGGGGTTGGAAGGGACCTCTGGAGATCATCTAGTCCAACCCCCCTGCCAGAGCAGGGTCACCCAGAGCAGGCTGCACAGGACCACGTCCAGGCGGGTTTTGAATATCTCCAGAGAAGGAGACTCCACACCCTCCCCGGGCAGCCTGTGCCAGGGCTCTGTCACCCTCACAGTGAAGAAGTTTTTCCTCATGTTCAGATGGAACTTCCTGTGTTCCAGTTTGTGCCCGTTGCCCCTTGTCCTGTCCCTGGGCACCACTGAAAAGAGCCTGGTCCCATCCTCTTGTCACCTGCCCTTGAGATATTTTAAGTGTTGATGAGGTCCCCTCTCAGTCTTCTCTTCCTCAGGCTGAACAGCCCCAGCTCCCTCAGTCTTTCCCCATAGCAGAGATGCTTCAGTCCCTTAGTTATCTTCGTAGCCCTCCGCTGGACTCTCTCCAGCAGTTCCTTGTCTTTCTTGAACTGGGGAGCCCAGAACTGGACACAGTAATTGAGCCTTTTTTTCATTGTTCATTAGTTATCATGAAGTGTAGGTGTTCCAGAAATATTTACTGATACTCCTTCATTGTAGGAGTAAAAATAGCACCTTAGATTATGAGGATCAAGAGAGATTAAAGACCAGAGAGTGGGGCTCATTTGGAAGGAGGTAAATATTTAAGAGTTCAGCTTTTGAATTGAAAAAGATGCCTATTCTGAGTCTTCAATGGAAAAAAATGAAAGGAACGCAATTACGCAATGACTGTAGTGCAAAATGCACGCAACAAGATAGCTTTTTGATGATGTGTCTGTCAAAAAAATACGGCCCATGTTTGTTATCTTTGTTGGTAAATTCACATACTTGAAATTTACATGACCATACATACTAACTAATTTCTCTCATGCTGTCTATGCTAGTAGAGAATATCAGTCTACTAGAGGTTTTGTCAAAAGCTGTTATATTGTCTAGTATGTCTACAGTGGCCACTGGGCTTCAATCAATCACTGTGAGCAACATCCAAAGAAGTAGTAATAATTAATTAGGAACTTACTAGGCATCACTCTGCCAGTTTCTTTTCCTGTACAGGAGACAGCTGAATCTGGGCAGTAGTCAGTAAGAAATTCACATCATGTACTGGTGATGGAAAGGAAATTAAATTTTTGAAGCTTATTCCATTGGTAGTCTAGGGAAACTGTTAATAATGACAAAATCATTTGTGATGAGCTGTCTCCTGCTGTGAGATACCTAAAACAGATACTTTACTGATCATAAAAATTACTTACTATTAATTAAAAAAACCCACACTAGTCTTGCAATTTAGGCAAGTGCTTGAAGTAAAAAAGCAATTATCATCTTTAATTTGAATTCTTTCCAAAGGCTGAAAAAAAGAACTACTTGAAAGGCAGGTACTTATCTCTAGTTTTCCATGAATCCATCATATGTATTATGATAATGGTATGTAAAGCAGCTCAGGGAAGGAGATGTACCACAAGTGCATTTAATTAACTTTGATAGCTGCTTCAGTGAATAGATAAAACATACACCATCCATTGTGGGAGGGTTTGCTGTGTGTTGGATGTACAACCCCTCTCAAACCTGAACGAACAGGGCAGCTGAGGAATCAGGCAGCAGAAAGACCAATGTTAAATTAGCATCGGCAGATGAGGATCACCTAATTGTGTTGCCCTTGCTTTTAGTGCTTCTGAACATCCAGGTTTCTTTGTCTTCAGTCTGTGCTTGGACCTTTTCAATTTCTGTATGGTTCCAAAGCCCTGAGACTCATATTACAAAACCAAGGTGTGTTGGGGGGGAAGCCCTGCAGCAAGAAACCAGGAAATGACAAGCTGCTTTAAAAGCTGTCTAGGCGCTGATTGTCCATCAAGACCACTAGTGAGCAGAGCACTGAAGCTCATAGTACTGATTGCATGTCTGTTTGGCTAGAGAAGAAATTGGCTGACATTGATGTATTTTATACACCTTTTCAAAGATTTGTGTAGAATCACTTGAATAGTTGGCACACCTTGCTGAAGCCTGTTTGTATTTAGGCTGGGTGTTTTAAAAGCTTTGTGGGTAATTCCTTCTGTCCAGAAAGAAGCAAAAATGATTTATCTGAGCAGATGTTTGCATTGACTACCCAAGAAAAATTTGAACAGCTATGAAGTCTACACATGTGAGCTGGTGGACTGCGCAGAACTGTTTCTTCAGTTCAATTTTGTATGCACTTGGGAGACAGCCAGGTGCTTATAATAATTTCTAGTTTGGCTCATCATATGTTCCAGGTGATAAGAAAATAACACAGCTACTTCCCTATCTCTCTGTTCTGCTTGAGAGTGGCAGATTACAGCGTACCTGGCTGGAACCACAGGGATTAGAGCTGCTTTGTTCTTCTGGAGGAGCATGTAGCTACAAGTATTAACTGTTCTGGTTTCTTTCAGTAAGACTAGTTGGCTCTGCAACAGGTAACGTTTGTCTATAGTTGAGACTCTAAATTGGGAATATGTGTGGCATGCCCTCTTGTGCTATGCTGGCTCAAGTTTGTTGAGGAATAACAGTCAATTTTACTGGTATTTCTACATACTGCACAAACAATGAAAAGATTCAAAAGGTAATTTGAACATCTGTGTTAACCTGGTCTTGCTCAAGTGCTCTACTGAAAGACTCCTTAAGCCTTCTTTTTTCTTTTCCCACGAATCACCTCTGGTCTTTCTTTTTTTTTCTTCCCATAAAGATCTTTTCTCCCACTTCTGCTTTTCTGTCTGTTTAAAATATGATTTTATAGGTTTCATTTATTCTACTTTCATAAGAAGAAAAGGTCTGCGAATGTCAGCAACAGGAGAGTGGCACTTGTAATTTTAATGCTCAAAGGCATTATCTGCCTTTGAGGTGTCTCCCATTTACTCCCAGTGTTCAAAGAGGAAGAAATGACTGAAATCCTTGGCTTAAAGATGCTAATCACCACCCCCTGAGGCTTGGCAATGTGATTGAATCCTCCTCCATCAACTTTTTCCAGCACTCTAAGGGAATAAGTAAATGTTGTTTGGAGAGTGATGGATGAACCAAAGAAATATTTGACAGGATTAAAAGAATTTCTCCTTCCCTCCAAAAAGGAGGGGGAACCCACCCAAGCACTTGTGGTATATTTTTAACAGCAGCTATTCCTCCTTCTTCTTTCTGCTTACATGTAGCTATGATTTGGACATCATGAGAATGGAAAAATTAATGAATTTGTTACCCTGTGGTATCACAGAATGGTAGGGGTTGGAAGGGACCTCTGGAGATCATCTAGTCCAACCCCCCTGCCAGAGCAGGGTCACCCAGAGCAGGCTGCACAGGACTGCGTCCAGGTGGCTTCTGAATATCTCCAGAGAAGGAGACTCCACAACCTCCCTGGGCAGCCTGTGCCAGTGCTCTGTAACCCTCACAGTGAAGAAGTTTTTCCTCATATTCAGACGGAACTTCCAATGTTCCAGTTTGTGTCCGTTGCCCCTTGTCCTGTCTCTGGGCACCACTGAAAAGAGTTTGGTCCCATCCTCTTGACACCCGCCCTTGAGATATTTATAAGCGTTGATGAGGTCCCCTCTCAGTCTTCTCTTCCTCAGGCTGAACAGCCCCAGCTCCCTCAGCCTTTCCCCATAGGAGAGATGCTCCAGTCCCTTAATCATCTTCGTAGCCCTCCGCTGGACTCTCTCCAGCAGTTCCTCATCTTTCTTGAACTGGGGAGCCCAGAACTGGACGCAGTACTCCAGATGGGGCTTCACTAGGGCAGAGTAGAGGGGGAAGATAACCTCCCTCGACCTGCTGGCCACACTCTTCTTAATGCACCCCAGGCTGCCGTTGGCCTTCCTGGCCGCAAGGGCACATTGCTGGCTCATGGTGAACTTGTTGTCTATCAGGACTCCCAGGTCCTTCTCCGCAGAGCTGCTTTCCAGGAGGTCAACCCCCAACCTGTACCGGTGCATGGGGTTGTTCCTCCCCAGGTGCAGGACCCTGCAACTTGCCCACGTTGAACCTCATGAGGTTCCTCTCCATCCAACGCTCCAGCCTGTCTAGGTCTCGCTGAATGGCAGTGCAGCCTTCTGGTGTATCAGCCAGTCCTCCCAGTTTCATGTGATCAGCAAACTTGCTGAGGGTGCACTCTGTCCCTTCATCCAGGTCATTGATGAATAAATTGAACAAGAGTGGTCCCAGTACCAACCTCTGGGGAACACCACTCGCTACAGGCCTCCAACTAGACTCTGTGCTGCTGGTCACCACCCTCTGAGCTCTGCCATTCAGGCAGTTCTCAATCCATCTCACCGTCCACTCATCTAGCCCACTCTTCCTGAGCTTACCTGTGAGGATATTGTGGAAGACAGTGTCAAACGCCTTGCTGAAGTCCAGGTAGACAACATCCACTGCTCTCCCCTCATCCACCCAGCCAGTCACACCATCATAGAAAGCTATCAGATTGGTCAAGCATGATTTCCCCTTGGTGAATCCATGTTGACAACTCCTGATCACATGGGATGTGATCTTTACCATATGCTCTGCAGTATCTGATTTGGTAGCCTGGGGATGCTGGGCAGACTCACAGAACCTAAGGGAACTGGGAAAGGAGAGCCTTGGTGGGGAGTCACATAGATTTGCTTTACTTGGGTGAGTTTGGGACCTGATTAGGAGAGACTGTATCTGCCAGAGATGGGAGGGGAATGAAAGAGTCCTATATACTCTTTCTTACAAGACAAGAACGTAGAGGTGCAGGAGATAAAGTAGGACAAGTATCTACCCTTTTCCTCGTTTTTTGATTTCTGTCCCACGTATGACTCCGTGTGCTGTCTCCAGCTTCCGCTTGAACTGAGGCTCCTGGTTTTACTTCATTCCTTTCTCATCGTGGAGTATCTCATCCCTCTGGTGTCTGACACTACCTCCCAGCAAATAATCGCTGTGAGAAGGTATTTTCTTGTCAGTAGCAGTTTAAACTACTTCCTAAGTTTTCATTTGTATTCAATTACGTTTCCAAAGGTTAAAACAAAACAGAATGCTTTGGCAGAAGTTGATTGTGGCAGGATGCCTTAATTTCCTTCCTCTTTTTGGATTTTTCTAGGAATCAAATGGAGTCCAGACTTTTGATCATGTTCAGTAGTTACTACATATTTTCCTGTACCTAGTGAAATCAAGCGGGTTCCAGCCTGCTAGTTTTTTTCATTTGCCTATGCACAATCACCTGTTTCACCTTGCATGTATTAAGGTTATGCCTGCATAGCAACCCACTAACTTTTAATTCGTTTTAAACAATTTTAATTTGTTTTAAATTAGTTTTAAACTAGGTGGAGTAAATGCTAAGTGACTGATGTTATTTCAGGTAAAATTTGAACCTGGTTCCGTATGCAGTTGTGGGTGGGAGGTGAGAGAGGAGAGGAGAATTTCTTTCTATTAGAGAAGCTTGGTGGGGAGGAGGAATGGGGATGGGGAAAGAGGAAAGGCAGCTGTCTTTTGAGACTTTTGGGCTCAGACTTGGCATAGTAATCTGTGCTTTTGACCTAATAATGCATTCCAAACTTGAGGACTATTCAAGCAACATCTAGGTTTTAGAGTAAGGGATTCTCAAATCTTTGTAGAAGGTTTTGCCTTCTGCTGTTACTGTCCGTTTCTGGTATCTGTCATCCTGTCCTCTTTTCTCTCTTGATTCTCTCTTTTTTTGCCCAAGGATTTGCTTCTTTTTCCTGTTGGCCACTCTTTTTCTTCTTTCTGGCAGAGACTATAAACAACACATAAAATGGGCTGAAGTCTTCAGGTGTGACTCAGCTGCTGTGCATACATTGCTTAACAGGACATAATCCGAGAGAGGGATAACTTGGCTTTAGGAAGTTTCCACATCAGATGAGATGGGATCCTTCACCAGAAGATGAATCCTTCCATTACACTGTCTCGCTGTCAACAAAAGCATGTGGCTGGTAAAAGGAAGCGCAAGGGAAGACTGTTATGCTCTACCACTTCTTATGTTATTTTGGTTTTAGGGGGTCTCTAACATCCTTTATCAATTATGAGAGTCATCAAACTACCTTAACTTCTTTTCTCAAAAAGAAACTGCTATGTCACTTCTTGCAATTGTGACTGTGTCTGTCTGAAGTGACTGGCAGGATCTGTCCCAGCTTATACTATCCTTACATGTGGTCATGGTGACGGATGCTGCTTATGCCAGTAGGTTGATGAGGTCAAGTGTTAAATGGTGATATTGTCTATGAACAGTTTTCAGGGGAGTGGGAGGGGAAGCATCTGCTGAATGAGATAAACTTCACTTCTTTTTAGAACCCATCAGTCCTGAATGGGGATGGAAGAATAACAAGAGCTCATTTCTGTGAAATTGTTTTATTTACTGCTTGGAATAATGCAAAAGCATTAAGTCTACATAGTAATGACATTTAGACTGGATCAGTACCACAGAGCCACTAGGAATCCTGTTGCTGTTGAAGGCATGAGGGATATCTTGGTCACCTATGAGGTACTGTACAATACACCCACAGGCTTTGATAGAGACGTTCACAGTAGTGTCACATCTGTTACCTAATTTTCTTTTTACTGAACTCTAAAGAGTAATTGAAAATGGGCATCTTAAACAGTTTGCAGAATCATTGTGTTGTGTTACTTTGAGACGTGTAAAATATATTGCATCTGTGTTTTCCCCTCTTAATGCTTGGGAATTCTTCTGTCTTTTTCCTTGATATGGTTTGTTTTTTTCTTACACACGCCCTTTGTATTGAACTCTGTGTGTTCAGGAGAGTTTCTTCTTCTTTCCCCTGCCTGAGGTTTCCTCTATATACTAAAACTGAAAAATGAAACCGAGACACTGTGTATGGGGCAAGTTATGGTAAGGGTTGAATTTTAACATGGATTTCCTTTTGCAGTGTTTAAGCAGTTTGGAGATTTCAACAGCACTTCCTTTATGGTGTTACTTAATTTTTCAACTATTTACCTTCTTTGAAAGAAATCATGAGGTAGTTCTTTCTTTACAATGAAACTTCTCTTAATTATTTTGTAAAACAAAGAATTGTGTTTATATATGATCTACCAGCGGCTCACAGCGTGAACTAAGGCAAATAGTTTAAACCCTTGTACTTGTGTTATGTATGGAAAATAAGAAAGGTGATAATGTTTTATGTAAAGCACCCTATTACTGATGTGCAACACAAACTGAAAATATGAAGATTACTATGCATAGTTATGGAGTTGTGCAAATAGGTAAAGATTGCCTAGAACAGTGGAAGTAATCTGATGGCACTGAACCTAAGTTTGTCAATGACAGAAGCATGCTCTGTCTTCTGTGGCAAAGCTACATTGTGTGGTTTTGTTTTTAAATAAATTTGATACCAAAGAATGCTATCAGTGATCTGAAAAATTAAGGCCATGGTCTGGCTTCTCCTGTTATTTGGGTGGAGTTTTTTACATTTTCTTTTTGTCTGTGTGCCAGCCAGAGGGGTGTGATTGCACTGTGACCTTATTTGCTTTGACAAAATGAAACTCAATTTAGTTATTATTTGATGAATTGGCAGACAAATGTCGTGATGTTTAGTTTGGATCTAGGCGTGGGTGGACTGTTTCTTGCATGTACTAGTGGTCGAAGTCCTTACTATGTACCAATTAAGAAAAAAAAAAAAATCTTTTAAAAAGTTTGTTTACTGGTAGGTGAGCAGATGTGGCAAACGCTTAGGGGCAAGAGGGCATAGAGGGATATCCATTTATAGATACTGGAATGCCTGGTCAGAAGTGGTCCTTTCCAGAGTTTTTAATTCCTGTTCAGGATTTTTAATTGGATTTAGTTTGCTAATTGGAATATAAATTTAACAAATCCAATAACTAATACTATTTATAGTAATTTGTCCTTTATTAGGGTATATCTTCAGGAGCTCAAAGGATGCATAAAGAGAGGAGGGACCATGGTTGGTCTTAAACTTCTAGTTGATTTCAGTGGGTCTCAGCAATTGGTCTTACACCTGAAAACGTATATGCATGAAACCTCTCAGAGTGACTAGTTCAGCTGGAGACATGTCTTATTCAGTGTAGTTTGCGAGTTACAAAAAAACCTTGGCTGTAATACACTGTATTTCACTTGTATTCTAGACTTAGCTCCAGCTTATCTAATGAAAAGTAATTGTATTCAATGAAATAAAAAGCATCAAAGAGTCTGCAGTATCTTTAACAGGCCTTTTAGGGGTGACTACCTGGGTTTTTCATTGCATCATGGTCATAGCTCGTTTTTTGTCATCTCTTCGTTAGCCACACATTAAATAGTGTGGAATACTTAATCTTTTTCTATTTTGCCTTGGCAAGTGGTTCTTGAGGTCCATGAAAGTCTACTCCTTTGCAGCAGCTTGTTCCAAACCCTGGCAGACAGGTCTGAAATTCTTAGTTTGGCAGAGCTGAGGTGAAGCTGCAAATAAGTATGTATAATAAGCTGAAAAGTTCTGTAGAAAACTGAAATGGTTTGTGAGTTTGAGATTGGTCTAGGAAAGAGCCCATCTTGTTCTGTTATTTAGAGAATAGGGTGTCCTAAATTTTGAACAGATCACCTTAGGGAGATTTGAATTTTCCATCCAAAAGTGGGTGGGAAAACACCACCTTTAGGCAAGATTGAAACAGTATAATTTCTGACTTGGAGTGGGGTCTAGCAGGAAGAGCTGATGTATCTTGGTTCGCCTTACTGGGTGGGTACATCCACAGAACTTTCTTCAGAGTAGTGGGAACTCATCCGAGATTGTAATGTAGATGAAAACTCTAGACTTAGGGGCTCAGAGGCAAAGCTTATGTTGGAATTTGACTTACGTACTGAGAGACTTGAGTGTTTTAAGTTTTTGCTAGTTTTCTGTCATCAGATAAGACTTTTAAGAATAGTTGAATAATTGATCGGTGGGAATTTTGTAATGTAACTTTTTTTATAGACAACTTATCAGTTTAAAAATACTGTCACACGATAAATGTTTCATCTTTATTTTATAATGTTTTCTCATAAAGGAACTGATAATAGCACAATCTGTAGCAGCACATTTTGAAATCCAGAAAAGAACACTGTATCTTCTTATCTGATCTTCTGTATATCATAGACAGTTACATTTCATCTTTCCTCCTCCACCAAGTTCAGTAACACGGGTTTATCGAAAGCCTATTTTGCAACAGTGCATCTTCTCTCGATGTTTTAAAATCAAGAAATACAGAATTTACTGCTTTCTTGACTGTTTGTTCCAGTAGTTTGGTGGTATTTTTTCTGAGAGAGAGGAAAAAAAATGTTGTATTTCAAGTAGGGATTTATTCTACAGCCATTGTATCCCCTATTTAAATCATTACTTGCTTTTCTGTTCTGTGTTTTTCTTGAATCCATGTCAGGTAGCCTGCTGGAGCTTTTTGATCTGTTTGGGCACAATTCTCACGCTCTTGCTTTCTGCAGTTTCCTTATGCCTTTTCAGGATATAATATCAAGAATCAGAAAGATTTTTGTGTTGTTCTTATTTCAGAACTTGGGGAAATATGCAATATGAATATAGAGAGCTCTGTGTAAGTGTATCTTAATTGGGAATATTTTCTTTCTCTTTAAAAGTAAAGCATACAATTGAATTGCATAATCATACTCAAAACAGAGTTCTGTAAGCACTGGGCACATATGATGATAATTTGACTCTTCACCAGTGGGGGAGGGAAGCACCAGTCTCTCTTTTTCTATTTTTTCTTTTTTTCCTTTTTTTTTTTTTGTACAAGAGATCAAATAATATTTGAAATGCTACATACTAAACTTTTCTTTTTCCCTGTCATTTTCATTAGAGTTTTGCAGAATCTCCGCTAATGGTACATTTTAGGACAAACCTTTGTTTACTTTCAGAGCCCTGGGTTTTTTGGCTTCCATTTTTTTCTGACAATCTGTGTTTATAGAGATAACGTGATCTTGGCAAAGCATGTAGTGCTGTATCTTTGCAAACGCTGGCTGGTATTTCAGATAGGGAACAAGTGGAGAGCTCTCAGGCCATTGATGATTAAGGAAGCATTAAGTAAACTATCAAGCAAGTACATTTTCCTGAATTATAAAGATAAAATGTCAACATTGCTATCGTAAATTATTCAACAATATGAAGCATTAAAATAGGGTTTAAAAAAAAGTATTCCTTTTTTTTTTTAAATACTTCAACCCTTCTATCAAAGAATAACAGAAACTATAGTATTTATATAAATGGTAATTGAACAGTGATTATTACTTGATAGGCTTGTGAATGCATTTATCTAGTTTTGGTTTTTAGAGTGTTAGTATTTAATTAAACTTTCATTTACAGAAATCCTTTGATTTCAAATATTTCTGTGGCACTGTTTCACAAGATTGTTGCTTGGATGTCTCAAAGGGTCTTTTTCGTGTTTTGTTGTATCAAATTATGTGACCAGGCCCTGATTCTGTAAGGATTTATAAATGTGGTTTAGTTCATGCACAATGCCCATTTGTAGCCTTGTTGAGTCTGTATAGGATCTAAGTTCGGGAGCAAGGAGGGAGGTGTTGTGGTTTTGGTTTTTTATTTTGTTTGGTTTTTGTTATTTTGTTTTGGTTTGGCGGGGGGGGGGGGGAGTGTCTAGGCAAGTTTTTTATTAGCTGGTTTGAGCTTCAGGCTCTAATCTTGCCTAGGTTTGTAGCTGTTCCTGCAATACCAAACTAAAACTTAAATAAAAATGCAAGACATGTTATATGTATTGCATTGTATGGAATTACATTTTCTACAAACAAAGGTAATTCAAAGTTAAGCATTTGTAAATAATATTAGTGTTCCAGGTTTCTGTAACTGATGTGTCATTGTAAAGAGGTAGCTTTGTTTCCTCTACAAAATGTTAAGCGCTTTTCCAAAGGTGGGTGGGGGGGAAACAACACCAAAATCCCCTAGAAACCCCCACACCTTGAGGAGGGAATTCATACATGAAATTTGCATCAGGTCTGGCCTATTGATACGCAATTTCTAAACTGAAGCTGAAAAAGCAGGGTAGGCTGAAGACGAAGAGAGTCTTTCTGGAGAGTCCAAAGGAGATGTTGGCATCTATTGGTCTTGGCTGTTCAGTAGAGATTGCTGATTCACTCTGACTTAAATGTTATCCTGTTTACATGCTGACAGTTATTTCTGCAAAGGGCTAATCTGTTGAAGCACACGTTTTCAGATTCTCTTCAGATAGTATAAAAGCTGGGATAGAAGTAAGGGTATAACTTCATCCAGATATTTTCACATTTTTGATGACTCTGTCTCAGATTTACTAGTCTTTCCCTCCCCCACGTTTTTCACTGAAGAATGTTACAGGAAACAAGGTCATGCATGTTTTGTCACGCAGCATATTATGCAATGATCTTGTCCAAGACCACTTTACCCTTTGCTTTTGTCAGGTGGTGAAAACTGGGAGAGGAAAGAAACCAAAGAACCCATGAAAGTGGGAGCAGCAGGGCGGACATTTTATAATATTGTGAAGAACGTAGTGGAACTCTTTTTATTTTCTCTTTTAGTAGGTAGAAAAGGTGGCTGGGGTTGCAATTATATTCTCCAGGTTACTTTACCCTGTATGGTAAAGTGTAAAAGTGTACTTTTAATCTCTAAAGGTAGAGATTTAGAAGTTTGACAGAGAAGAGTAGTCTCAGTCATGATATTCTGGTTGTTGAAACTGGAGATGCCTTTTCATCTAGAACAATACAGCAAAGAGGCATAGCAATACTGTTCTGTGCAATTATTTCTCACTATACATAAGGTGACTGCAAATTTCCTTAATCTGTCTTTGAGGTTTGAGTAACAGTTTTTTCTTAAGATATTCTGATACTTGGCCAGTAATCAGGCTCTTTCTATACTTTATTGATTTTTTCCACCATTTTTTTGATGCTACTAAATTCAAGCTCTGTTGGA
Source organism: Phoenicopterus ruber ruber (assembly GCA_009819775.1). Lineage (NCBI taxonomy): Eukaryota > Metazoa > Chordata > Aves > Phoenicopteriformes > Phoenicopteridae > Phoenicopterus > Phoenicopterus ruber. The sequence goes on from CM020246.1 coordinate 31,746,209, forward strand.
GGACAATAAGCCACAAAATAAAAGTAAGTGGCTTAACCCATGGAGGGGAAAGAAGGTTTTAAAATGTTGTTTGGACACTTTTTGTCTTTACTTTGGCTCTTCCTCCTTCTATGTACCTCCTACTTGCCTACAGGAGACCAGTGGTGTCACTGCCCTTCCCCCCCACCACATAATCTTCTGCTCCTGCTTTACAGGAAGAAAATTCTAGCTCTTCAGCCCTCGTGAGTTTCTGCACACAGTGTAAACACATATGACAGTTACTGTAGAGGCAGTAGTTTTACTAACCTCTGAGGAGGGAAGTTGCCGGACTGGGGAAGTGAGATAAGAGGGCAAGAAAACGGAGATGACAGAGTTCAGAAGGAAAGTCCAAAAGGGTTTAACTTTTTTAAAATCCAGGTCTTGGGAAAAGCTTCCTGAACAACCGCAAGCTGGGCAGTTTATCCTAATAGCCAATGGCAACTGGAAAGAGTTATGACTGGTTTTCCTCACAGAAATGTTTGCTATGAGAAATGCTTTGCCTTCTGTGAAGGAAGAGAACCTTGTATTTTCTACAGGGATATAACTCTGCTTGATGAAACTGTTGCATTGTTATTTGCTTAGAAGATACCTTTTTTTTTTTTATAGACTCGGAGCTCCAGAGCACTCCTGTAGTTGGAGAGGATAAAGAACTTTGTTGAAGGTCTCACACCCTTCAGACATACCAAACTACGGCAAGTGGTGGGTCTTGGCTGTTCTTTCTTCCACGGTTAAGCTGTTGAGAGTAGACGTTTACCTGAGAAATCCCTGCCTGCCACAGGAAAAAGGACAGGTCTGTGGAGACTGAGAGAAGAGTAATAGTTTTGAAACTTTTTCCATTGCGATACGGCTGGTGTTGTCTGCTGTGCCACTGTTCAGCACTCTGACTACAACATGAAATGTGTATGACTTTTGATAGCTTAGTGTAGCTTGCTTGGTTCTTGACAGCATCTGCTAAACTGGCATCTGTTTTGTAACTATCAGTGCTATTCTTTGGCAATGCAGTACTGTAGCAACAACTGTTGGTTTGTGTTTTGACAAATCCTTCTTCAATTATGACACTGGGAATTGCATTTGGAAAAGGATAGCTTGCTTTCTTCAAAAGTGTCTTCCAGCATCACCTCCCCACTGTCTCAATCTTGCAGTGTTTAAAAAAGCCACGCAATTTGATAGACTACTTTGCTGCTGATGCTGTTGTACTTTTTGCTTTTGTTTGCACTTTCAATATTTATTTTAACCTGTGAGTGTAGCTATAACTGTCATATGTGTTCTCTAGAGGTTGTTGAAGGGTTTTTCCCCTAGACGGTGTTTTCAACAAAAGTGCCTTTTAATAGAAAAATGCTTCTTTCTGTTTCAGTGGTGAGTCGGAATATGTTTTCCACTTTGAAACGTGATTTTTTTTTTTTTTTTTTTTTATTGTCTCCTAATTTCTTGGTAATTCACTGGTAGTTGTTTTTACATAGAAGCCAGTGCTTTGATTGTTCCGTGTAGGACAGTGGTTCTCCATTTTTTTGCAACCCAAAGCCACCAGGCAGAATGAGACTAGTAGCAAGCAATCCTCAGAAACACTTTTTACTTCAAGTTAAGTTGCTCCATACACACAGGAGCATTGACAATTCTTTTTTTATGTCTTTGAAAGAAATCAAAGAAACAATTAAGGAAGACCTATGCTCTACTAACCTACCCTTATTTCATGGTCTGAGCTATTAATTCAATTTTCAGTACAGTTCACAAAACAAAGTCTAGTATGATGAGGCGTACTTGTGAAAATATCACTTCGTCCTAATTTTGCTGTTGTCATCTTTTATTGCATCACTTTAGAAGAATTTGAGAGATATGTGTAAGGAAATAGTGGGAAATTGGTGACATTTTTCACATGCTTCACGCAAAAGGTCTTTCTGACCTATTGTGGTTGCTTTTCCTATGTCCTCTGTGCATAGAAAGCTGTGCAGATAGTGGTGGCTCTGAATGGACTAAGGATCCTCAGATGCCACTGTCTTGGGAGATAATCTTTGCCAAAACAATTGGGCAACCATTTGAATTGCTTGGAAATTTTCTGATGAAATAGTCTTTTGATGAAATTTATCAGCATGGTGAAATTGAAATGTTTTGCAGATACGGACCAACTTTTGCCAAAGTTCTGATGGGACCTAAGCAGAGCTGTTGCCTGTGCGCCGGTCTTTGATTTGATCGCTTTTCTAGTAACTCAGCTACTTGGCAGGTTACTGTGATGCTGAGGCTTCTAGGATGTATTTTTCATTCTGCTTTCCTGACAGCACCCTCAAGTAGCTTTCTTCCTGGGATAAGCTAGAGCAAGGGCTTCATTCTTTTGTGAAGAACTTAGAAATCCTGATTTTTGGTTGTGGTGTGGGTTTTTTTTTTTTCCTTTCTCCTATCCTAATCGGAATGCAAAGACTAAAATCCTCATACTGACAGCTTCTGTCCACTTAGTCCCTGTGTGTCATGCAAGCGGATCAGGCCAGGATCATTACTCTTCCCTCGTGCAAAAGTTCATGGACTCTTGCTGAATTGCTGATACAGGCAGTGGTTTGCCAAGTGAAAACTGTAAGCAAATGTTATCTTTGCTTCTCCACTTTTTTTAGCATATGTTTTGTCATTGATATGTTAGTCTCTCATCTTCCTTCTGTATCTGCTTGTGACCATGTACATTCAAATTTTGATATATTAAAAATCCTTGTGTGATATTAATGTACAGCTGATGAAACAGGAAAATTCCTTTGGGGTCACTTAACTTTTTGAGGTTATTTCTTGTATGAACAGTTGTTTTCTTGTGTCAGTGGCTTTACCTTGTGGCAGGGCAACTTTTAGATCCCCCAATAGGCAGAGCGTGTTAGACCATGAAAACTGAAGACACTCTTTCTCTGCAAAACATCCTTAAATATACTTTAAGACAACAGTTTATGGTTTTGTGAAAGCTGTTTTTTAAGCCAGAATAAATATTACCCAGGAAAAGACAACAGAGTTTTCTTAATGCATAAGATGATGCATTTAAAGCACAGATTAAGTTTATGTGTAAACTTGGCATCTGTTGTCTAAGCAATGGAAAAAGTTCTCAGATTTTCCAGATTGCTTAGTATTTTTTAAAGGTATTGCTGAGTACATTACTTAAGTTACTCAGAAGAATGTTTTCTTGTGAATATGTGGTGGAAAGATGTGAATCTGTTGCTGTGAATTTTTTGTGAAATACTAGCTGATGTAGTGTGTTCTGACTGAACAAAGACTTCAGAATCTCTTGTTGGTCCGTTAAGGGGGAGTAGCATTTCTACACATGCTGCTGTTTTAAAAATACAGTACTTTATTGCCTGTCAAAGTAGTGTATGCATTTGGTTCCTTGAATTTAATATACTTTTGTGTTTAAAAAAACCCCACCAAAACAAACCTGCATACACAAAGCAAATCAGACCAGATATGCAAGGAATACTGCATGTTGTATGCAGAATATGGATACTATTGTTATCTTTTAAGGTTTTAAAGTTTTCATAGCATAACAGGCCATGCTGGATGCACATTATGAGAAAGCTTAGTTGTGCTCCATTTGTCTGTATATTCAAACTGAACTGTGAAGACTAAGTGTAAACCAAACTAACTCATCAAAACAATTGGAAGTGGGAAATTGACTGACTTTTCTTCTTAGTCTAATCTTGGTTTTAGAGGTAAAAAATTTATTTTGCTGGTCTTGTTACAAGACACATAATAATCTCTAGAACTTAGTGATGTTCTCCCATTACTACTGACTAATGTAAGGCCTGTTAGCACATTTGTGAGACTTTTCTAGTCTCTTACCTACAGTCTTAACCACCTACTTACCATTATTTGGGAAGGCTTTTGTGATTGATGTTTACAATGTTCATTCAAATTCCTTGAAAGAAGGATGTATGTATAAGCAGATGGAAAGTGTGCACATTTTTGTCATCTTCAGTTTACATAAGATGTCCTAGTCTACTGGCAATAAACATGTCGAGTTGTTGCAAGATAACCTGTGTCTTCAAGGCCTTAATTGTCAATAGAAAATACTATTTTGATCTTTCTCCTCTCTTGCTACTAAATTGAGTACTTGAGGTACTCAGTGACACAGGCACAATAAAAACTAATTGTATTTATAGGAATTCTGAAGGCTTGCTGAGAAGTGACTGTTTCAGGTTGTAGAATCTCCTCTGCATAACAAATTCTGTATTGTGTTCTTTGCAGGTAATGGCAACTTGGAGTTGATGGACTAATTTATTTTGACTGAGTTTCATTAGACTCTAAGTTAATTTTGGAATTGGGCATTTAAATCCTTGCAGCTGCTAGAAATGTAAGCTGGTGTAGACTTGAACAAATCAGAGGGAAAGAGGAAATGGGGGAGCTATGTCACTGGCAAGATGGTGCACTGTCAGATTGGTACAGCCAGGAATGTAGGTGACATTCTTTGCAACTCTGCTGCTAAAAGAACAAGTTGCATCAGATGAGACTTACTCAGCCTGAAAGTATGTAAAGTGAATAGTTTTATAAGGCCTTGATGCAGATCCTATAAATACGTATGTCTGTAAATGTGTGCAGAAGAAAAAGTGGTTAGTCTCTCTTTAAAAAAACCAAAAAAAACCCCCAAAAACCAAACCAGAACAAAAAAGAGAGAGAGAAATACGTTACTATAACCACTGTGAGCCTGTTCAGCTTGGAGTTTTTCATCTCCAAATTTCCTTGCTTTTTGTCCAGAGCTATGAGCTGCTCTTTCACAAGCAAGCGATCATTTTTGTTTGTCATGTGAAGAAGGATAGATTTGATATTAGGCTGCTTTATCCAATTTTTGCATTTGAAATACAAGCTGCAATGTCACTGAGTTTATTCAAAATGTTGCAACCCTTATTCCACTGGGCTCTGGTAGGCAGAGAGTAGAAGTGGCTTGAGTTCTTAGCTGAACCTGGTTTGTCCCATCAGTTCATCAGCAGCTGTTTCATATAGCTAATGATGTTATGCAATTGATCTGGAGTTTGTGGAAAAACCACACAATTAACTAGTCAGGTAAATCTTCGTGCAGTTTTGCTTAAGTCAAGAGCCTGACTGGGAATGATGAATGCAAGGCAGTTCTGAGCATGGAACAGTACTTTTAAAATAGAAAATAATTTAGAATACCCAGCAATGCCCGTCGGTCTGAAACCTGCATGAGCAGGTGGTGGTTCTATGCTTAGTTTGAAGCCGGTGCTGTCAGATCAGCACGCATGGAATGCATGCTCATTCGGTCAGTGATAGACTGCTCTGCCCCAAACACTTCCCCGCTCTGCCTCTCTGGCACTGTAATATAGGTCTGGAAAACTTTAATTGACTGTACTGGACTTCGGGTCAGATCTTAATTGGCTGGCTAGACAGCATTTGAAGGAGAATCCCTGGAGGTGCATACAAAATACACAGCTGCCCAAACAAGGCGAAACTGCTTATCTCTGAAGCCAGTATTGCAAGGGGAGAAATGCTAATCATTGCCATAACAGTCTGGCTTCTGCGGGGAGAGAAGCTGAATTTACTGTTCATTGAGATGGGTTCCTTTTTCTTGGGGTATTAATGATAGACTCAGTAGACACAGCACGTGGTGCTGAGGAAATTGTGTTGATTACCTGCTCTTCTCTCCTGTCCAGGGACATTTCTGTCTGAAGAGTCATCAAATATAAAATTTGGAGAGTTCTCCCATTCTGAATTCTGTCCCCTTTGAATGTCCACTGTATTTTTTTCCCCTCTATTCAGTTTCAAAATTCATTTTTGATGTTTCCCTGTCAGGCCCTTCCCTGTGTGGGGAGAGTCACAACAGGGAATTTATCATTTTTTCACTGATGCAGGAAGCTGCTGTTGTGCTTAAGTGCTTTCAAATGGTGTTTCTTGCAACCACAGAAATGTTGTGCAAAGAGAGCAAGGGTGGGTGTGCCCTTGCCCTTCCTGCTAGAAGACACTTGGTGTTAACTTCCACATGAATTGAAAAGAGTGGCTGTTGTCAGTTTTCAAATAGAATTAATTGTTCTGGCTAAAGGGAGTCTTACTACATGGAGTGAAGATGATGTCTCATTATGATTACTTTTCCTTTTTCATTTCTTTTTTTCTTCATGTAATGCCATCAATCAGTTCTTAAACTGATGCTGTATTCACAGAAAAGAAAAGCATGGTGAGTGCAAAAAAAATGTTGGTAATTATATTTCAAGTCAGGTGTCTATTTCATACACCAGTTTCTTGCTAGAACTGAGGAGCAGTATCTGATAGTACCAAACATCTGTTTTTAAATTTTTTTTTTTTAAAAAACTTCGTATTTTCAGTGGTGCCCAGCAACAGGACAATGGGGAACGGGCACAGACTGAAACAGAGGAAGTTCCGTCTAAATATGCAGAAAAATGTCTTTACTGTGAGGGTGACAGAGCACTGGCACAGGCTGCCCAGAGAGGTTGTGGAGTCTCCTTCTCTGGAGATATTCAAAGCCCACCTGGACACAGTCCTGTGCAGCCTGCTCTAGGCTGCCCTGCTCTAGCAGGGGGGTTGGACTAGATGGTCTCCAGAGGTCCCTTCCAACCCCTACCATTCTGTGATTCTGTATTTAAAAACCCCTAAATTTAAAAAGTTCTTGGCAAAGACGGCAGGAATTTGGGCAAATGAGATAGGAGTGCATCACTCTTATCTGAACCTAAACACAGATGTGCATTCTTAAATAATGATGCATTATGTATTGTTCACAGCCATTACCTTTTTTTAATGTTGTGTGTTTTTATTGCAGATACATTATGTTCCACCACTGCTTGTGGGCCTGCTTTGTCTGACCTCCTGTGGATACCAGCAGCAAGTGGGTGACTTGTGATGTGCTTGTTTGAAGGGCTTCATCACTCCCATGTTTCATACAGATTTCTCAAGTGATAAAAGGTAATTAACAGTCGGGGATTTATCTGTAGTGAGAGAATGCTCTGATTTTTGAACCTCCAAAGTTGTATGTTTGAAGATGTATGGCTTAAGATCCTAGCCCTGGAGGTTTCCCTAGAAACGCACAAAAAAAAAGAAGACAGACATAAACTGAAGGTGGGGGAGGATTATTTTCAAGAAGAGAGTTTAGATTTTGCAAAACTGGTATAGCCCATACCTCAAATTGTCCATAAGAATAAAAAAAAAGGTTGTTCTGAATGGGGCTGTGAATGCTATATATTGTTAAATCATGAGGATTTTGTATGTCCTCTACATTTTAATGAAATTTCTTTTGTAAGTGGTGGTTTTCAATCTCATTAATTAATTTCTTCCTCGTTGATGTAAAAACAACCATATGAATTGGTGCAGCCCAGTGTGGCTGGTAAAATCAGTCCTCACTTAGGTGCATTGGGGGTACAGACAGCAACAGAGAATTGCATGTGAACATGTTGCATTGTAGATGCTGGTGCTTGTGGTTAGAACAATATGGGGAATGATAAATCATCCTTTAGAAGCTGCAACTTGAAATTTTACCCAGATTAGGAACATTAAAATAATCCTATTGGATCAAATCCTCTGTTCGTCAGTACTAGAATCAGATCTTTTATAGTTAATAGCTTTGAACTCCAAATCAAGATTTTTATATTCCATACAGATTTTGTTACACATTCTTGTTACGTGTATAAATGGACAGGCCATTTTTCATTTTCACTGAGTTTTGATTATGTCAGACATGCACTTTCAGATGTATGTGGACCTGGTACATAGCTCCTTTTTGGCAAATAAATACCTCTGTGGTACTGTGAGTAACTTACCTACAAAAGTCCTGTTCTGCGTATATTATATCCTTTTATACAGCTGTGGGAATTCTTTATACAAACATTTACATTCTTTACACAAACACAGAAATTCTTTTGAATTACAGCATAATAACGAATCTGTTCTGTATACCCCAGAAAATGATACTCAAATATGTTCTGCAAACAGGTAGATTAATGTCTCCCAGTATATTTAGTCTCAAGTTGCTCAACTTTTACAGTGGTCAGAAGAATAGGTCACATTTTAAATACTCTGAATGAACAGCAATTAAATTTTTTGCCATGTCTAATGTTTCTGTTGTGCTGATGCAGTGGTCTCTAGATGGAGCAAAGAAGGGAAAACAAAGCATGTCCAATTGGAGACTTGTCTGCTAAGAAATACAGGTGAAGGCAATTTTGTTAATGATGAGCTTTTTCAGACCACTGGTGAGTGGTGACCATGTGTTTCAATTACTGCACATGTGAAGCTCTGTCCATAGAACTGATTTACTTGAATGTGTAGGACAAAGGCCAAGAAAATGTGTTTTCTATTTTTCAGTGAAGAAGTTAATTTAGGAATATTTCTTGCTTTCACCTGTTTCATCAGCACTTCGACATAAAAGGCAAACTTGAAAATTACTTGAATTAAAGTGGAGACACAAATGTACAAATAGTATCTCCGGTGACATCACATTGTTGCATGGAAGCTTTGAAATTAGTGCAACAAAAAGAGCAAAGTATTCTGTTACAGTATTTACTTTGCATTTTTACTGCACTTTGTTGATGTTTCATATTCTTGGGTATGATTAAGCAAGGTTCCCTTCTTGGTTTGTGGAGTTTTTTATGTGGAAACAAGGAGGGAATGATGAGGTTTTTTTGAAATGGCAAATGTGTTTGTAAATACACAAACTTTATGAAGGATTGCTAGGCACAAGCCTGTCTGTTTAGTTCACTTTTAAAATTGGCCAGGTTTTCAGTTAGTTCTGTAAACAATATTTCTATTCAGTGTTGGACAGACATAATATCAACTGACCAAGATGAAAGGATCTGTCAGTTTAGGTGAAGGTTTATATTCAACACAGGGTTAATATTAGAGTATTTTAGAAAAATTACTGTGGTGGTAATTAAAGAAGGCTTCCTGTGGAGATTAAAGCTGTGAATGTTTTGTATAAGCAAGTGGTAGAGTACAAACATTACATCTTGCATATTGTTGATGGAGGTAGTGAGAAATCTTTTAAATATGATCTTTCTAGTGATGTGGTGGTGATTTTCTTCTAAGAAACATGAATTCCTTGATGGGTTAAGAGAAAAGCATTTTTTTCCTTAATTGAACACTTGTTACCTGTGTGCTGCCTTTGCAGGTGAAAGCATAGGTCTTCTCATTTAAAGGCGGCTGGCTCTATGAATGAGGAATAGAGAATCCATATGCTCCCCCAGATCAGGGCCCAAGGAATGTAGTGAGTGACACTTACACCTAAAAATTCAGATTGATATGTCTGTGATACACAGGCTCTTTGTTTTGTTTAGTTTGGGAAATAAAATGATGCACTCTTCTTTTGGTGATGGTCTTTTTCTTTCTTTTTTTCTTTCCCCCAGAATTACCGTCATGGTAGCGTAGTTTTACCCTTTTGTATGTGTAATTGAACATTTTTGTCTATCACATAGCTTATGAAGTTAGTGTTTTCTTCCTTTAAGGTGTTCAGTCCTTTTTTCTGCTGACTTAACGGTTGTCATGCATTTCTGTAGCACAAGTCATCTTTAGCCCACATGAACGTAAAATCATATGCTCATCGTTTCCCCAGTAATTGTAGTTAGGAGCAGAAAATTAAAAAAAATCATGTTACAAACAGCTCTTATGATAAAGCAACATAGTTTAATATAAACAAAAGCTGATGAAAATTGCACTTTAAGAATGTAACACCTGTTTGGCTATGCAAAACAATAAACATATCTTTAAGTTGAACAGTTAACATTTTCATGTTCAATATCTTTATTAACTGTTCAATATCTTCATCAACGACATGCAGTGGGATTGAGTGCATCCTCAGCAAGTTTGGGGATGACACCAAGCTGAGTAGTGCTGCTGATGGGCTTGAGCAAAGGGATGCCATCCCAAGGGACCTTGACAGGCTTGAGGAGTGGGCCCATGTGAACCTCATGAAGGTCAACAAGGCCAAGTGCAAGGTCTGCACCTGGGTTGGAGCAATCCCCAGTATCAGTATAGGCTGGGGGGTGAATGGATTGAGAGCAGCCCTGCAGAGGAGGACTTGGGGATATTAGTAGATGAAAAATGAGACATGGACTGGTAATGTGCGCTTGCAGCCCAGAAACCCGATTTTGTCATGTAAAAAGAAGCATGGCCAGCAGGTCAAGGGATGTGATTCTCCCCCTCTACTCTGCTCTTGTGAGACCCCACTTGGAGTCCTCCATCCAGCTCTGGGCTCCCCACCACAAGGAAGATGTGGACCAGTTAGAGCAAGTCCAGAGGAGGGCCGTGGAAATGGTCAGAGGGCTGGAGCACCTCTCCTATGACGACAGGCTGAGAGAGGTGGGCTTGTTCAGCCTGGAGAAGAGAAGGCCTTGGGGAGACCTTACTGCAGCCCATCCGATTCTATAATTCTAAAAAATCAAACCTTTATAACTGGTGGCTTATTTAGACCTATTCTGCATTTTCAAAATATGAAATACTGAATTCTACGTGGTAGTTATTTGGAATCAGTTTTAATAAAAGCAAGCCTTATAGACTGTGGTGAAAGCTTTTATCATACGCGTGGATTATACTGATTATAATTATGATGGAGTCACAGAAGAGCAAAGACATTCTTCAAGTGGCTTTTGGAATATGCTGTCAATCTTTCTTTTGAAAAAACATGTTTCTTTTTTCATTATCAAATATACGTGTGGTTATATATTGAGTTATTGGTCTCTTTTTTCTTTGATTACGTTTATCAGAGAGGATTTTTAGCTTGAGTTCCTTATGAATAGACTTAAATGATTATTCTAAAAGGAGCGGGTCTTGGAAGTCCTCCCATTTGTAGGTAGAAAACAAGTCCGCCTGCTTAGAGTGTCACTGCAGTTAGCACAAGTTTTCTTTTAAGTGTCTGCTTAAGATTAAAACTCAGCTGAATAGTGCTATTCTACCCTTCTCTTCATCAGTGCGAGCATGTGACCTAGCTAGCTGCTTTGTCTTGTGAGTTCTCAGCGCAACCTTTGCGTTTAAACTGGAATTATAATGAGTTGCACAGATGTCATTAAAGGGATTATTTTGGCATTCAGGTTTAACTAGCATGTGTCAATTGGACAGGTGAGCACACGCTGTGTAAAATCCAGTGAGAGGTAATATATCCTCTAGTTGGACTCCCAGTTAATATCTCTGTTTTTCCTCTCATAGTGTCTTATTTTTCAGACTAGAGCTATATAGTAAATGAAAGAGAAACCCAACTTTTGGTAAACCTTCTAAGCCATTCTCTTGTCATCAGCTGTTAATGTTTTTCCTGTATTAGAACAGTCCTGTCATTAAATAGGAGTATTACAAGCAAAACCAAGTACAGTTATTCAAGAAGTACTCCTTATATTTCTTTTAGGCAAATGCTCTGAACAGAACCAAAACAAACAATGGCCTGTCTTACAATGACAAATATGGAAGGTACAGCAACTTCTACTGTCCACCAGAATGGTGACATCCATGGGAATACCAGTACACCCAAACAGACAGAACCATTGCTTCAAGTGTACCTTTATCATTCTCCTGGGAAGACAGGAGGAGACTACCTTCAATTCCCAGCTGGAGAATATGTTGCAGAAGAGATTTGCGCTGTTGCGTGTAAAGCCTGCGGTAAGTATATGCATAATGGTTTACCTAATGCAGGAGTGAAATTCAACTTAATGCAAGAAAGTTTTTAATAGTCCAGAGGTCATCAAAATGGTGGCATTTTAGTTGAAATGCTCATTTCTCTGTTCTTTCAGAAGTAATCAGTATCAGAAGTAATTAGCACCAGGCTGCAAAATTGTTCCTGTTGGAATGGTTGTGAAACTGAGATTATAATTGTGTGATTGCCATCTTTCTTTCAAATAATTTGAGAGTATAGTGTCATTTACCTGTAAGTCGTCTTTTCTTGAGCTGAGATATAGTTTGGATAGTTAAATCACAGCAGGGGCTGGAAATAGGTTGAATTGCTTTCTGACGCAAGCCTGCAAAACAGATTAGTCCTGGAAGTTATGCATATATTGTATATTATAAATGCTTAATCATTTTGCAGATGGAAACTGTTCTATTAGATATAACATGACTGCTTGTGTATGTGTGATTTAATGCTTTTCGTAATCATTTAGGAAATAAAGTGAGTAAATGACAAAGTAGTATAATTTAAATAAATTAATAAACCACGTTTATATCTAAGAATGCCTTTGAATTGTTACATTTACCCAGAGTTTAACCTGAACGGGTGCTGAGATCCGTAGTAAAATAATTCAAGCATGCATTTTGTGCATGTGTCTGTCTTTCATTGCAAAAGTAGGTTGAATTTGTGCATAAAAAAAAAAATTAATTCCAATAAACTTTGGGTATTAAACTGTCTTTTTGTTCCTCATGCACATGTGCGCACGCGCGCGCACACACACACGTACACAGAGTCCCTCCGTGTTGTCTTTTGGGCTGTCAGTGATACAAGGCTGGATTTGTCTTTTAGCTTTCCAAGTGCCACGTTTCAGGTGCAAATGAATTTAAAAGAAAGGCTCGTAATTCCAAATCTTTCTTTTCCAGTGGGTCGCAAATACGAAGCTGCTGACTCTGACTGTACATTTTATTATCTCCAAACATCTTATATTTTTGTAATTTTGTCTTTCGATTGCTATACTCGTTTTAAATGTGGGTTTAATGACTTTACTTTTGGGAAGGGTCTGTCAGTTTTTTTCCAATCTGTTGAATGTCTTGTACTTACTGAGTTGCATGCTGTGAGTTGGTAGTTTGCTTGTATATGCTAGTTTCACCAAGATTCTTCTGGGTTTAGCTCCGTTGTTCCTTGGAGTTCTTTAGGCGTGGCAGAGTCTGAGTAAGATCCAAGTTTGTAGAGTTGCTCTTCATGTAATATGAGAGCTTTAGGCAGATAAGCACATATAATGAGTTCAGCAGAAGCACTTTCTGGGATTCATTCTGGGAGACCATGAGGAAGTAGTATGGTATTTAAAGGTTTGCAGAGTTTAAGCTATGTGAGATTCCGCTGCTCTAAGACCTTGTAGGTCTGAGTTTGACAAATGGACCTGGGAGTTTTCTCGAAGTTAAGGTATCTTTTTGATGGTTACTCAAATCAAGATCTTCCTGGGTATCTTCCACTGTCTCCCCAAGGTTCTATAGTCTCTTTCCTCCAGTTGAAGAAAAAAAAGTGTATTGTCTCCCCACTTTAGAAAATATGCCCATATTCATTTCTGTAATAAGGACAGATTTCTTAGCAGTGGTGCCCATGTGTTTTTGGGCTTCAGTTTTGCCTCTGTTAGGTTTGTCAGCTTAGTTCAGACCCTCAGGTACAGCATCTAAAGGTGTATAAGGCTAGTGGGGAGGGGGAGGTTCTTCACTTTGAGTGTTGAAGCAGTGTTGAAGTTTTACATTAGACTATAGTTAGATATTTTTTTAATGGAAATAAATACTGTTCTAGTCACTGAGGGTACTGCTGAGGGAGTGAAATAGAGAACAATTTTACTAGATAGTGTTGGGGGAAAAAATGCTTCTTTGTTTAACTTAGGTTACTCAGGTTCCAACTTGGCAGAATATTAAATTGATGAGGGCTTGTATCGATCAAATTCAGTATGTTCAAAATAACGTGGTCTTTGAAAGAATATACTGTATCATCAACCATGGCATCGGCTGCCTTGCTTCCTTTGCTTCCTACCTGACTAGATTATTTTTTTTTGTGGTAGGGGAATAACAAGTCATCTGAACACAAATTTTTCAGTTACCCTTCTAATGAATCAGTTAGTTAAAGGTCACCTTCCAGAAAATCTCCCAATCTAGTCCAAATTCACTGGAATAGTAATTACCTTGGTAGTTTGATTAGCCGTTTCTACTGTTATTGCTGGTCTGTCCACTTTTTTCTTCCTTTTTCTCTGGTTTGAATTTTCCTTGCTTCGGTTTTCAGATGTTTGTTCAAGTTATGTTTGTCTTCTCCTTTCCCCATCCCTTTCACCCTAGGGAGATATTTTTGTGCCATAATCAAATTATCTTTAGGTCATCTTTTTGATAAAACTTAAATTGACTGATTTCTTTAGCTTGAATGTTGTAACTGTTTTAATTTTTTGGCTGTCTTCTGCACTCTCTTCAGTTTCCCAGGAAAATGTGCAGCCCAGGCCATGTATGATATTCTTCTCACCCACATCACAAACGTACAAAATCCAGTTCCTGCTAATTGACAAATCCAATTGCTCTTGTTTCCCGTGACATCATCTGAAGTGTTCATACTCTATTGCTTGTTTTGTCACACCTCACCAGTCCTTCTCAAAGCTTCTAGCTTTCTGGGGTACCAGATTGTGTTTTCCTGGTATGGCTAGTACCTAGCTCCTACATGTATCCTTTTATACTTGACTGTTCTAAAAATAATTTTGTATGAATAGTACTTCTTACTAAATCATTTTTGTATTTGTTTCTATTACTTCAGCATTCTTCACCAGAGTTTCTAAAGTATATCAGTAGTGATTTATACTTGCATAAAGAAAATGTTTTGTCATGTTGAGCCTTTATCCTTGTAGAGGTGAGGTAGACAAAGTCCTCTGAAGAGTAGTTTCTGTCTGGCAGCTACTATAGCAGTATTATACAACCTTTTTCTCAAAGGAATTTGTAACTTCATTTCTTCCTAAATCGGTGGAAAAGGCTGAGATGGCTGCAGATTTTTGTTCACTTTCATAACAGTTATTTGTGATTAAATCGCAACGTACCACTTCTTACTAGTTTCTGTTTTTTTCTAGGAGGTTTTGTGGTTGTATAGCAGAACACGTAGGTCTGCAAAGCCTATACAGTCAAATAATGTTTATGTTGGCAAGACTTATCTTTCGGGAGTTAGCTATGAATCAGAATACTTCATAAGGAAGAGAGTGGTGCAAGTAGTAGGTATGCCCAAAATAAAACAAACTTGTTAATGAACTTTCTCTGTGATCTGAGCAATTGTTAGATCTCTTGATAGCAGAACTAGTTACATCAAAGTATGACTGTTTGTTATAGGTGGCAAGAACGACTGGATCTAGGCAAACATCAGCAGTCACAGAGACAGTCTTGTTACGTACCTTTTACACAGTTCAAACAATTGAAGGTTTTCCAGTCTGTGCTGACTTGACTTTAGATCTGTTGTATATGGCATGTATTGGCTATATAAATATTAGTCTGTCTAAATATTATTCTGTAGTTGCATGCCAGTTTGAAGCATGCATGCAGAAGCTAAACCTTTTTGTATTTTATTTAAAAACAACTTTTCATTTTGGAAAAATATAATAAATATGAAAGTTTTTGTAGGTTCATTTTTTTTAATATGGAAAACTGTCTGAACATGAAACAGAGTATCACATTTTCTAACCAGAAATGCAAGAATAAATGAAGTGTCTTGAAATAAGGTTTAAATTGACTAGTCAGTGTCATGGTTCAGCTCTTGAATGTTAGCCAGTATGTTAATTGCCATGTAAAAAATTATAAATGTCACACCAAAACCAAGGGAAGTCTTTGCTCTCAGCCTAAGAGAGAAAGTGTTACCAGAGGAACTAACTGATGGCGGAAATGAAATACGACAGAGAAATTGTTCTAGAGGTTATAGAATCATTCTGTTAGATGTGTCTTCTAAATTCGGTGTCAGAGACCTGTTTTCCTGAGTCATGATCCTTAAACCCTTTCATTTTCTCCTCTCTCTCAAATAATCTTAAAGGAAATTTCTCTTTTAAGCTGTTTTTAATGTGTTTACATTCAGTTTGTAAAAATGTCAAGCAGTCAAGGCCATTTGAACACAAGTAGCAGTAATGGTCCTGGAAAGCCACGAGAGTTGATGCGAGAGGGTGATAACGCAAGCTTGATGTGATATTTTACAGAATAAATAAATGTCATTGTTTACAGAATAACGATAAACTTTGTTTATAATTTTTATTTTACTCAAAGTGTAAATTATGAAACAAATCTGGAAATCTGTGTTTAAAAATTAGCAGGTGTAATTGAAAATAACATGAACTCAGTTTTGTTGTGGTGTAGGTAAATCAGATACAGACTACTGAGAACACCTGAAGTCTTTGAATCTGAATCTTGGATGTATTTATTTGTATACAGAAAGAAGGATGTTTTGTATACTATATTAGTGTAACTATACCAATAATTTTGCAATAAGGTGCTGCCCAGTCTTTTGTAAGTGGATTTAAGAGGTTTTATCATCAGATAAAGTAATTTTAAAAAAACCCAAACAAACAAAAAACAACTGTTGACTGCAAACTGTAAGTTACTGGAATAATACATTATACACAAGGCTAGTATTACATGGAAAAATAATTTTCCTTTACTCTTTGAACTAACAATTTGTTGATTTATTCCATCAGCTGAATAATATGAGTAAAAAGTAGATGCATCACTTGTATGTATAATCCAAATTGTTACTGAATTAAAGTTAAAAAAGTGAAGATATTTTTATATTCTGCTAGGCAAGTGAGTTTGTAAATCACAGTTAAAACAGTTGCAATTATAAGCAAAGCATTGGTTTGATGTTAGCCAAATAAATTTGTGCTATGTTCTTGAAAATCTTAATAAATTAGTAGGAAAGTATGCAGGGCTAGTGCCTTTAAATGTAACTATAACATTTAAATAGCACACTGAAAAGTGTTTTGGCAAAGTCAACAAAGGAACCTAGTTTTGTTTAGCATCTTGCGTTTCTGTCATTGCTTGTCCCCTGGTGTATATGAACCCTAAATTTCTGTAGGACTTCTCTGACTTTATCTACTTTCTGACAGGCTTTTTTTTCTGATTTTTCCCCCTCCCCTTCTGTTAGGATCATTAAACCCTGAAATCTTAAATTTTTAATGGAACTAGAATCCCAAGAAGGAGCCAGTTTGATAATCCTGTCTGGCTTGCTGAGTTACAGGCAGCTAGCAGTTAACGAAAGACCTTGAATTTGTTGGCTTCTGTGTTTGGTTGGAGTTTTTTAATGTTGATATCCTGAAACTCCACCTAGGAACCTTTTCATTCTCACCATCTGATTTGCAAACAGATTGGAAGTTCCATGGTACTTCCATTGAAAACTGCTGGTGCCTTCTGGAAAGCCATAAAATAGCAGATAATTTTTAATTATACCAAAGTAAAAACGCTGTTTCAAAACATTTAATGTGACTAAGCACTGACAGTGTCTGCAGCCAATTAAGAATTTTCAAGGGAGTGACTGTGTTGCATAATGTGATGATGGTGATCATCTGTAGTACCTCTTTGCTTGTATGGTTCAGAGGAGATTCCTTGTTAGTAGCTAGAGAATTTTAAGCAGATTTATCTTTAACATGCTGAATTTCCAGAATTCATGTGGCTCAGAGTTATCACTGATTAAAAGTGCTCATTGGGGTTTGGTGGGGGACAGTGTTTTTTGGGGAGGGGAGGAGGGGTTTCGTTTTGGGTTTGGTTTTTTTCTTAAGTGATAGCCTTTCCTGAAAATCGACACACAACACCACCACCCCACCTCCCAAGGTGAGGAATGGATTAGTCAGAACTCCAGGCAATCCTGTTTTGCCAGGAAAGGAAACATGGGCTTTGATTAACCACTCAGAAAACATTTTGTTGACAGGATAGCGACATTGAATGTGGTGTCAGAGTTCAGTAAGCCTCCAGTTTGTTTGAAAGATGAGGGTAAGATGATATTTTTATGTAAGAAAAGCCAAGCAATTTTCCATCTGGTATGTGCAAGACTTCATAAGTTTTAGATAGTTTACTTGATGGTTGTGTGCGAGAACTGACTAATGCTTGTATTGAACTTTGAAAATTGGAGGGTTTTTAATTGTTTTTAATCATTAACTCCATGCAACTAATTGCTTTCATCTGTAGATGTCTAGTGACTTATTAATATGCTTGAATTGACAGTTGCAGAAGACACTATTTCTACCATAGACTACACATGGCTTCCACATTTCATAGTGGTGTCACGGCTTTTTGTGATTTACAGTTTCTCGTTTTTATTTTTTCTTTACAGAGGGACATTACCTAATGAAAACATACTGTATGGGTGAAAGGGTACCTAATGCCAACAAGGGAGGAAATACAGAAAAACTGTATTTCCTTAGCTGCTTCAGGCTAAACGAAGTAGTGTGACTTGTGTGGATGTGGACCTCAAAAATCATAATGAGGAAAGGAAGAAATTATTATGCAAATCATTCTTCTTTTAGGCTGGAGGTAGAAGTTTGAGGAATAAACTTCTGCTGTGTTACAGCCTTTCACGATGTTACTTGACAGTCTGTATAGCATGATGAGGATCCTTTATTTAGCCTTCGTACTAAATAAAATACTTGCCAAGAGATAGTCATGTTTTTGTCTTTGCAATAGTCCAGAAAATTTATTTAACAGCCCTTGGTGGTGAAGCAAAGTGGAGAACAATTCTGGTTTATTGTGTCTGAGTCACTGTCTCCTCTCCTAATTAATCACTGATTGATTTGATAGCATCGTTAGTGCAGTGCAGAAATCCAGGGAGGTTTTTTAGTACCTGTTGCAGACAGCTTTTCTGATTTTACTTGCGTCAAAAATGCATTTCTCACAAGTTTTCACTATTGTTGACTTGTCTAGGCTTCATCAGAAGACTTTGATTCCGCACCCCCCGCACACCTTCAACCCCACCTCCAGTCTTTTGATTTTCATTGTTTCTGGAGAAAACGCTTTACCATTCATTTGAAAAGTCCCTACAATTAATAGTGCTTGTAAGAATTATATGAAAAGATGTTTCTGACCTCTCTGCTTTCGTCAGGCTTTTGTGGACAATTTTCAAGACTCTAATAAGGGGATTTGCTCCATTTGTATAATCATTGAACTTTTTCAAGTGTAGCAATATTCTGGCACAAATGCATAATTCTGGCGGGGAGGGAAGTGTAACTCCTTTTCTTGAAGAATACATATGACTTAAATGTCATTGAACGCTGGCAGTGAAAGGTACAAATTACCATTGAGAATTATAAATGCTAAAGTATCAGGGAAGAGTGAGTGCACGGTTTACTTTTCATACATAGGAAGACAGCAAAGAGGATTTTTTGGATGGTGTTTTTTTTTGTTAATGCCAACATTTCTGATTTGTAGGGGGAATTCCAAAGTCATATTCCTTGCTTAGTTTAAGTTTCAGAATGGCAATGATACGATCTGGATTGAAATATCTGTGGGTGTTTTGTTTTGGTTTGGGTTTTTTGAGAGGCGGGGCACGTTGGTGGTGTATGTAATGTATTTGGTGAAATATGGCAGCTTAACATTTGAATTTAAGAATATAACTTGGAAATTTTTTCTTGTTCAGTGTGCTTAACATGGGATTGTTAATAGTTAGGGGAAATGTATTAGTGAGACTAGGTAGATATTCAGCATTGCCTTGAATGATATTTAGCATCTGGCTAGAATCCTGAAATAGGCTGGTGATTCACATGCATTACACTGTAATTGATCTGAAATTATTTGGGATACAGACACCACACAGCCTGAAAACTGCTATGTCACTTGTTACTGCTTTATAGACAGCTGATCTGTAATGTAATCTAGTTGATCCCACTTCACACATCAAATGAGAACCATGTTTGGTTGCATGGGATAGATTTCTTTTTAACTCCGTAAAATGGAGTTAATTTGATATTTCTCAAATCTCTGATGGATCAAATATGTCTTACTGCACCGTAATTTTGCAACATCTAGATTTACAGCCAAATGTTCAGTTACTAATCCCTTCAGGGTTATTCCTTTGGAGGTTTTGTTTAGTTTTGGTTTCTCTTTGGTAACTTTACATAATTCTTTCCATTTGTGTAAGTTTCCTGTAAGTCTATGACTCCTTTTCGTAGAAAATCATGTGTTAGGACCTGTAGTTCTTGTATATTTTGGTGAGCTTTAATTTAAACAAGTGTCAGATAATTAGCCTGTAGATTTCAGCAGTTTAATCTGACATCTGCACAATAGACCGCTTGTGCTTAGCTCTTACTGGCTCCCTACAGAGACAAACTGCATTTTGTAACAAATTTAAGCTAGTTATTATTTAAGACTGAATTACTTTTTGTTCCACAGGCTTATGCAGTTTTATATGTCGAGTTGATTAGTTGTTTCTAACTAATTGTCTTACATGCTATTTAGATGTGATAAAACAACTTTGGGTCTGCTCCCTTCAGTAGTAACCTAGATGTTGTTCAGAACAAAGAAAGAAAGAAGGGATTTTTTTTTCCTCCTGGTTTCTTGTGTGAATTTCTATGACTTCATTCTAAGTCTTTGGGGAGGGTTCTGAGTACTTTACCTTTTCCCAGAATTCTTTTGTCTCTTAACTTAATGTTGAGTTACTTTTGTTGTCTTTATCTGTTATTTTTTTCAATATTTTTTGCCTTCTTCCCCCAAAGTGTCTTGTTTTAATGGAAACATAGTTTTCTTTCATTATGGCCTACTGTGACTTTCTCACTGTAATTTTCATCCTACTCTCTGACCTCTGGACCTGTATCTCTTCCTGTCTTCAAAACATGTTTGTCAGTGGTTGAAGTTCATCCTTTTGTGCTGTCAATTCTCAGGCATTTAACCTGTTTTCCCAATTGTAGCACTGGCATCGCATGGATGCATAAATCTGCAGCATAGTACAATGCCGTGGCATCTGTCTTCTGTTAGGCTATGCTTTCAGCTGGGAGCCCCAAAACCAAATTAAAATTCTGGTGCTGCTGAAGAGTGGATGCTCAACTGATTTCCATAGTTTGTGATTAAGTAGGTTTGCTTGTCAGTTCTCATTAAAACAGTCCTGAATTGTTGAGGGGAAAAAAGTATTTTCCAGTTTTGTTTAATTAACAGTATATGTTTGGGTTTGTTCTCAACAAAGCTACTAAAATGTAAATGGCAGGTGGTTGTCCTAGTCATGATGACTTGCTTTGTATTGCTTTACTTCTGAGTTTTCATCAGCCTAAAGTCTTAAAATCAATGCTTAGATCTCTTTTTGAAAAAGGTAAGGAAAAAGGTAATGTACTGTTGTTAGCTGTTACTAAACTGAGAGACTAAGAAGCCATACAGTGAAAGTTTTGTAATCTAACAGTGAAGTATAGGATAACAGGTGAACACAGTCTTCAGTCAGAGAACATAAAGCAAGAATGACAAAATAAACCAGCAAAAACAGTCTGGAGGTTATGGGATGATTGCAATGCTGTCGACAGTGATAGAGCAGTGCAATGACTAGTTGGAGAACATCTGCTACTTTTCATCCACGATATTTTTTTTAATAAGGTTGATTCTTTGTGAAAACAGTTTCTTGCAAATGTTCGCTTCTCTGTTCTTTATTTAGGTATCATGCCGGTGTATCATAACATGTTTGCACTCATGAGTGAAACAGATAGAATGTGGTATCCTCCAAATCACATCTTCCATGTAGATGAAGCAACCAGACTCATCCTAATTTACCGGATAAGGTAATCTAAGTCAAATATTATGCGCTTTTCATGGTAAAATGAAACTATATAAGAAAACACAACAAGATATTTAGCTGAACCATAGTTTCTGTCGGAAGTTATGGGCAGATTGTTGGTGGTATCTGGGTAAGAGGTAGATAAAAGAATCAAAGTTATTGGAGTAGTTTTGAATAACACATTTTATCAATTGTCTAGATACCACATATTTGCCATGTCAGATTGAAGAAACAAGAAAAAATATAGCAGAAGTAAAAATAATATTTTTCTTAATAATGATGCATCTCATCTCCTCTGTGCTTGTCTGTTTGACATTAGGAGCAGTTCTGAAATGCAGAGTAATTATCCTGTGTAGTCAGGCAGATGTCTGCAATAGAACAGTTTTTCTCTAACCTTATTTTTGAATGAGGACATCTAAAGCTACAGTCACAGTTTTCCTTATGTAAAAAGATTTTGTTTATTTACATTGCATAATGTGGCCTGAGTGTTTCTTTAGGAACTGTCTCAAAGGAAACTGAAAGACAGTAACACACAATTCTCTGTGTACTGATTAGTGAGGATAACTTTGCAGAGCTGCTTGTTCCTACCAGTACAGCTTATCACCCTGCTTAAATGTTGTAGTACTTTAAGACACCAAGAACTGGATCCAAAGCCTTCCATTGACTAATTGGGGCTTCATACTGGTCCTCCAAACCAGCCAACGCTAATTAAGTGTCTATGAAAGCGATAATGTCTGGTGTTGGTAAGCGAAAGTATCTGTTTCTTGATGTTTGCTTAAATATTTCCTAACAGGTTTTATTTTCCCCACTGGTATTGCAATGGCACCAGCAGAGCATATCGGTATGGCATTGTTCGAGGTGCAGAAAGCCCTGTTCTTGATGATCTTGTCATGTCCTACCTATTTGCACAGGTGTGATTTGCTTGATTATTTTTTAATGCAGATTGGTAAAGGTTGTTAGTATTTATTCCCTTTCACATCTACTCATAGTAACTGTGTAGGCTGTTTTGACAGCTTGAAGCCCAAGATGAAAATTAAATTCTATGTCATATTGTGTATTTGGAGAGATGAAGCTCAAATGGCAGTTGTGGGGAAAGCAGTGAGACTGTGTAGCTCCTTTCTTGTGTCACTAGCATGTGGAAGTCTTTCAGTGTGACTTTCATTTTGGACTGACACAAAGTAGAACATCCTCCTCCCCATATGGACCTTTTTGAGATTTGAAAGGGAAATATTTTGAAAACAGTGTTTCTAAGCATGATGGTAGCTGGTATCCATTATGAATATATGCATCTTTTTGTGGATGAAGGGGTTCATTCAGAAGAATGCAGTCTTAAAAAAAACCAGCCAACAACAAACAAACAAAACCCCAAACAAACAAAAAAACACACCCAAAAAAACTTCTATTGATGAGCAGCAGTGCTACAGTTTTAATTTGCTTTCTTGCATTCTTCTTTCTCAGTGGCGAGATGATTTTCTGGATGGATGGATACAGATGCCTGTTACTCACGAAACACAAGAGGAATGCCTTGGAATGGCTGTTCTGGATATGATGAGAGTGGCCAAAGAAAAGGACCAAACCCCACTGGCTATTTACAATTCAGTCAGGTGACGCCATACTTCATAACTGTATCACACCTATCTGATATCTAAAAGCAGTATTTTTGCACATTAGCTTGTGGGAGGAGATGTTCAGCTGTTGGCAATTGATTTATTCTAGCATAACGATTCCATAAACTTACCTATAGTGTAAACTGGAAATTAATAGGAAGCTTGTATCATGATGGCCATTCGTGGGTTTGGGTGCATGGATTTGGCTCTCTTAATGAGAGGTAAGGCAGTAGCTAGTTATGTGGGAAATGAGGTAAGCAATAATTTGAGTTGGGAGAGACCCCTGGAAGTCATCAGATCCAGAACAGAATGAGACCATGAATTGGCTAGCTGATTGCAGGTGACAAACTACTCTTTTACATCTTGATAGAATGTGGACTGTGATATAGGAACTTCAGTGACAGCCAACAACAGTGTTGTATTCTACCACCTATGTTTTCAGCCAGGAAGTCTGTCCTCTATCCGTGTAGTTGCCTCTATCAGTGCAGTATCCTCTTTCCAACCTCTACACCAAACAAAGCAGCTGTGTAGCTTCTGCTGCCTTACCTCAAAATGTCACTAATGACTAGAACAGACATGTCTGGATTTATGGAAAATGCATTATGTAATATATGTTGAAACTGAGTGAGGGGAAAAAAAGGAGATTGGAAGAAAAGACAGGGCTGTATTTGAAAGAACATACTACAGATTGCAGAAAGGATCCTTGTTACCCTACAGTTTAAAGAATAAGGTTACATTTAGAGGAAAAGATATTTTCATGTTGACTTGTTTAGCATAGAACTAATTATCTTTGCTGGATTTTATGGATAAAATTTAGTAGTTTTTTTGCTGGTTTTGTGTTCACAGCTATAAAATGTTTTTGCCTAAATGTGTGCGAGCAAAAATCCAAGACTACCACATTCTGACGCGAAAAAGAATAAGGTACAGGTTCCGCAAATTTATACAACAGTTTGGCCAATGCAAAGCTACTGCCAGAAACTTGAAACTTAAGTATCTTATCAATCTGGAAACCCTGCAGTCTGCCTTCTATTCAGAGGTTTTTGAAGTAAAAGAACCTGGTGGAGATCTTTCTGGAGAGGAAAGTTTTGCAACCATTGTAATAACTGGAAATGGTGGAATTCAGTGCTCAAGAGGAAAACTTAAAGACTGTGAGACACTGGCAGAGCAGGTAATTTCTTTTATTATTTTAATGATTGTGAAGTTTATCATGTAACGGAGTGATTAGCTTATGTTAGAAGTTCTGGTTTACTCCAGGTAAATTTGGTAGGTAAATTTTATTTTACAGCAGTGATAACAATTTCCATATGGCTGAGGCTCACAGAAATGTATTGACTTAAACAGTGCAGGTTTTTAGAATTAGTTTTTTATTGAAGTATTAGAAGAAAGTCAATACTTGAATATGTAATGCTTCTGTGCTTGACAAATGAAAAATTCAGTGTTGGACTCTTCATTACTGTAAAAAATGTCAATGTGGAAAGGTGATGACCCTGCCCCCAGGTATAGATAAAAAGCACAAATCCTCAAATTGTCTTTGAAAGCAGGGTTTTAAGGACACCAAAACCCAGGTAAATTTCCCTGTACCTCTTTCCTGCTGCAGTTAGACTCCTACCAGTGTCTGAGCTAGCAAATTTAAAGTGACATTTCTGTGACTGCGGAGTCCCTATGCTCTTTGTTCAGGAGTTAGATGCTAAATGATTCCAATAAGTGCTAGTAATCATGTGCTGTTGCATTTTTATTTATCAGTATTATTTCTTTTGTGTGTGATTTCCCAGCATGACTATTCATTTTGTCGAATTTACCATAGTCTGGTACAAACTCATAGCAGTATACATTGAGAGTGTGGCAATTTTCCAGAGGTAAAATTAAAGGCAAAGTGGAGCACATATCAGTTTTCCAAAATAATTGCATCCATTAGTTTGGTAGTTTTGATGCATAATATATAGCAGTCAAGACCAAACTACAAGAGGTGGTATTTTTACAGTGTGCTATAATAATTTGTAAAAATGCTGGGGTTTTGGTATTACGTAACAAAAAAACCTCCACTGATTACATACCCAGATTTTTAAAGTGTGGTGTTCTTAGAATATTTGTAGATCGATGTGGAATGCAGTTACCTCATTCATAGTTGCTACGCGTCAGCCCTCTGCCTTTCCTAAATTGCCTTTAAGTGCCAGTTGCTCTGGCAGGAGCTAACTTAAATGTCAGATTTTGCAGTTTCTAGTTTTAGGTGTACAAAATTTATGCATACTATGCTGTTTGGGCCTGGCAAACAAGCCTTTAGTACGAGGAGTGTTTCAACTGATCATATTTCCTATAGAGATTGCCGGATTATTTTTTCATAATTAGTAACACTATCATCCCACTTATTGACAGAGGCACAGTGTAGGCTGCATATATTTTCACTGGTACAGAAACTGTTGATAAAATTGGTTATGAAAACCTAGTAAATGAATAAGGCTGCTTGTAAATGTGATCATAACTCTTGTTTCAGCAGACTATGCTGATGAATCTTTATTAAGATAATGAATTGAAACAAAATTTTTATTTTTTTGAAGGCAAGAATGACGTATGTGGGGGAGATTGTGAAGAAATTTGTTTTGCCAGTTCACATTTCCAACACCCAGATGAACAAATAGAGCTTCAGAGACTTCAGTGCATTTGAGCTGATTTATTCTAGCTGATACCCACTGAGTCTTACAGCCTTGATTATTACACCTGTTTATGTATTAGGATATACTTGCAGCCATATAGATGGAGTATTCTGACTTGAACAAAATCTATTTGCTTTGGAAGAATAATTTTAGATAGATAAATCTACCTTTATTTAAGGAAGTTACTTAGCATCTGATGTTCTACTGAAAACAAAACTAAGTATGATGGATATGACATTGTAATTTGACTTGTGAAAGACTGAAGGAAGTGGTATAGAATATCGTAGTATCAAAAACTACCTGAACTTGCTATCAAAGGAAAACGTGTCTTGGATCTCCCATGTAAGTTATCTAGTTACCTAGTTCCCATCAAGTTACCTAGTCAATGATGACTATGGCTGATGGGAGAACCTTCTTAGACCCTTTCTTCATTGATACTACATCCATCTCTGGTAGCAGATTTTGCAGCTTGTATCACTCTGAACGAAGCTGTGACATTTTGGATTGTTAACAGGCTTTCTAAACCTCTTTAATCAGGATGCTAATAATAAGTTCTCAAAAAAAAAAAAAAAAGCCCTCCCAAAAGATAAATCAAAATGTTCCATTGTTAATCCTCACAAAATACTACAGAGCAAAGAAATATCTACAATAAAAAAATCCCAACCCATATGTGGATATTTCCGTTCAAAGTTACTGGATCTTTCTGCATTTTTAAATTAATGCTCCTAGTGATGGTCCCGTAAACACAAAACTCCTTTCTTTATTTGTAATGGCATATTTGAGGTCTTATGATCCTTTTTGTTGCTAGCTTACAAGTTAAGAGTTGTAGGAATTCTAATGCTGCAAATAAGTGGAGTTTTTTAGTTGCTCTTTATGTTACTGCTCACATTATATAACCAATATTTATTGCAGGATTTACAAACATATTGTGATTTTCCTGATATCATTGACGTCAGCATTAAACAAGCAAGCCAAGAAGGCTCCAGTGAGAGAAGAATTGTCACCATTCACAAACAAGACAGCAAGAATCTGGTCTGTTTACTTTGCTTGTTGTTTTTTCAAATAGATGTTGCTTTGAACAACTGTGTGATTGCTGTGGTATTTAATTAAGCATGAGGTAAAGTTAAATGTATTTCAGCAGTGTAAGTGGTGTATCACAACACCAAAGGTCTTTTGCATTCAAAGCTCTGTGCATGGACTGAAATAGAAATAGACATTTATAGCTGAGGGTAATTTCTGATACACAGTCTGTTCTTTTCTTTATTGGAGCCTTAAACCTGAGTCTGTGGCTTTAGCTATTGAGCATACTGTTTCCATGCTGTCATGGTAAGCTGTCTGCCAGTGACCAGCACATTGAAAAAGGCTTCAAAATGCTCTGAAGGAATGATAATACACAGAAAATGAGTATTGGAGCAAATTCATGTCATTGCTTTTACTGTTTAAAATTCTTGGGAGATGATCTTAAGAAAGTATTTTATATGTGAATGTAAAAAGTTAAGTTGTTTCAGTTTGAACTCCAGCATTGCACTTGATCATGCTTTCCTGCAGGTATAACTGTCCCATTGATGTGTGGTGGGTTGACCCTGGCTGCATGCCAGGTGCCCATCAAGCTGCTTTATCAGTCCCCCTCCTCGACTGCACAGGGGGAGAAAAACACAACAAAAGGCTCATGGGCTGAGATAAGGACAGGGAGAGATCATTCACCAATTATCATCATGGGCAAAACAGACTCGACTTGGGGAAATTCATTTAATTTGTTGCCAATCAAATCTGAATAGGGTAACGAGAATTAAAACTAAATCTTAAAAACACCTTTCCCACACTCCTCCCTTCTTTGCAGGCTCAACTTCACTCCCAAGTTTCTCTACCTCCTCCACCCAAGCGGTGCAGGGGGATGGGGAATGGGGGTTGCAGTCAGTTCATCACATGTTGTTTCTGCCGCTTCTTCCTACTCACACTCTTCCCCTGCTCCAGTGTGGGTTCCTCCCACGGGGAACAGTTCTCCACAAGCTGCTCCAGTGTGGGTCCTTTCCATGGGGTGCAGTCCTTCAGGAACAGACTGTGCCAGCATGGGTCCTCCAGGAGGTCACGAGTCCTGCCAGCAAACCTGCTCCAGCATGGGCTTCCCATGGGGTCACAGCCTCTTTCAGGGACATCCACCTGCTCCAGTGTGGGGTCCTCCGCGGGCTGCAGGCGCAGCAGTTTTTCCTCCTTCTTAACTCTGTTACCCCAGAGGTGCTACCGCCATCACTGATGGGCTCAGCCTTGGCCAGCAGCAGCAGCTCCTTCTTGGAGCCGGCTGGCATGGGCTGTGTCAGACATAAGGGAAGCTTCTAGCAGCTTCTCACAGAAGCCACCACTGTAGCCCTCCCGCTACCAAAACCTTGCCATACAAACTCAATACAAGTTTTTTCTTCCTTTGTCTCCATGACTGATCCGTGTGCCTTCAGGGCTCCCCAGCTCAGGCATTTGTGTGACCGGAGAGCTTCCTTCTCTGTGTGTGTGTGTGTGTGTGTGTGTGTGTGTGTGTGAAAAAGCTGTGTACACCTTATGTACTACTTTTCTGTAAAAATAATGTTTTAAAAATTCCAAAAATATTTCAGTAAGCATTAGCTAGTGTTACTGTTTCTCCAATGGTGCTTTTTTTTAAAAAAAGCATAAGGTTTACTTTCATTTATAGTAGAATTGTGATTCACATTCATTTCCTGAATTAATGGCACAGAATTAATGACCTGTTAAGAATTTGAAATTTTTTCAAGGCTTTTTATTGAAACATGCGAGTAGCGGGAGTATCTCTGATGTCCATCTATGATGCTGAGAACATAACAGTATTTCAGATTGGTGGAGAAGGCTTCCTTCATCTTGAGCCATTAAAATTCTCCTTAAAAATTCTCAGTAGTGGTAGTTAGGTACTTGACTGCATATGCTTCTGAGGGTGTAAGTGACTTTCTAAGAGCTTGTCTAAAAAAGCTACTGAAGCGTAAGGCAGAGTAGGAAAAAGCGCGGTAGCTGCTGTTTTGCTCATGATTTGTGTGTGGACACTTTACACACCAGAATTAGCTGATATGTAAGTTAGAATTTGTGATTTAGTTTAACCTGTTATACAGCTAGTAGAATTCATTATAGAAATGTAGATTATGCAGTTTTAGGATACATGAATTGATTAAAATGGCTGGATTTCTAGGTCTGTTGTTTGTGTGGGTTTTCCGACCATGTTGAAACAACTGGAAAGGTAGTTGTTTCCAGGTCCTCTTTTAATAAGGAGTTTGAAGACTCCAAACAAATTCTTGGCACATGATCAAAAGCACCAGCTTTTTTATTGTTGTCTGGCAAAGAACTTGCCAAGGAATTTTGTTCAGCCACTAAGTGTGTCCCCAGTGTCATGGGCAAACTTGGTGCAGCACATACTAAAGCCTCTCCTGTTGGGCTATGCTACTGAAGGAAATCTAGTGTGACTCTGTAGATGGTAGAGTAACGCTTGTCTGTTGAAGTAAAGATGGCCTTTAATGCTCTCATACAAAATACTAAGAAAATACGGATAATTACATTAAAATATACTCTATTTTCCTTTATTGGCAGTAATAAATACATTGTTACAGAAGGATTTTAATTTTGCCCTGCTCTTACCTGTTCAACGTATTCTACAAAGACCTTTTCCATGTCCCGTTTTCCTTTGACCACATTATTCTTCTTCCTGCTTCCATCCATTGCACCTCTCTTCATAGTGGTTAAAGGTCAGCTTCTTATCTATGATCCAGCTCAAGATGCCAGTTTGTGCTGACTACTAGTTAAATTTTCAGGCAGGTACTTTTCTAGAGATTTTTCTTTGCTACTTGAAGGCAGCCCCATAAATGTTTAAGTGAAGGCTTTCCTTTAGGAAAAAAAATAACACTGTGATGCCAGTGCAGTAGGTGTCTGCCATGCTGAGTTGTATCTACTCAGTTTTTCCCTTTCAAATGTTCCCTCTTGTCAGCACTCCTCTGCTGTTTCATCTATTCAGAGAAAGGGTTTTTTTATGTTTGATTTGGATTTAATTTTGAATATTGAAGATTGCTTACACGTTTTGGGTGGCACGAGGGAAGGTAGAACTATACAAACAGTAGAAAAAAACAGTCTGCATATCTTTAATGTGTGCATATATTTATATCTTTTATACGATTACCATATCCCGGAATTTTCTGTTGCTTATTAAAAAATGAAATTCTCATTCTCTCTCCCTCTTCCCTTCTCCCTTGGCAATTAACAGGAGGCTGAATTTCAGTCATTAAGAGAAGCTCTCTCCTTTGTATCATTAATTGATGGATATTACAGATTAACTGCGGATGCCCACCATTATCTCTGTAAAGAAGTAGCACCACCATCAGTCCTTGAAAATATCCAAAGCAACTGCCATGGACCAATTTTGTAAGCAATTTTTTAGCAGTATAACAAGATGATGTTATTTTTGAAGGATGAACTGTATTTGACTGTGAACCATGATGGACATCTTGAAGTGTGTATTTATTACATTTATGTAACATAAAATGCTTTACATTTTTCCTCGTATTTTTCACTTTACAAAATACAATGCCTTCTTGATGTACTATAAAAAATAAATGGAAAGATTCTGGTTTTAATTTTCTTCCCTTAGAATTCTTTTTTTCATCAAGTGAGACAGGCAGCAAAGTCATGATGCTGATTTTACAGAATTGTAGTTACTACCATAGCAGCAACATACAGTGTCATAGATGGAGGATCTCATGTTTTCACTGCAGCCTCTAGCAGTTGTATTATCTGAGTACCAAGGGGAAAATGGCAAATTCAGATAACACTCTCTTCAATATTTGAGCAAGGATTGCAGTAAACTGCTAGCCATATAAATTGGAGGTTTTGTTTGTTTTTAAGGAATGTTAGCTCCTTGTTTGCTTGCTTTGTTTTTTTTTTTTCTTTAGAGGAAGAATTTAGTACCTCCATTGAATTTTTCAAACTTTTTTTTGATAGTTCATATAGTATTGTTTATAGTTTGCAGAAGCACACATGGGAGCTTAGAAACATTTTGTTAGGCAGAATAAAATGGGCATTTGCTTTAGCTACAGAAAGCTTGAAAGCTGATATATGCAAGATATGTTGCATGAAATTAGCACTGTCTGCTCGGCTAATACAGAATAGCTCTGTACATTTCCCATGACAGAAAGAGGACAGGTGCTATAACCTTCAGACGAGATGGAGGAGAGGGATGAAGACCTATACAGTTCTAATCACATTTCTTGCACTAATGACTAATGCTGTATATTGACCTCTATTTAGGGCTGTTTAGAATGATGTGCAATGAGTCTAGACCTTTCCAAGCCATTCTATTCCTTATTCCCTGAGATGAATAGAAATAGTCAGTTAGCAAGGCTTGTATAAGGGGAAATGGGTTCTTGTAGTAACAAACAATGTTTTATTTCATCTCCTCTTTCTTGTTAGCCCTTTTTCAAGTTAAACCCACCTTTTTTACCCACACAAATATTTTGCTAATTTTAGCTTATTTATAAGGCGGTTTTATTACAGCTTCTTCCATAATGAATGTTGAAAGTCATCATAAGCCTAGGGGAATATACTTTTTTAGGCTGTAAGATTTCTCATCAAATAAATAATTGTGTTTTCAGTATTAAGAATTTTTCATACACTGCTCTCTACATAAGCAGCCAGCCTGAATATTGGAAAATAAAGCGACAAAATGATTAACTTAAAGGAAGCTGTAAAAAATTGAGAATTTGAGTTGTTGTATTAGATATCTGATAATAGTGCTCATTGGCCAATCTTTGATATTCCTGCATTTTGAAATTATACAATATTAAACATTTTCTTTTTACTGTAGCATGGACTTTGCTATCAGTAAACTGAAGAAAGCGGGTAATCAGACTGGTTTCTACGTTCTTCGTTGCAGTCCTAAAGATTTTAAAAAGTACTTCCTCACCTTTGCTATAGAGGTTTGTATTCTACCTTAGATAGTACTTGTATAATCTTTATTGTGTTATACTAATGGGCCTGGGATGTTCAGTAAATGATTCTGAATTTTCTCTTCAGAATGTTTGTCTGATGTGTGTATTCTATAGCTACTTCTGTCAAATTGTCCAACTTTCGGGATCTTGTGAGAAACATCGAAATACTTCTATGGTAAAGAATTGCTAATGATGCATACCATATGCCTAGGAGAACAAGACAGGCGGAGGGAAGAGAGCTTGAGAGTTCTGGGGATAAATGTTCGGGTGGTGGAGCGGTTTGGTTTGTTGTTTGGGGTTTTTTTTTGGCGGGGGGGAGCGGGGAGTTGGTTTGTTGTGGGTTTTGGGGGGTTTTTTTAGTTGGATTTTTTCCTGAGATTTCTGGCCCCCCCCCCCCCCCCCCCCCCGCCTTTGGAAAAGGGCTTAGTTAGACTGAGTATATAGCCCTTGGTGCTCTGAGAGTGTCTCTCCTTCACAGATTCTTCTGTGTTTGGGTCATGTTCCCATACCCAGTGCTGGGCCAGCCAGATTTTTTGGCAGCTGTTACGTCAACACAGATCTCCTGCTGGATATCTGGTGTTAGCCAGAGTGGGAGCCACCCTTGAAATGCCTGCAGTTCTCATGCAGCTAAAGAACCAGATGTACCTCTCCTCTGTGAGACTGCAGTTAGCAATAATACAGTACTTTAATATTGCTGTTAAATAATTGCATGATCTTGTTCCAAGGATGGGCTTCTCTTTAATTAAATTAACAGAGCTACCTTTGGGTTTTTAACTAGGGAAGGTAATACATGGGTTTTCCTGCTGATTTGCAGCAAGCTAGCAAGTTCGCTAACTGCTGTCAGAGATATGTACATCTCTGAAATGACAAAATAATGTTGATGTGTGGATAGAGAAGTAAACAGCCATTTTAAGATCAGTTTCACAAAAATTTTAGGTCCAGTCAGTGAAGTGTGTTTGATAGGGAATTCTTTAGACTAAGAGATCAGTCCCTGAGCAAGCTTAAAGAGTCAAAATCTGACAGTCAAGCTTGTGAGTAAAGCCTACCATAAACTGACCTAGCCACATTTTTTTTTTTTTCTTACTCTGAATCTTTCTGGGCAAGCTGTTAGAAGGCTTTTGAGATTCAGAATGTGTTGGAATGTTTTTGGCAGTGTTGACATGAAGGACTATGAAAGCTCTATTAAGAGCTCCTCTTGTTTAAAAATGTTTAATGGGATCTTTTCAAGACTCATTGTAAAAATAATTCAGTGCGTATTGAAAATCTGTGCTAGGAACTAATTGCTTAGAACTGTACTGTAGACAACAGAAAAATAGAAATACAGCTGAGATCTCCAGTTGCTTGCCAAAAGAGAATTTGGGCTATTGCTTCCAACAAAGTTTTGTTTTGATATTACCCCATGTAAGGGTGAACAAGCTTTCATTACTAGCTTTGTAGGATCTTTCCTAGGATCCATTATCTGTTTTCTCAACTCCATCTTTGCAGATATTGTAACATTTGTTTTTCTTAGCATCAACATGCTAATTCCATTGATGGGAATCATGTTTTCTCAGAATCAATATTACCTAGTGAGAACAAAATAACAAATTATGGTAATATTTTGCTGAAGCATTCTTTCTTTAATTAGTAGAGTGCTATACATTTAAATAAACTTTTAAATACTAAATATTGATCAATTTTATTTTTAATGGAAAAAATCTCTGCAGCGTGAGAATACCACTGATTACAAGCACTGCTTAATTACAAAGAATGAGAATGGAGAGTATAATCTTAGTGGAACGAAGAGAAGTTTTGGTAATCTTAAGGATCTATTGACCTGTTACCAGACAGAAACTGTCCGTTCAGACAGCATAATTTTCCAGTTCATCAAATGCTGTCCTCCAAAACCAAAAGGTAAGAGAAAGATTATTTGTAAGCAGAAGGGTTTCTGACTTTTAGATTAAAGATTTAAAAATAAGTTAACATTAAATGACTCTCAGATAGATTGATATATATGTTTGTGGGTGGTTTTTTTTTTTAATTTCACTGACCTATTTGTTCATGTTCTTAGTCATAGCTTTCAGTACTAGTGTCTGCCAAATTTTACTTTGTTATAAGATGGTCTTCCAGAAAGAATCATGGTAGCCAGTTTTATGATTAGAAGCAAAACTGGTTTCTTAATTGCAGTGGATTGTGTGCAGCAGCATGTCTTGGAGAAAAGAGCTACTAAATGTATCATTTCTCACTGAGGATAGTTCCATAAGCAGTGGAACCAGCAATGCCAGTGAATTTCTTTCTTTGTTGACATCTTAGCTGAATTATGGCAAGGCTGCAGTGTGATTTCAACTTCTTTTTAACACTGAAAAATACACATGGAATAGAGCTCTTGCATGAGGAGTGGATTTTTCTTGAATTTACGTTAAAGGTTTTTGCCTAGCTTTGATATTCCTAGTATCTTTCTCCTTTTATGAATTCTGATACCATCTACCCTTTTTGCTTATTATAAGTAGTATAACTACTGTACTACTTACAGTTAATATTAGTTAGTCTTTGTCTCTATCCAAGTCCCTATTTAAACAAAAACTTGAGAGAACAGACTATTTGCTATCACTTTTACCTCTCTCAAATTTTATTGAAATTAGCCAATGGATTCAAAAGCTTAGAAAAGATTTGACAAGTAAATACATATGCACATTACAGAGAATAATTTTGTAACCTTATTTCCATTGCAATCAAACGAAAATGTATATGCATCAGAATTATAAATTATTGAATAAATATAATTGTACATGCATGCATGCATATACCCATGAATATGTACCTGTCAGCTTTAGTTTTACTAATAGACCTGCTCTACTTCATGGAGAGCCTTTTTTCCAAAATCACTCGAAGAATAATTACTCTGGTAAAAATAAGGCAGTGAGGATCACAAAAGTGCTGCCAGGGCAAAAATGTGCAAAAGCTTTAAAGAGGCATCAGAAAGATATGCAAATCTTTAACACAATGACTTTGTAATATTGAAGGGTGACTTACATCCCCTTTTTCCATCCCTGATGGTTATTACAAATACAGCAGAAGTTAATGTGAAAGGAGGCAGGAATATTACAGGATGTTTGTCAAAAGTAGGAGTACTTAAACTACAAATAGGTGAGTGAACCTAAATGTTTTTGCTGATTAAGAGAAATCAGACTTTGAATTTGTTTAATGAAATACTGTGTGGCTTTTGAATAAACTGATCTCAATATGATGTCTTCTTTTTGTTGGATTAACAGTTTCTCATTAATAATCCTTCTGAAAGAATACTGGTTTAGTTTTATATTTTACCAATTTACTTTGTTTTTTCTTTTCCCCACCCTCTTTCTTCTCCCAGATAAATCAAATCTCCTAGTCTTCAGAAGCAATAGTGTTTCTGATGTACCTTCATCACCTACGCTACAGAGACACAATAATGTCAACCAGATGGTCTTTCACAAGATCCGGAATGAGGACTTGATATTTGTAAGTCCATTAGTTGCTTCTTCCACTGCAGGTGGTTGATTTAATACACACTAAGTTTTAAAAAATTCAGTATATATTTAGAAGAGCCTTACCTGAGCTAGGAGATTTTGCTGTAATCTTTCCTTAGTTAGAGTTGTGAGAGAAAAGATTTTTTTAATTTTCCATTAATACAAATAATTGGTTTTTTATTTTTAAATAAGTAGTGTCCTTTTGGCTGCAATAGCAGTTGTTTTCTTTACTTCTAGGGATGTCTAAATACATCTTAATAACAGCAATTCCTTCCTCTCTGGTTCTTGCAGCAAGTTATTTTCTGAGATCCTTGAAGAGTCAATAAAAAATAAGCAAAGATTTAAGCTGTTTCTGATATAGTTGCTTTCTTGTCCCCTCAGTCTGACTCTAGAGGTGTGCTAGCTGTAAAGATTTGCATATGTGTTACTTAGGGTGGTTGTTTAAGAGATCTTTTGCAAAACAGGCAGAGATTACTGATTTTTTCCCATCTGTGTCCTTCCTGTCTTTTAGGAGGAGAGTCTTGGACAGGGCACGTTTACTAAGATTTTCAAAGGTGTAAGGAAAGAAGTGGGGGACTATGGCCAGCTCCATCAAACTGAAGTTCTTTTAAAGGTGCTGGATAAAGTGCATAGAAACTACTCTGAGGTTGGTGTGATTGTTACCTGCTGTATAACATTTGTTCATGCTATGTTGAGCATTACTTTCCTTACAATAAATGAGTATTTGTTATATGGTAGAGGGTTGTATGTTGAACCAAGCTTATTCTTGGCCTTGTGACATTGGGAGGATGGGTTTGAGACAGGCTTTGGGAAGTACACCTATGTACTTTGTTTCCCCTCTCCCCACCATCTATCAGAGAATTCAGAGCTACCCACTGGAGGCCAGAGAACAGTTTCTCTGTACAATACAAGTACCACAGGAGAGGTGGCATGGCCACAGAATTACCTTTACCAGTAAATTCATTATGTACAGATGAGGAACCAACATTCATGGAAATGTACTTTCTTTTTGGTAGGCTATCTTCAATGTTTTGGAGTCATACTGATTCTCCAGTAAAATCAGCACCTCACATCAACTCATAAAAAATCAGAAGTATTTATGTGTGAGAAACACTTGCCATATATAGAATCATCCGTATTCACTTAGACTTTTTACTGTTTGAGTGAAACTGTGAGCAAACCTGAAATGCCTTTGTGCAAAAACTAATACACTGGTAATGTAATTGAGCCCAAGATTGTATATGTGAGAATTTAATTTTAAAGACTTTAACAAGATGTGGTAGTGTTTAATATGTTAATGTACCTTTATATGGCTGTTTATTGTTTATTTTGATGATATAATTGTATCAAATTCCTAGTTAATCTAGCTGTATTTACAGCAAGCCAAGAGAACCAGTCCATTGTTCACTGAACTTCTCAATTACTTAAGACAAATCTATGTGAAAATGTAAGCAAAAAAGGAAGAGACATTTTGGATAGCTAATACTCATATTACACAGCAATGTAGGCATACACTTTGGACAACTGAAAACAATAAAGAAACTATAACCTATATTTTAATTTTAATAAGATGGGTAATATACTTACATTCTGAAGTTAAGTGAAAAACATTTTTAAAAGGACTAAGAGTACAGAAATACAAATATAATCACCCGAAGGAAAATGTGCTACTTTTGACCTTGTTTTGTTGGGTGAATAATCAGTACACAAGCAAATGTAGTTGGAGATGCCACTGGGGAGGATAAAAAAATTACTAAAGAAATAAAAGCGTCTGAAACCTTCCTGACAAGGTTAGGTAAGGTCTCACAGTCATGGATGAGTGATATAATACTTCTTGTCTCTTAATTTAATAATGTGCTGTGAAGAAATAAATTGGAAACTGAATAGTGCATTATGAATTTGTCTGTTGTTTACTTAGTTAACTGACATGGAAGAAAAGATTCTTTTTAAAATGTGGAGATACACCTGCCTGCAGAAAAAGAGATTGCTAACCTCTCTGGAATGTGGATTATCACTTATTTTTAGAAAACAAAACAAACCAAAAAAACAAAAACCCTAAACAAACCACGAACACCATAAGATATGTTACACAGGGTCTTTGCAATGATGTGGAGGTTAAAATGTTTTTAAAAATGCACATGGTTTTAATAAATTTATTTGAAATCATGTAATGTTTTGGGGTTTTGTTTTCACTGATGTTTATTCTCTCTCAATCTCTCTCTCTCTCCTTCCTCAAAGTCCTTCTTTGAGGCAGCAAGTATGATGAGCCAGCTTTCTTACAAACATTTGGTGTTAAATTAT
The DNA here is from genome assembly GCA_009819775.1 of Phoenicopterus ruber ruber. Taxonomy (NCBI): domain Eukaryota; kingdom Metazoa; phylum Chordata; class Aves; order Phoenicopteriformes; family Phoenicopteridae; genus Phoenicopterus; species Phoenicopterus ruber. The sequence continues at coordinate 31,783,553 of CM020246.1, forward strand.
GGAGTCTGCGTATGTGGAGAGGAGAGTAAGTAGAAACTAATTATCATTTTGTACTCATTTTATACAACTGTCATTAGAGTTTGCCATCGGTTCTGGGTAAAAGCGGGGGAAAAAAAACCCGAAACAACCTGTCACACCAGCTGAACATCCAGTACATGTTCACATTGCAGTCCTATTAGTCTTGGTGTCCGAGAACTAGTTAATACAATCATGTAGGCACAGTCAGTGTGAATAGTAACCTCTGCAAATGACTCAGTCATGTCTGTTCTGTCTGAAAATCTCACTTTTGAGAAGTTTTGCTGAACTTCTGAAATGACCTTTTGAAATGCCAGAAAAATTGCACCCGTACATTGTATCAGCTGTGGTTAGTTAGAAAGGGAAGTGCTTGGCTACCCAAGAAAATCTTCATTTACTGTGATCAGAAACACAGAAACCGGCACCTTTTCCCACCCATGTCCTCACTTAGTGAGCACAAATATAGCTTTGGGAAGTTTGGTTTAGAGATCCCATTCTGAAAACATGAAGTCCTGTTACTTCAACAAAAACACTACAAAATGTTAACGTAGGTAAAATCTTTGCATTGTTTACAGAAGTAGAATGTATTTTCAGTTTAGCTTACTGCATTGTGACTATTTATTAATAAGGTTTTTTTAAGAACACATGAAATACATTTATAACGTAATGAAATCTTAATTTTGGATGATTGTCATATGCTTATGGGTGCTATCTTCGAATATGCACTGCTGGGTCTCACTTTGGCAGGGAGGGTGGATTCTGTATCAGGAGTTGCTTCTCTCAGGAGGCTGGAAAAGGCACAGCACCATGTTTGGCCAAGAACTTGTTACACCAGTTTCTTTGCAAAAACAACCACGAGTGTTTTTTCTAGTTAATTCATTGTACCATGCACGGGGACTATATATAAAATTTCAGGTAGATCAAGTGTATAATCTAAAAAAAAAAATCTAAAGATGTATACAGTTACTTATTTCTCCTTTGGATCACAGTTGCCCTCTATAGACGGTTCTATTTCTGAAGGCAAGAAACTTATTACAGTTTAGTAAGAGGTAGTTACCAAGAAATAGAAAGAGAAGCTGCTATTTTTTTCTGAGGGTTACACACTTGATATACAGATTTGATGAAAATTGCTTCACGTACTTGAAAAAGAAAGTTTATTGTCTATAAAATGGATTTGTTACAAAAATCAGTTTATTTGTTATCACCAGATATAATACCCGTAGTTTCCAGTGTCGTTAGAGTCTAAATGAGAAGCACTGCAATGTGAGCAGCTTGCAGCTAAAGGCAAGAGTTCAGTCATGCAATTTGAAATTGTTGTATTGAAACTGATGAAGACTGTGCAGTTCTGTGAAATGGATCTTGTTTCTTGGGTTATTTGCTACATAACTGCATGGAGGCATATGTCACATTCACAATTTTTTTTTTTAGTGCAAATACTAGTCTGTTTTCAGGAAGGGCATCTTTTGTCAGCAAAGCATCGTATTTTTCACTAAGAATATCGATTGTAAACAACTGTGAAGTGAATGACTTGAATATTATTCAACTCGCTACATTGCTATTGCTGTGCACTACTATGCTTTATGAGAAGTTATGTTATTTGTTGTGCCTTTCAAGTGGGCGTGGAACGATGCTCACTAGACTTGTTAAGGTGGAAACCTGTTCTGTAAAAAACTATTAAATCTAATAATTTTGCATTTGAGAAGAAATTAAGCAAACTTCCACGTCCTGAGGAAGTATAAAGAACATAGAATACTTGTGGCAGTACTCAGGTGTCATATAGTTAGTTCACCCACAAGGTATCAAAGAAAGAGATGGGTGGTAGTAGAGTAATGAATCTGTCCTGAAATTCCATTATTTGTTGTTGGTTTTAATTGTTATTCTTTTTACTATTTTAAATCAGACATCCTTGTACAAGAATATGTAAAATTTGGATCCTTGGACACATATTTGAAAAAGAACAAAAATGTTATCAATATCTTGTGGAAGCTGGAAGTAGCCAAACAGTTGGCATTAGCCATGCATTTTCTGGTAAGTGGTTTATTCTTCAGTTTTGTTAATGGCTGAATTCAAGTGTTTCAGGCTAATACATGTAGAACGGCTGAGCTATTACCCTACTTCGTGAAACTCTGGAGGGTATTTGAAAATGGGCTGGAGATATACCAGACAGTGGATAGCCAAGGACAGACCTTTGTATCTTGCATAAAGTGTAGTTGAATTTCACATTCTTTTTTAATGCTTTATGTTTTAGCATGAAATAAAAACACATTTCCAGTAAAAATCCCCCCCCCCCAAGGAACCAGTCCTTCCTGGTTTTCCCATCTCGGCTTATGATGTTGAACATAACTATTTCCTGGTACTGTTAGTAGTTAGTTAGAGGGGAAAATACTGCACTGTTCAAACTGCAGTACTGCAGTTCCCTTTAATGGCATTTAAACGTTCTTATATTCATTTTAAGTGGATGTCATGGTTTAACCCCAAATGATAACCGAAATACCACGCAGCTGCTCGCTCACTGCCCCCCCTCCCTGGTGGGGTGGGCAGGAGAATTGGAGAGAAAGGAAAACTCATGGGTTGAGATAAAAACAGTTCACCAGGACAGCAAAGGAAAAATATAAAAATATATTAATAATTATAATAATGATAATATATATATATAAGGATAATAGAATATATAAAACAAACGATACACAATTTCTCACCACCCGATGACCGATACAGCCCGTCCCAAGCAGCAGGCAGGGAGCAGGGGTATCCCCCCAGCTATCCCAGAACAGCAAGTTCCAGAGTGAGCAGGTGAGGGAATGAACAGCCAAACAAACGAAAAGGAAAAACAGGGAAACAAAAAGCAACCTGAAGGGAAGCTTAAGGATTAAGGCAAGTTCAGGGTCTAAAAGCTAGTGGCCCACCGGCCAACCTTCACTTATACTGGGCATGACATCTATGGTATGGAATACTCTCTTTGGCCAGTTTGGATCAACTATTCTGTCTCTACCCCTCCCAAGTTTTTGCCCCTGCACATTAGCAAAACCTGGGAAACTGCAAAATATCTTTGATCATTTAGCAGCAGCCAACAACATCAGTGTACTATCATTCTTCACATACTAAATCCAAAACACAGTAGCTGCTGGAGACCCATCCCAGCCTAAACCAGGACAATGGATCGTAGTGATGGATCAGTATTCTTCTGACTTAACATACATCAAATAGTTTTAAACTCGAAACTTAGTAGATAATTTAGATAATTAGGTAGATAAGGTAGATGATTAAAATGAATGAAATTGGCTAGAACTATAACTCTGAGAGGAACTGGTGAAATGTCTGAGATTGGATCAGCTTTATCTATGATCATTTTTTTTCTGCTGATGTTTCCCTCATGCTGTAAAGTATTGGTTTTTAAATACCTCTTCAACCATAAGATTTTTTGGTCAGTATTTAAAAGATGCATTTCTGTTCATAGGAGGATAAAGGCCTTGTTCATGGGAATGTCTGTGCAAAAAACATCTTGCTTATCAGAGAGGAAGACAGGAAGTCTGGAAACCTTCCATTTATAAAACTAAGTGATCCTGGCATCAGTATTACAGTTTTGCCAAGAGATAGTAAGTCTTTGTGTCAGCTTTCTTGTTTAATGCTTCTGACTTGAAAAATAAGTTTGGGGTGTTGGGGTTTTTTTCTGACCACCATCTAAGGTACTTCTGTTACAGTAAGTTCCTTCATCCATCTGTCACTTTAAAATAATCTCTGCAGTCCTAGTCAGCAGTTTTGAGTGTATCTTCTTCATCAGCAAATAGCTACAGGAAATAAAGCCACAATTCTCCATTGTGTGAGGGTTTTTTTCCTGCTGTTCTCATTTTCAACTTTTTTCCCTGGTAGTACTATTAGTATGCTATAATGTACCATGAGTAAGTCTGTTGCATCTGCAGGGAGCTGCTGGACTTGGTATCCTATTATTAATCAAGATTAAATTGTTGTATTTTATAGCTTGGAGAAGCTTTCAGATCTGAAAGCAAATGTACTTATGAAAATGCTGCCTGGCAGTTGAAAATCATCTTCAGTGCATTTCTTGGTGAATACCTGAAGCCACTTGATGATGCTAAAAATACTGGATTATCATCTGCCATTGAGGCTGGTTTAGTGCTTTATAAACAGCAAAATTAATTAAATGAAAAGAAATGAAAAGTGTGTTCAAGATTGTTATGCTAATGAAACTGAAGTAACCTGACTATGCTTTATCTAGTCTTTTTAATCATTTTCGAAAAATGAACACACTTTATACTTGGTAATTTCATACATGCCAAAAGAAATAACACATCGAAGAGACTATAAACAGCAGTGTCATTATTTTCCAATGAACTGTTTAAACTTTCCCTTTTTAAATGAGAAGCCTACATTAATCTTCCGAGATCTCATTTTAAGGAGCTCTAAATCTACATCAGTACAATACCATCTTTTAACTTGTTATTACAATCAGTATCAAAAGTTTAAAAATCAAATAGTATGAAATTCCTTGTTATGGTGCCTTTTGCTGTGCCATAATGGGCCAACCACTTGAGTACTTTTTGCCATCTAGTTCCTTTGTGGTAGCTACTAAATCTTGGTAACATTGGGGGAAATACAGATGTTGGAGCAAAAATATAATGTGGAAATGGTGTTAAGGCAGTTTTATAACATTAGGCTTATTTTACAATAAAACTAATAGTCCTCCACACTGATTCATAAATACTATTTTTGTACATATTCTGTCACTTTTCTTTTTAGGCAGGAACAAATATTTGGAAAGGTATTAAAAGCACATTACAGAATGAAATACCTATGTATACTAAAGTAATTTTTACTAAATCAAGTATGTTACAGAATTTTCTGTTTTTATTTTTCATCTTAACATGATGTTTCTTTTGCATGATTGCACAGTTCTTCTTGAGAGAATACCATGGGTTCCACCTGAATGTATTGAGAATCCCAAACAATTAAACCTGGCCACAGACAAATGGAGTTTTGGTACTACCTTGTGGGAAATCTGCAGTGGAGGAGACAAACCTCTGAGTGCACTGGATTCTTCAAGAGTAAGTATTACCGGGTCTGCGGTCATAACAGTTCTTTGGACACTTCTAATTAAAACACCTGCTGTTGTAACTATATCAGCATGGTGTGGCGCATGACCACTGTAGGAGGAGGACACTTTTACTGGTAGGTAATGATCAGGAGTGATGATCTGAGGTTTGGTTTTATGTTGTTTGTTTTGATTTTTATGGAGACAAAGTACAGTGTTGCCAGTATTATCTTGTTTGTGTTTCTGTTGCTTTGTTGCAACAGTGTATCACTTTAAACAAAAAGTTTTCCTAACAATGTATGTGGATTTTAACTGGCGTTATTCTAGTAATGGAACATCTTAAATACTGAAAGACTTGGTGTGTTGCAGACAATTCTACTATTTTAGCTAAACCCAAAATGTTAACTTTGTCTTAACTAGGGGCAGGGAGTGGAGGGGAAACACGTTCCATAAAAATATTATTTCTTATGTATTTGCTTCCTTAGTTGGAAGCAAAAAGATTATTTCCTTTACTACGCTACAAAAAGATTTGTAGTATTATTTTTTATAAATGCACTGTTACCTTCTCACAAAGCCAATCTGATTTCTCAGGTGCTGTAATCAGCTCTTACAATAAGCTCCAAGGTCTACTTAGACCTAGCTTATAAATATCTAGGTATTTCAGAAGCTGCCCTTCTCTCCTGTGCTAATCCACATCCTTTCATAATACTCATGAAGCTTTTTACAACTGAAGGAGCTCAGCCAGCTCACAGGTGGATAGATTTTTCTGCTGTACTCATCCAGTTGAGGTTTTATGACATCACTAATAAAGGAGACACCATCTTTCTCAGTATCTTTATTTCGTATCTTCCACCAGTAACTAACTGGGAATTTTTAAACTGGTTACTCTAAATTAAGCCCGTCTCGCTACATTGTCAGCCTTGGCTTTTGACGTAAAATTGGTCAGATGTACATTCGGTGAGGTAACAAGTCTAGGTTGCGAGCTGTATTTTTGGCTGCTCTGGTGAGAATGTTAAGGCTTCTGCAACTCTTCATGGTTGTATATTAAAATAGCTTTTATCTATTTAATTCCAGAAACTACAGTTTTACGAAGATAGGCACCAGCTTCCTGCCCCCAACTGGACAGAACTAGCAAACCTTATAAACAACTGTATGGATTATGAGCCAGACTTCAGGCCTTCATTTAGAGCGATTATACGTGACTTGAATAGTTTGTTCACTCCAGGTGAGTCTGTGATACAAGAATGCACTAGACAAAAAGAACCCTGATTCCTATTGGTTCATTTTCGTATGGTGCCTTCCTTTTTGGTAGGTTGACCCACAGCCACTCTCCAAAGCAGCCCCAGAAATCTAAGTTCGTAAGGACACTATGTTAACTGCTTTTTAGTTTGTTCTGAAGGAGAACACATTAAAAGTTAGAATTATCATTCAAAGCATTTTTCTGGTTTGATTAATGTCTATCCCAAACATTCTGGTCTCTTAACTGAGTATGTTATGTTTGTGACTGTCTGTCTTTTTTCTCTCAGTAAAATAAATAGATATCTTTCTTTTTTCCAAGTGGAAGACACATGTTATCACAAGCCCTTGTGAAGTTTACATTTTTCCCCTCTGCAGTGGCAGTTGTTGCACAATAGTTGCTAAATTTTAAGTACAATAGGCCTGCAAAAAAGAAAATCGGGAAATTAAAGCAAGACTTGCTATGAGTCAAGACAGGTCATTTGGCTTTTTTGTAATACATCTTTGTCTTTGACTGCAAAATACTATATAGAAATAAAGGTGGTTGTTAATGTTCTACTGAGCTTGGGGTATGCCAAACAAAGGTAGAACATGCCATGATTATAATAAGTTTCTTCATTCTCCTATTTGCTTCTCTATGCCTCCTGCTCCCTTTCTCTCTTCCCTTCTTCCTCCTACCCCTCAGATTACGAGCTATTGACGGAAAGTGATATGTTGCCAAATATGAGAATTGGAGCACTTGGATTTTCTGGCGCTTTTGAAGATCGGGACCCAACACAATTTGAAGAAAGACATCTTAAGTTTTTACAGCAGCTTGGCAAGGTAGGATGTTTCAAAATTCTCTAATTGCCTAGGAAAGAACTATCTTTTTCCGTTATCTTCTGATGACCCCATATTCATTATTTACATTGAAACTTCTGTTACAGAAATTAATAATTTCAGTCACATCTGACCACAACATGCAGTTCCTTTTAGATCTTTTTTCGGTTTCACAATATCATTAGATAGAAGAAAGATAGCTGGCCTCTACAATGAATGCAGTCACACCAAAGGGCTAAAACCTTTTTCAGTAATGCAGAGCTGCATCTGACTACTTTTTTTTTTTTCATACTTGGTATTAATTTAAAAATGCTCTAGAGCAGTCTTGCATAGAACTAGTGGGGTTGGGTTTTTTGTGCATGCATATTCTGGGAAGTCTGAATATGCAGTCCCTAAATTCAATAATGTCTTTGAGATACATGTAGGCCTTGAACTTTTTAAGCTTTAGAAATCAGCATTTGGTTACTAGTTTTGCAAGTCACTGCAGCCTGGCTGTCTGAAAGCATGCCTAGATAGATGACCAAGTGCAGCTGGCAGATCTTCACCAGGTACCATTTTTCCAGAATGATTCCTTGCTGGTTTATGTTTTTTTTATTGACACAATAGCTATATATTCCTTTGACTCCAAGTACTAGTGAAAGCAAGCCTGAATGCAAAGTAGCAGAACTACTTCTATTTGCACATGGTTGGTTGTTGACTATAAATGGTAGCATAACATAGGGAGAGGAACAGAGTGGTAGGTGATGACTGCATAAAGGAAGATAAAGAAAATATAAACAGAGAAAGGGAAGAAGTTGGAAATTGAAGCAAATGGGAGAAGAACCACCAAGAAACAGAGAATTAAGAGCCAAGAGGAACCTAAATGAAGGGGTTTTTGCAAGTGCAGGAAAAGGAGTACGCCAGCTGACAGTGTGGAAGTACAAGTGGAAATTTGTGAAGAAGGGGGAGAAAATGAATGGACATCACCTCTTCTCCTTGTCCTTGTTTCCTCCCATGCTGTTTGCTTCATTTCACGTTCTAACATGTTTCTTATTCTTATAGAACTGTTACCAGTGATCTTGCACTCTTTCTCTCAGGGAAGTTTTGTGGCATTTCACTTAAATAATTAATTGTGCTCACCTTAATGCTAATACAGTGAGCACTGAGGCAGTATGAACAAGCAGTAAGAAAGAGACAATGATGTAGACTTGTTTTTAATTCAGGTATTTCCATTTGTGATCTAGGGGAATTTTGGCAGTGTTGAGATGTGCCGATATGACCCCCTGCAGGATAATACTGGGGAGGTGGTGGCTGTGAAGAAGCTGCAACATAGCACAGAAGAGCACCTTAGGGACTTTGAAAGAGAAATCGAAATACTTAAATCTCTGCAGCATGATAACATTGTTAAATACAAAGGAGTATGCTACAGTGCAGGTATGTGCTATATTTAGTACACCTTCAGGTGTACACCTAAGTATGCATACTGAGAAATTCAGAGAGGTAAGTGTTTATGAAAGTCACTGACTTGTCCTAACTTTACCAGAACTTAAAAAGTACAAGTCAAAGGAAGTAGTGTCCGTCGTATACTACTACTCAGTACAAGGTGCACATTTTATTCAGTCAGCTCATTGCACAATTTGCTTGATTTAGAGAAAGTACCATTTTGACGAGTTACCCGGTTTCTTTATCTTAAAGCATAAAAGTCTTCCTAAAAAAGAATTTTGGGTTAAGGGGGAAGATACAACCATTTTGTAACTGTTACGGGTTTTTGCTCAATGTAGTGTACCAGAGTGGATATTACCAATTCTTGTACAGCCTATACAGTAAAAGACTAGACAGGAAAGAGTTTCAGAAACAGATGTGTTTGAATGAATTGTTGATGCTCTTGAAGTTGATGAATGAAAGCATGGGTTCTGCCCAGGATCTTACTGTAAAAAGAAAAATCTTGGGTTCAAAATCAGACTAAGGATTTTAAAGATCGTAAAATTGCTGACCAGTTTGTCAGTTGTCAGTCTGAGTTTCATCTCAGCAATGAGGAGGAATTACATAAACCCAGATACACATATGGCACTTTTGCTTTGCTTTAGCAATAGTAGCTGAAGTATTGAGGAGATGATCTTGATTAGTGATGCTCTGTATATCAAGCATATCCACATTATTGTTGTGTTTAAATAAATGACGTTTCCTCAACAAATGCAGTTAACATATGAAAAATTGCATAGTGATGTACATATAATAAATTAGGTGTTTGGTATTAAGACTATTTTCTATTATTTTTATTCATAGACATTTGTAAATATTTATATTTCAAAACTTGTCATTGGAAAATGACAGAAAAATTAAGTGTATTTTTTGTTGTTGTTGTAAAAGGTCGTAGGAATCTAAGATTAATTATGGAATATTTACCATATGGAAGTTTACGAGATTATCTGCAGAAACACAAGGAGAGGCTGGACCACAAGAAGCTTTTGCTGTATGCATCTCAGATATGCAAGGTAGGAAATTTCAGATGATTGATATTTTTCAACAAATTTTTGTCTCTTTGGTCTTACCTCATTTGTCTCAAAACAGCCATCATAGGTTGTTTTCGTGTATCTTTTATAATACTGTTAGGCTGCTAGCACCACATAACCCTGAAAAAAGTAGCAATACATATTCACGTACTCAAGAACTGGACAAACTTCAGAGTATCTTAATACAGGATGCTGAGATTGACCTATCTGCTGACTGAGGCAGAATATACTCCATTCGTTTTTGTTTATTTTATAGTTTGCTTCGCATATATTTTGTTCAGAAGAATTAAAACTGCTTTTCTCCCTAATGAGAGCTGAAATAAAATTTTGTAGGAGTTAATATACTCACCCAGGCAAACTGTTCATGGCATACTGTAGCTGATTTTTCAGAACTTGGACATTCAGCTATAAAACCACTATAACAGCATGTATATGTTTAAGAAATTTACTTTAAACTGTAAATAATACTAGCTTATTTAGCAGAAAGAGCAAAGAGATATGATTTCTATATGAAGAGCTAGAGGCCATCAAAGTGCCCAAAGCTGTAATAAATTATTTGCTAGTCTCAATGGTTGGTACTGAGCATCCTTCATAAAATTTTGAAAAGGGGGCAAACATCTGATCTTTATTGTGATATCTTATTTCTGCAGAAAGAGGGCTTATGCCTACCCTAGTTTTGTTCTGTTGTTATGCTTTAGATACAAGAAACTACAGACACTTTAGATTTCATTGCATGTTTGGTAGTTTGGGGAAAGGAAAAAAAAGGGGGGGGCAGACAGGACACGGGGAAGAGAGTAAAAAAAAAAAAAAAAAATCAAACACCAGAACTCGCACCCACACTTCCTCAAGGCAAGGAAATTTTTAAATTCCTTTCCCCAATACCCATATCAAAGACATGGAAACAGTAGATTACTTAAAATTAAGGAGTGTTCTTCAGGGTATGTAGCCCACAGATACTCTCATGTCTGGTAATTGTGCCCTGTCACATTCAGAGCAGAAGACTTTCCTTCTGCAACATCCGCTGAAAAGGCCTGACAAGACTCAGGCAGGAGAGTCTCTGCCAGAGCAGAGATCTTCTCCAGGCATTCCAGCTTTCACCTGGTGAACAGAGCTTGGCAGTTCCCTGCTTGAAACTGGACTGACTCCGTAAACCTTTTAGCTACGGAACCTAGGGCATGCACAGAAGGATGCTGCATGCACCTTTAGCAAGCTGATCTCACCCGTTCATGTGTTTCACTGAAGCAAGGCTAGGTGGAGCGTCTCCAGCAAAAACTCCTTGATGGGCAAGCAACGTGCAGTGAGGTTTGAAAACAAAAAAATGTTCGCAGGTCTGTGGCAAGTGTCAGTCTATTCACAGAGAGGAAGGATTGAACGTGTGACCACCCACTCAAAGAGGGTTGAAAAGCCCTCTGATCTGTGTCTCCAAAACAAGAAGTAATTTTCCAGTAACAGGCATAAGAAATTCTCTCAGTATTTTTTCTGCAACAAAATAACTGTTATTATCAGTGCTGGTAAGTCACTGAAAACAATCTTCCTTCAAACAAAGAGCTGGAAGAGTCTTAACACCACCTGGGAGGATGGTGACAGTGAATCTGTCCCAGAATAAAGATGTAACAGCGATTTTTGAACGTGCAAAGGCTGTTATTTTAGGTTTTTTAATCAAAAATCTTTCCCTCTGCTTTGCTGCCCTTCTCTCAAATGTATGAGAGAAATGAAGGCATGCCCATACTTGAGGGTTAAGACGAGTGTGTTTGCTCGCTTGCTGTGTTTTGGTTCCTTGCTGCTATACTGGGAAGGGGTTCCTGACTTAAAGGTGGTGGGTTTTGTGCATATCTGATACTGTGAAAAAGCAGTGTTTTGAGGGCAACTGTAATGATAGAAACATTTGAAATCACATAGTTAAACTCAGTTCCATTATTAGAGTAGCGCCACAGGATAATGATTTCCACTTAGAATTTGCATGATTTCAATTAAGTATCTCTCTTAGAATAGGTATTTTCCAGGCTAAAATTTACTACTATCAGAGAAACTTCAGGACTATTTTCAGTACAGTATGTAGTACTAATGAAAAGTTATAGCATTTATATAGACTGTTTGTATCAGAAATCCAGGAGTCTCACTTTGAAAAAGCTAGGTTTGGTATTTTTCAGGATAGCAGTGGATAAGCGGGTGATGAAGAACGGGGCATTTTTTAACGGTTTTGGAACGGGCTGTGCGTACCCAGCGATGCCACCTAGCGGTGCTAGGAGGTAGCAAGAGTCTGAGAGGAAGGTCAGGCTTCCGAGTCAGACGATTTCTGAGGTTTCTCACTTTAAACAATAAAAAAGAAAGAGAGAAATCGTTTGGCATTAATAGCATAACGTTGGTGTTCAAAACCTTTGAGTTCAACGAGGCTTTTAGCATAATTTATTGCTTTTCAGTTGTGTTGGAGTGAGCTGCTTTCTTATGAAACACTGAAACTGACAGCTTGCTTTGTGTTTCCTTTCACATGAGTTGAGTATCTCTTGACATTGTGCAGTGTCAACTTCTGTCCACCATTTATTGCTGTGTAAGCAAGACCTTCTTTTTTTTTTTTTTAATAATTCCACTACACACACTGGTTTCCTCCACATTTCATTGTTAGCGAAAAGAATTATGTGCATTGGTGTTGTGATTTAACCCCAGCCAGCAACTAAGCACCATACAGCCACTCGCTCACTCCCCCCCTGGTGGGATGGGGGAGAGAATCAGAAGAGTAAAAGTGAGAAAATTCATGGACTGAGATAAGACAGTTTAATAGGTAAAGCCAAAGCCATGCATGTAAGCAAAGCAAATCAAGGAATTCATTCACTACTTCCCATCGGCAGGCAGGTGTTCAGCCATCTCCAGGAAAGCAGGGCTCCATCACACATCATGGGTTACTTGGGAAGACAAATGACATCACTCTGAACATCCCCCCCTTCCTCCTTCTTCCCCCAGCTTTATATGCTGAGCATGATGTCATATGGGATGGAATATCCCTTTGGGCAGTTGGGGTCAGCTGTCCCAGCTGTGTCCCCTCTCAACTTCTTGTGCACCCCCAGCCTCCTCGCTGGTGGGGTGGTGTGAGAAGCAGAAAAGGCCTTGACTCTGTGTAAGGCCTGCTCAGCAATAACTAAAACATCCCTGTGTTATCAACACTGTTTTCAGCACAGATCCAAAACAGAGCCCCATACTAGCTACTGTGAAGAAAATTAACTCTATCCCAGCCAAAACCAGCCCAATTGGTAAGAAGGGATCAGCAGCAGCAAAAGATGACATGGCTTTGGACCAAAGTGTTGTTACAGCAACCCATGGAAATGTAACAATAAGCAGAACTGTGTTGTTGAACAGTGGTCCATACAAAAGAGAAACAAGACACACAGGTGTGAATACAGTCAGTTGTGAAATTCAAGGAATCATAATATAAAGTTTCACAAAGCAGTCAGGAAAGCAGATGTACAAAGTGAAGAAAAAAAGATTAAATTAATTGGGTAAATAGGACAGTCTTCTCATCTACCCTGGATTGTGTAGCTTAGCCCAAATTTTGTTTTCATTTTGTCTATCACCGACAAACTGTGTTTGGCCACAGAAAGGAGCTGTAACAGCTATCCAGCTACGTAATCAGAAAACACTTGGCTCTGACAGGTGTTCAGTCTATCTCCCCTTCAGTTAAGGGAGGTCCCTGCACTTGGAAAAAGTAACTCCTCAGAGAAGACATGTTCAAGCACACCAATTTTGGTAACAATCTGTGTTTGGTTTTTACTTTGAGGTTAATTCATCCCTTTAGGGAAAGTGCAGCTACTTAATGGTAAGAGTAACTCTCTTCCTATTGTGTTTGTGAACTTTACGCCTAGGGCATGGAGTATCTGGGTACAAAAAGATACGTTCACCGTGATTTAGCAACAAGAAATATCTTGGTGGAGAATGAGAACAGAGTTAAAATTGGAGATTTTGGATTGACGAAAGTCTTGCCACAAGACAAAGAATACTACAAAGTAAAAGAACCTGGTGAAAGCCCTATATTTTGGTAAGTCGTCTTTTGGTATATGAAATCATGGCATGTTTTCAGTTTTTGCAGTTTCAGCCAATTGTTTTGCATATTGTGGACTTAAGTGCAAACTCCAAGTCAGTTGCCCAGCATTGTGAAAGTCACATGCATGATGTTTGACCCTACAGAACAGCATGTAGGACATTTCAACATATTTTCCAAAAAAAACCCCCCTGAAAATTACCAAAATATTTAAAAGAAATAGTATACATCAGGAAAGATATTCAAAGATAAAAGAAATCTAAAAGGGTATGTTCCCCAGGATGCTTTCAAAGTTTTGGACCTTTCAATTCCCTAAACACTGGTCTTTCATATCTTCTAGCTGAGATCTGTTGGATAGACCCTCTGTTGACCAAGTGGAGTTAAATCCCACAGACTGTAATTAGCAAGGATAAAGTGCTGGGTTGATGTCGTGGTTTAACCCCAAATTGTAACCCAATACCACGCAGCCGCTCGCTCGCTCCCCCACTCCCCGGTGGGGTGGGGAGGAGAATTGGAGAGAAAGGAAAACTCGGGTTGAGATAAAAACAGCTCACCAGGACAGCAAAGGAAAAATATAAAAATATATTGATAATAATAACAATATATATAAGGATAATAGAATATATAAAATAAATGGTGCACTATTTCTCATCACCCGATGACCGATACAGCCCGTCCCGAGCAGCAGTCAGGGAGCAGGGGTATCCCCCCCCAGCTATCCCAGAACAGCAAGTTCCAGAGAGAGCTGGCGAGGGAACCAACAGCCGAACAAACGAAAAACAAAAAGGAAAAAATAGGGAAACAAAAAGCAACCCGAAGGGAAGCTTAAGGATTAAGGCAGGTTAAGGGTCTAAAAGCCTAAAAACCTAGTGGCCCACTGACCGACCCTCACTTATACCGGGCATGACATCTATGGTATGGAATACTCTCTTTGGCCAGTTTGGATCAACTATCCTGTCTCTACCCCTCCCAAGTTTTTGCCCTTGCACGTTAGCAAAACCTAGAAAACAACAAAATGTCCTTGGTCGTTCAGCAGCAGCCAGCAACATCAGTGTGCTATCACCGTTCTTCTCACACTCAAGCCAAAACACAGGAGGTGCTGAAAACAAAACTAGCTCCGTCCCGGCCTAAACCAGGACAGTTGAATATCCGGGCAGATGTGTGTATTTGGGCATTGACCTTCCAGAGAAGGTCTAAGTTACTCCAAAATACAATAGTGCTCCAATGAGCTGCACTTAGCTTGGAAAGGAGAAGAACACTCTGTTGAGCTTGTGGGAGACTGAAGGATTATGAAATGGAAATTGGTAGACTGTTTTCAGAATGCAGAATATATACTTCAGTTTTATTCTATAAAGATACAGAAATACCTTAGAAAATACACTGTCAGATAACTGTGATAAAAACCATTTTATGTCCTGATAGGAAAAGAAAGTGCCATCCTGTACGTGTGATTTTAGTCTATATTTCAGTCTGTCTTAGGCACTGTAAAAATGTCATATCTAAAGGATAAATAGTGCAGAATGGCATCTTAGTAGATGTTCTTGGGAGTTGTAAAATTTAAGTCCAGCAATAACCTGGGACACAGTTCAAGGCTCACTGAAAGTGATGGAAGGATGCTTACTGGCTATAGTTGTCTTTCTTTCCAGGCCTTACCACATCAAAATCTTGTTTACTTGCACTATAGATAAGAAAAATATCTACAACTTTGTTGGAAAAAAAAGAACTTGGATATAGTTATCACTAACTGTGTGTGTTTAAGGTAGTTAGTGTTTTCAATACCAATTAACTATTATTAAAAGAATAGTTGCTAGTGAAGGTAGTGGAGGGAAATGAGAACGTGCTAATGCCTATGAACAAAGAACACTTATTCATGAAAAAAAATCAGTCTTATTAAAAGAAATACCTTCAAAACTAAAAAGACACATGTTACACAGAATGATATTCCTTTTACTGTGTGTTACAGGTATGCTCCAGAATCTCTGACAGAAAGCAAATT
Source organism: Phoenicopterus ruber ruber (assembly GCA_009819775.1). Taxonomy (NCBI): domain Eukaryota; kingdom Metazoa; phylum Chordata; class Aves; order Phoenicopteriformes; family Phoenicopteridae; genus Phoenicopterus; species Phoenicopterus ruber. The sequence goes on from CM020246.1 coordinate 31,799,188, forward strand.
TTCTGTGGCCTCAGATGTGTGGAGTTTTGGTGTGGTCTTGTATGAACTGTTCACGTATATTGACAAGAGCAAAAGCCCACCGGCAGTAAGTACATAGTTGATGGCTCTCAGAGGGTTTTGTTTATTTAAATTTTTGAAAAGATACAGATTGTTTGTATACCTAAATAGGTTGATATTTACTGATCCTTTTCTGGAGATACCTTAGTGTTTATGAGGCAACATCCAAGCAGAAGCAGCAGCATGCGAAAAAGTATCAAGCCATAAGAAGGAAAGGAGATCTGAAAATTGCATGATAATCTGTGCAGATCTTATCCTGTAACTCCTAACTGTTTGAAAAAGATTGTAAAATCCTTCATTGTTCTTTCTCATCCTTTGTGGAGAGTAATCCCAGATGCAACTATTTCATTGCAACATGACAGGTATTTTTAATGCTATTCCAAATCTAAAGCTGAGACAAACAAACATGTAAACATTAAGTTGATTTAAATGAGGTAACTTAAAGTTATTTTGTTATGTTACCAACCCAAGTTAGTACCTTAGTGAAGTTCAAGAAAGAAAGGGAGTGGCTCTTTGCAGACTGTTGACAGGCTCCTTTAAAGACAAATTTACAGTGGACGGAGAAGAATACTACTGGTACACTGAATAACAGTTCTCCTGTTGGAAATGAGATTCGCGATCTTACTTACACCTAGCAGTCCTTTGCAGGCATGACAGAGGAGAGTTGAGCCTTATGTATTTACTGGAGCTGTCCTCACCCTTGGCCAGTGTCTCAGTCCTGGCAAATGTAGTTTTGAGAGCTGAACAATGATGATAGGCAAAAATGCACTTGGATGATCGCTGCATTGACTTCAGTGGACCTCTTAGTAATTTGATACAATGACTAAGCTATCAAGGAAGAACTCTCAAGGCGGGGGCAGCTCTTCCTGCATAATAACATAAACATTGCAGACACCTGGAGTTGTTCTTTAGAAGGATTATGAAATGGAAAGTGGTAGAGTAAGTCATGGGCTCAGGTGGAATATACTTTGAATAAATCAGCTCTACATGTGCATTCTCCACTTCATCAGGTTGGTTATCCTATTGGTATGTATCAGGAAAAATTAATTTTACCAATTAGCCAAAGCAATCTGTTTAACTGAAATAATCTTTATAATTACATATTGTTTCCCCAGCTTTGGCTAATTGCACATTCTACCAACAGTTGTTTCACATTTTCATGTCAAGGATCATTAAAGAAATTTATGTAGCATTGGAGGAAAAGTAACCCCTTTATGTTGTGCTTAGAAATTATTTTCAGTTAATAGTACTTCCTCATTTACTTTTGATCTCTGGCAATCTGAGTGAGATTTTAATTACTTTTTGGGTTATGTTGATTTTTGGATAGCAAGATTTATCTAAGACATTTTTGCTGGCTTTAATTACGCTCCTGTTTCTGGCCTGTAGTTACTGATTAATCCTGTTAATTTTTTTTTTATATACATCAGTGTGATATTATCTGTTTTCTGTTTGACTGGGATTTTTCAAAGTATCAAGATCTTGTTGTAATGTTTTAGGGAGCTCTTTAGAATTAGCTGTGAGGTTTATCCTTTTAAAACTAGTTAATGATCAGATGATCAACATTTTTTAAGAAGGTTTTTCACTTATTGCTTTAAATTGTGAATGTATCATCCTATTTTTATCCACACGCACAAAAAAAAATCTGTGATTATTGATATGTTACCTGGACTTGTAATTTATAATTTTATCGTTGTTATATACTATTCTATTCCTTATTATTTATTCTTCTTATAAAGATTTTTTTCCTTGGTAAGAATATTGCGACATCTTTTTTTCCTTTAAAAATTACTTATGACAGTCGGCTTTCTGTTTCAGGAATTCATGCGCATGATTGGCAATGATAAACAAGGGCAGATGATTGTATTTCATTTGATAGAGCTTTTGAAGAATAATGGACGACTACCGAGACCAGATGGATGCCCTGACGAGGTGAAGTATTGTATTAATAAGTTACTATAGTCTGAAAGGTGTTCAGTCAGGGTGAGTACCTCGTAAATGCAAGCCTTGTGTTTCGTTCTGCTTAGGTTACTGAAGTATATATACAAGCGGAATGACTGTGCTGTTATTTTATCAGTTGCATGATGAGTATAATCACATTTCTTTTCCGATTCTTTAGATTGCACTCCCTCAGGAACCTAGAATGTAGTCTTTCTACATATATGAAGTAGGACTATTATGACTGACTGCTGTACTGGGGCACTCAGGCTTCTATTTCAAAAATATAAACTTATTAAGGCAATGAGATTAGTATATAGAACTTGTTCCATGGAAGTCCCATATAGAGATTCTTGTTCAAAGCTGTGAACTGTGGATTCTTTTGAAGTCTGTAACATTTAGCTGAAGTATCTTAATATCTATGTAAGGTCTTTCACATTTAATTCCAAGATTTAAAGAACTCCTTATCTTGATTATTTTCCTTCTCTTGCTCTTCCTTCCTTAAGCGTAGGAATACCCATGTTTATCATGTATATTATTCACTGTGAAGCATTCTCAGCCAAGAGCTACCTGCAGACTGTAGGCACAGTTAAGTATGTGAATCAGGTTTTGTATGTTCAGGGCCTTCAAATTTGTATTCATGTTCTTCGTAGATACTGAAGTGTAGATGTACGTAAAGCCATCGTCAGAGCGCAGAAATTAATTGAGTGTTCTGTTGTGTTTGCTAATACTCCAGATGTTTTAAAAAAATACTTTCATACTACATCTAAATCTTGTAGTTCTCTATTCTTCAGAGCAGGGTGCACTTCAGTTTGAGTCAAACTGGTAGAGCTGCGTAGGTGAATCAGTAGGGAAAGAATGTAAGTAAAATAGTTACACTTTTTAACATGTATAACTTCCAGCTCAGATCAATTGCTGCATCCCTTTAAAATCAAGCACACTTGGCAATAAGTCGAGAAATAATCCATTCAAAGCTGGAGACATAGGAGAGATCAGGGTCAAGTGGTCTAGCAGAGAAGAGAAAAAATGGTACAGGTGGGGCAGGGAAGCCACGGAGGAAGAAATAGAGAGAATCAAAAGAGAAGTCTCTGAAGTAACCTTTTTTGCATTATATGTATGAGTACAGCAATTGTTGAATTGCAAAGGTTTGGCTTTTTGTAGATAACCTGAATGTCATATGCATAAGATAATACATAATCTATTTTACTGAAACTGTATCCAAACTAATGCAAAGGTTTCAATGTCTGACATTTCTTCAGATATCAAAGCAAGATGGAAATGTCTCTCTTTTGTCAGAAACTGCTCTTCCCATTTTGATCCTGAAAGGCCAGTCATCACAGATGCTAAATCTTCCAGGTGTCTGTAGCTTACAAGCTGCTTGAGACTTGGGTCTAAAGCAGCGTGGTCAATGCAGGAGTTTCAGGTTTGCTGAAAAATAAAGAACCGATGCTACGTTTTTTCCTGGGAGCTGTGCTTAAGATTGTAAGCAACGTGTAAAAAAAATGTTGCAAGTATGAGAAGCTGGTAATAATGATCTGGGTTGAATTAGTGAGAAGAGTACAGGTGAAGATCTTGGCAAGTTGTTTTGTGACCAAGTATTGGATACATGTTTGGGAAAAGAGAAAACTGTTCCCAAATGGCTATTGTAATGGAAATCTCTTCCAAAAAACATTTAAATCTACTTCTACTAGAAGTGGGTTCAGTTTGCACAGTAAGTTTTCTGGCTTATTTCTGATCATATATGAAGAATAATTAAGAATTTAATACACAAATGTAGAGAAGTGTATGTTAAGTGTTGCAGGGGAAGCTTAATTTAGAATTGCTGTCTTTGTAAGTGTGATTTTTGGTCAGACTTGTAAAGCATTTGTCATATTAAATATTTTTGACCTTTACAAAAAGTAAGAGCAAGCAAGAAGATAAAAACTTAGCAAAATAACGTAAGTCTCTTAAGTTTCAAAAACTAGCTGAGTGAATTTTCATACTAACTTTAAAAAAAAATCTTTTATAATAAAGGCTTTTGCAGAGCTAGCTATCCTCACTTCTTGCTGTCACTGGGATCAAGCAGATAAACTGATTGGTATAGCAAGACTTCAGGCACACTCTTGTGCCACTGTTCCTTGGAAGCATGAAGTTAAGATGGATGTTCTTTGGACCAGTTGAAAGTAACTATTAACTATTTGTAGCATCTGTTTACCTACTACCAATTTTCTTTGTTTCTTCTCCAGATTTATGCTATCATGAAAGAATGCTGGAACAATAATGTTACCCAGCGCCCTACCTTTAGGGATCTTGCTCAGCGAGTGGATCATATAAGGGACAACATGGGTGGATGAAAAAACTGTCCCTCCTTCAGAGGATGTGTTGGAATGCAGAACAAAATGTACTTGGTCTGCTGTGTATAATTGACATATGTACACATGTGCATCTTGCCTTTGCTGGAAGTAAAATCTGTGTGGCGAATATCCTATCTCAATCTGCATACTGAGGAATCCTGCTGGTTTTCTTTGTCAGGATATATTTGTTACTATGAGAACATGTTGAAATTCTCAATAGGGAGAGAAATTATTTTTCTAAATAAAATAATCTAATATATGGTCAGTCTACAACACCAGTATTCGCCTTACTTGGCAATGCAAAAAAGAGGTGACTTAAAATGTGGTGAGATTAAGAGATGAAAAGACAGTGTATTTCCTTGTTGAAATGGAGATGCACAGAAAAGACTTCTAGAAGTCTCTTCACTCTGAGTATATAGTGACTTGGCACCCTGTATTGTGTGTTGCACAAGGGCTTGTGTTTGTTAATACAGTTTTATAATTTTTTCATTGTTGCTGCAGAAATGGCTTCCCTGTATAACAAAATAGAAGTGGTCATATAATCCAGAAACTTTTAATGTGCCTGTCTGAAGCAGTTATCGGCCAGCAATATATGCAAAGAGATAAAACAGGCTGTGTGACGTACTGTAAGTGTTTTGAGGGAAAGGGAGCAAATTGTTCTTAATTTGGAGAGCCAGACAACCTACTCATCCATGTGAAAATTTTAGTTTAAAATGAAAAAGCAAACATGTTCTCCACTTTTTCTTACTCTTCTTTTCCTCTGTTGAGTAAGTATTAGATTCCCTTTATATAATTGAAGATACAGTGATAACAAGTAGAAACGAAGTCATTTTATACAAGGCAGTGTCTTCAGTTTGTTTCTGAATATGAAAAAGCTAAACATACTGCTTTTAAATGCTGCTCTTTTATTCCTTCCATCTTTGTAATTTTCATGCAATCATAAGTGTATCTATAAATTGGGAACTTTTAAAAGCAGGATTAAAAAAATCTAGAAAATGCCTTCCATTTCACAGTTCCTCACTTTGCTGTTAAGATGGTCACCTTATACCTTCCTTCCAGTACACAAAAAAGAATACCTATGGCCCAGTATCTGATACGGCCAGTCACAAGCACATCAAGTCTATTTTGTAATGAAGCAGCCCAAGTTACCTCCTATTTCTTTCTGCGGTAATACCCAACATAAGACTATTTGGAAGGAGGAATTACAAGTGCAATTGCTCCACGCTCAGCGGAGAACAAGGACATGATCCCAGTTACTGAGAACTGGAAGAAGATCAGAGCTACCTGAACAGATTACTTACGCTGTATAATTCAGCTTTTGAAATAAGTCTAACAAAAACTTATGGACAAGACAACTCTTCGGTTTTGCCTTCAGGCAGAAAACTTGGGGATAATCTCGTGTCTCACAGCAGTGAAGTTATAAGTTTTGTTTATTTTTAGTTCAAATAATCTTTTCTTTGTTTTTACTTAAGCATTATGGTTTGCAAAGTACAATGCTTGTTCTTCTTGGACTTTTGCTGAGAGAAGTTCAATTAAGGGGATATACGACTTGGCAAACTGACTTGACATCCAGATTTGTATTTAAAATGAAGTGTTCTTTTTTAAAATTTGTGGCAGTGAGTCAGTGAAAGAGAAGAGTTACTTTCACTGTGGGGCCTCCTTAACATTTATGGTTAACTACATCCATCTTATCAGAAGTTGAAGTACCTCAACTTCTAAAAAATAAAAAAATTTAAAAAAATTTAAAAATCCTTACTTAGTGTAACGTAGTGCCAGTATAGCAATGTTTTGTACCACTATGATGTTTCTCTGCCGCAATCACTCATACAAAATTATGATTTTATAATACGGGAGATTTGCTAGATCGGGAGGGCAGCATCAGCCCTCTTTCTGCCCATCGCATTTAATATTTCTGTTGGTTTTCTTGCCACCAAGCACTTGCATAGTTAATTTTTAAAACTAATTTCATGATCAGTTTTTACGCTGCAAAGAACTTTAAAGTGCTTTGTTCGACTTAATATCTGTTTTCTCCATTTCTATACATTGCTTTGAAGATTTAAAATTCTGTGCAAAAAAATGTCTTTGCATTTGTAGTCTCAGTTGTGTGTATGTGTTTTTTGTAACAAAAGAAGATAAAGCTTTAAAGCATTGAAACAGCATTTTAGCTGGATAACATATGCAGGAATTATGTAAAATTTGCAGTGTATGACACTCAGTAGCTAACTGGTTTCCAATATATAGTAGACTAAACATAATTTATGTAAAAATCTCAGGGAAGTTTGTGTAATGCAATGAAGAAATCTTCCAGTCTGCTATTTTTCCAAGTGAATAAAAAGTCTTTTTCTTGTTCTACTACAGTATGACTGATTACATAGTCTATTTGATTGCATAAATATAGTGTTGAACTCAAGGATAATTTTTAAGTGTCTTGTGGATTTTTTTTTTACTTTAATACTTTATAATTTTTAGAGAAAGCCATATCTTTACACTGCAGTATAATTTTGTGCTGTTGATCAGGAACATGTAGGCTTTTGTAACAAGTCTGTCTGTGCAAAGGGCTTGATGATTCGCGGGGAGTATTCTTAGCTGGGTGAATAGGACCACGTGGTGCTTGGGACTCTCGGAGGATGTGTGATCATCTGCAGCGTCAATGTTTAGGTCCTGGAGCAGACCAAATGGTTTTCTCAAAAAGCTGTTGAGGATGTGGATGCAGTGACTTTGCTGAATTTGCTACTGCCAATTGTAGTAACTTTTTTAAAAAACAAACAAAAACCACTGCATTTCGAAAGCTCTCAGATCTACAGTAGCATTGTATAATACCATATTTTTATACAGCCTTTGTATTAACAGACTCAGCTCTTTGTTTTAGAAACTTTCTTCAGTTGGCATTGCATTTGTCATACTTTAGTGTAATCACTATGCTACCCAAAATGCTGTGATTTTTTTTTTTTTTGGTAGAAAAAGTGCTGGTTTATGCATACATGACTGCTGCTACAACGTAGAATCAAAATGTTAACTACTGCTTTGCACTTATATTTGAAGTGAAAGAATTTTTCTGTAAGTGCACAATGTATCTTATAGAATATCTGCAAACAAGTATTGTCTAGTATAATATTGGTTTGTTGTCTAGCAGTACAAATATGTTAAGTTTCAAAATTGCTTTTTAAATATATTCCACAGTCTTGCAACAGTCATGTAAAAAGCTAGAGGAGGAAGGTATTTTCAGGAAAAGAAACGCATATTCTTGTCAAATCCTAGTATTGATTAAAAGCTTCCATAGTTGAGATAATCGTTACTAAACATACAGATGAATATAACTGTAAAAAGATATGTAAAAATTACTTCGATTTTTTTCCAGAAATTGTTTTTAATTGTTGCAATTAGTTGAGGTGTTGACCAACTGCCTCGAAATGTATGGGAAAAGACGTTACTGTATGAAGTATGAAGAAACATAACTCTTGCGTAAAGAAAGCAAGCTTGTCAGGAATGTGTGATCACGGACACCTGGAGGATAGAGTCCTGAGAGCAAACGTAGAAGTGTAGAAGAACAAGACTGATGAAAAAAAGGCTGATGTTCAACACTGAAGGAGCTTTCCGAAATGTGAAATGCACAATGATTTATGAAAAACTGATGTCTACTGAAAATGCCATACCGTGACAAATATGTGCTAATATATTTCTAATCTGTGTGTTGTCTGCCTTAAATCTAAAATACTCACAGAGACCTAACCTGCCTGAAAAATAGAAGAATTACTATACCAAAAGAAACTGCTTAAAGTTGTGCCATGGCAGACAGCAATTTTGAAAAGGTGTTTGGCTAAGAAGTTTTTCTGAATTTTGCTTTTTGAATAAGAGGTTTACAATACTTTAATATAAGGTAGAAAAAGTCCCTTTAGGGAGGGGGGAGGAAAAAAAAAAAGATACCTGCTACTTATGGTTGGGCTGCGAACATTTCAACACATGGTTTATTGAAGAGAACACGAAAGGAGTATTTTTTAGAAAATTGTGTGTCGATACCTGAAACTTAACTGTGCGTTTCTTTTGAGTTTGGATCGTGAAAATAAAATAACTAAATACAATGAATGGCACGTGCCTGCCAAGATTTTCTTTTATCTAATACCTAAAATTAGTTACTGGTGTTTAAATTGCTACTGAAGAGAGCTGGTCTGTTTAAAGGGGTAGAATACAGCACATGCAACTTTGTGACCTTCCCAGAAGAGCCGTATGTAGTGGTTATCTTTTGGAAGGAACTGACATGTACCACGGTAAAGGTGGTATATTGGGTGCTCCCTAACAATGAGACCGTTGCGGGTTTTTAACTTGCTTTTTAAAGTTTTCATTAAGCCAATTATTTTGGGATGAAGAAGCACTTCCCTTTACTCTCAGTATTTAGCGAGAAGCAAGTCTGTAAGACAGAGACCGCTAACAGATGGCCTGTTACCAGACTACAGTTCTTTAGAATTTCTAACACAGCCTCTCATGAAACCACTTCTCGATTTGCATTACTTTGTTGTCTTTTGGTATGACTTTCCTGTAACTTTACGTGAAAATTACCACCACTAACCTTGAACAGAGTTAAACGCTGTTGTTAAATTTTGGGAAGTACAATGGCAAAACGGAAAATACGCATGTAAATAGAAGCATGCAAATATACACTTAAGCGACTCTACTGCGGTGGAAGTAAATATTAAGCTAGCTGAGTTACCCCTTCCCACACATAAAAGGCTTCTTATTCTCAGAGCAGATCACCTGAAGATTTTGTTTTCTTTTATGTGACAAAATACCATCCCAATGAAGTTTAAAGGTTATAGGTAGTGTTCCTGCTGTTCCTCCCAACACCTACTGACATAATTGGGGATCTTTAATTGTTCTAGAGAACAAATTTCTGGGAAAATTAACAAGTTTGAAGAAGAAAATACTGTAGGAGATGTAATAATGTCATGAAGTGTGTTGTCCGCATGTCATAAAGTGTGGGACAATGTAGCCTTCAATTTGTTTTCATGTTACGCAATAGTGTGATGTTCTGCTTGTACTTTTTGATAAATACTCATAGTGGTTTTAATGAATTCTGAAATTCAGGTTTAGAAACCTGTCAAACTGCAGTCAGACTAAGTGAAACATTCTTTGTGGACAGTAATAAGGAAAGAAATAAGAATGTCCAGTATTTGCAAAGATTACCCCAAAATATTATGTCATAATTTCAGGAAGGCATTTAAGGGGGGGGGGGGGGGGGCAAATAGAAACTAATTATGTTAATTGTATAAAGCAACCAAGGCAGCAAATACTAGTTCAGATATTTGTCTCGTGCGGAGTAGTGACACAGTTGAGTCTGCCCTAGAAATGCAGACAAATCAATAGATAATCTCACAATGCCAAACACTAGGAGCAAGTGCAGAAACATTAAATATTAAGGTTATAGCTAAGTAATACTAATAAAAGCAGAAGAACAAGGTAAAGCTTAAAATGCTTCAAGTTTTATGTCACTAATTATTTTGAGCAATGCAGAAACATCCAGGAGTGGAAAGGATTCAAGAACTTTTAGCTGAATTAATACTGCAGCACAGCAAGTATTGAATTCTGATGAACTCTCTTGTGTCGGGTTTGGGTTTTTTTCAGGGAATGAGAAAGACTGAATAACATACTAAACTGAGTTATTACCTTAAACTTCTGCAAGACTGCAATAGCTGATTTTCTATGTATCTCTTTTTCTGTGTATTCAGTTGCATTTTCCATATGGAGCTGTGCCATAGAACTTCAGCTCATTGAAGAGTATCAGTCAAAAACACTAAAGCAACTCGTGTAAAAATAACTGTGCATCACTTATGTTTCCTCTAAGTATTTTTCCCTTTCATGTTACAAAGATGTAAAACTTCTAGTGAACTTACAAAAAAAGCAGCTTACATCCATGTAAGCCTACTAAAAAATAATCAAATAGTGGTCTCTGCAACAAAGTAAGATCACTACTGAAAGTCTGGGTGGTAACAGAGCTGTTATTTTAGGATCCAGTTTTGACATTTGCATTCTGCCCAAGTCTTAACTAAGACATGATTTTTTTTTTTTTTTTTTTTAATTAAGCAACCTGCCTCTTCTCTGAATTGCACTGTTTCTGTAGAGGAAGATTTAACTCTGTGGGATTCTTCAGCCAATGCAACTTTATTCCATTTGTCCAGTTTATTCTGAGACTCTATGAAAAAAAGCTGAGCACCCTGACAGGTTTGAAACTGCGCATGGTAGTATGTCCTATTCTGGAATTAAATCAGATTAGGGTTTTGGTTTGAGAAGGTAAGTGTGTGCACGCATTGAGTTGCTATATATTTTCCAGAGTTTCTCATCTGAAATGTACAAAGGGACTGTGTAGCACGTGAGTAACAATCTCGGTTGCTGCAGGGGGAAGCGTGATTTCTGTTTGTGTTAATTCCTATGTTTGTACAGGAGGTAGCTGCTGTTGGTAGAAAGCCATACAACCTGTTTGTGACTGCACTACGCATCTGACTTACACTCATGTGAAGCATGTGATATACTACACAGTATTAACTCTAGAAAATAGGGATTTGAAGGCAAACAGCAGCCTAGAAAGCAAAAATTCTCCTATTCAAGCCAAACAAAATTGGACTGACAGGTAAAACTTGGGGAAATGCAGGTATATAATAATCCCATGCATGCAATTCACAGAGCCAGCTGCTGCTGATGCGAACAGGTCAAAAGAAACAGGACTGGAAGAATTAAATCTGGAAAATGTTGCAATAAGCAGTAAGATCTAAAAGACATGACCCAGTCATAAACCAGGTCATTCTTTTAACTCCTCCTTCCTAGAGTATCTGTAAAACTGTAGTGCTACTTAAATGCCTTCAAAAAAAAGTGTTTGAGCTACCTTTGAAGAAATGCTAATGCAGAAGCTTTACAGCCCCTAGCAGAAGAAAGACGATGTTGAAGGAAGGAGGTCTGGGCAGTTCGGTACGTGCCAGCGCTGCCTCCTCGTGCCCAAGGTGCTGGTGCGGCCGGGAGGCTGGTGCCCAGCGTGGCAGGGATCTGCCCCCACACCCTGTGCCGCTGCGCAGCGTCCGGAGGTGGCAGGATGCTCTGTGCAGGGAGTCCCCGTGGTGGCAGAGATGCTGGTTGTCACAGCCGGCAGAAACAAGAGCTGCGTGCTTCAAGGGGGTTTCGGAGGGAGTTTGCATACCTGGCTCACAGTTGTTGCTGTCGGGTCTGTGCACGTGCAGTCTGGAGCTCGGGGGGCAAAGGCTTGCTCGCTCTGTCACGCACAACTGGAGGTATAAGGGGAGGAGGATCCCAGAGTCTGTGAGCAGCTGTGTGACAACCAAGCCTTTGCAAGGGCATTGCGTAGGGGACCTCTCTGTGAGGCCTTTGCGAGCCTTGGGCTCACCCTTCTGGAGTGCGTGCTGTTGCACCATGGCTGTGGTAAAGATTGTGGCAGGCAGCATAGATAATTCGGTTTTTGTAATGCTATCATTAAAAAAAGATTAACTAACTGAGCTAAATTGCAATTGCTAGGGAACACCACCAAAAGCTATAGAAAGCCTATCTGAGCTTCTAACCCCAAACTGCAGATTACTGGAGCATGAACTAGAGTTCAGGAGCATGAGGTTGTATTTAGAACACGAACACGCAGTTTGATGAATGGATAGCTGGAGTCGAGCTTCCCTGCTTTTTGCATCCATACTCTTGACTAATATTCTTTTTTTAGCAGAAGAAATGAATGATAAATGGAAAGCAGAATGGTATCCAATATTGAAAGGTCTTTTATGAGATGCAACTTAAATTTCAAATCTGTGGAGAAGATATAAATAAAGAATACTTGCACATCAGCAAGGTACTGGATATGCCTTTCATTTCTCAGAACTAAGCAAGATTTCATTACTTTGCTGTGAGGTGTGTAACTCGAAGGCTACAAGGAAGTTGATTTGGGGAGATCACGGCCTTTTTACAAAGGCTTTTGGGACATCCCATATTGCAAGTATCTGGGTAACCATGCTGTTACAGGAATGCTATGCTATGGAAGAAGGAGGCCGCCATAGAGGAGCTTTAGCCTCCTGTATTGGGACTGTTTGGGCCTTTGGGGACCTGTGGCTCCAGAGCTGGTCAATCGGCATCTCCCGCTGGTGTGCTCGGTTGGTAAGTGTACAAAGATTGGGAGGAGGCCAACCAGGATTGTGACTGGGCCAGCAAAGGTGAAGCCTTGCTTTAGGATGGGAGGGCAGCAGCGCATGAGCAGGCTGTGCTGCGATCCAGCACAGAGGCGTATGGAAGGGAACGTGGAAGTCCGGCACCACAGAGGCAGGACGTGGCTGAGGTGGAGCTGCTCCACCTTGGAACGGAGCTGCCACTTAAAAGCTCTGCAGTGAGGCAGGTGGGGAGGCGTGAGGTGGTCCCCTGGGCTTAACTCTGCTGGCGCACGGGGGGGATAATTGGGGCTGGCCACAAGTGATCGTATACAGGCGTGTGAGATGAGCGAGTGAAAAGCCTGTTCCATGCTTGGTTTGCTTAATGCATTACGCTTAGCAATGCCAAATGGTTTGACGTTACCTACCCGCAGCCGAAGGGAAGCGTACTGTCCTTCCAGTGCGTGTTTTCCACCACCGACCTCATCCACCAGACCGAGGGCCTGCCTGCTGAGGCAGACCCATCAGGTGCCACGTAGGAAAACAAACGCTTCCCTGGCGTTGGATGGGGCTTTGCCATCTGAAACAGCCACCAAGCCACTCGCTAATAAAAGGCTTTGGGGCATCAGCAAAAGCCACAGGGGTGCATAAGCACTTAAGAAATAAGAATGTCTATGAAACTGAGATGGCTTTAAAATTAAGATTCAACTAAGAAGCAGTTTCAAGGATTTTAAGTTTTGAATGAAAACTGTAACAGTCTTTTATAAGTACCTTTCCCTTAGGCACCTAGGCAAAACTTCTGGATCTCTCCAAAAGACTTTTTTACTCAAATTATCATCTTTACCTTGCTTTCTTTTGTCTGTATTTTCAGGTCTTCAAATCGCATGGTTGAACAGAGAGGACAATGTCAAACATACTTTGCTTGCATCACAAATGATGCAACAGAAAACTTAAAATTTTCAGACTTGGGTCCTGAACTAGTGCATCTCTGGAGATAAATCTGATTATACAGACAACAGATCTCAAAGAATTTGTTTCTTTGTAATAATGAGCAATAATGAGAATGTAATTATGTCAGATGACTTCAATAAATACACTTGCCACCTTGTAAAAGACTCTCAGAAGAACTGGAAATGTGAGGAGAACCAAATGCTGGATTAAGTATGCCAGAAGAAGAAAGGATATTATTGCAGAATTTTATCAGAATTGCTGCAAGACAGACTACCTAAACAAGGATAGCAAAAAAAATCCTGTTCAAGTTCAAAGTGTGTGATCAGTATATATTTTAGGTACATACAATCAATTTTAGCTGGGTGGTGTGTGATTGAATGCTGCACGGTGGGAGAAAATTAACATCGTATTTCATTCCCTCTGTAATACAGCTGCCATCATATTACTGATTTCTTAAAAAGAAAAAAAAACCCACAACTGTAATAGCTGTTAGTGATTTTGCTTTGCCACTATAATCTTGTCCACTGTTTTACTGACAAGACAACTCATTTTAACTTTAGTCTTTATATAGATATAACAATTTTTACAGAGCTTTTGTAGAACTTTATTAAGAAGTTAAATATTAACAAATCAGATATTTAAATTAGCTAAATATAGCTGAGTGTATAGCTCAAGTGTATTGCAATTCATTTAAAATGGCAGTAATTTTCCCCCAACAAGAACTCCAGTCAGCAATCATCTAGTATATTATTGAGAACATCTAACTTGAATGATGAAACAACAAAAGCTAAACAATTACATCAAGAGGAGGTGAAAAGAACGGCTATTAAATGTGTATGCTAGATGTGTTGCCTGAGCTACAGCTGATTGAGCTCTAATCAGATCAATGGGCTTTTCTAACTACGTCATTAAAAACTCTCAGGTCACTTTCGGATGTGGCTTCTCCTCAGAAATACTGATCTATCAATTAAAAAGGTAAATTAGACTTAACACATAGTCCACGTACAGCAGCTTCTGTATGGGAATTGTGGAGTTTACAAATAAGCGCACGCAGGTTCTTACCTCTTAGCTTTGAATGGACCTCTGAAAAGACCTTGAATAAAATTTAAGGTTAAACCTAAGCTTGGCTTCAGCCTTCAACAGAAAAGCATCTGACATAAGGACATGAATCCCTCCATTCACTTAGCCAAAGATATTGCTATTTAAAAGGATGTTTTGATAGCAGATGAAAAAAAAAAAAAAAAGTGGTTTCCAAAGGCTAAAAGAGCTTCTCCATTAAGGACTGATCAGGATGGAATCCCACTGCAAATTGAATTCCTAAATGGGGGAGAGAAGAGAAAAGTTTGGCAAATCTTTCAGAAATCACGGGAGAGTTCCCAAGGTGAGAGAATACCAAATTCTTTAGATGTGAGGACTGTCAAGTTGATTTTAAAGGAACTGACGTAAGTATCTTTTCAGTATAAACGTATAGTTTAGACTAACGGACGGAGAGATTGAATCAAGTGATCACAATCAAGACCTTTTATCATACCACATACTAAGTATCCCGAATTGATAGTTTTCTACTATTTATAAAGAACTCATAATTGTGAGATCCTGTAAAACAGACTAGGGGGTTTTTATATCTTTGCAGATCTATCTCTCCTGCCATATTGAAGTTATTCTTGATAGGTATTTATCCAATGTACAGTGAGGATCCCATAACCTCTATGGGAAGTGTATTCCAGCAATTACTTTTCCTTGCTCTTAAAAAGTCTTTTCTGATTCTAAATACATTTCTATAGTCTAAACACATAGCTCTTTGTCCTACACTGGTTGCGTAAAATTAACTTCTTTCATCGTTACTGCTACCTCTACATAGCTGAAGACTTCTGCAAGTTCTTGCCTCAGTCGTCTTTGCTCCGTATAAAACAACGGTCATTTCTACATTCATTCTTTGCATGTTATATTTTCTATATCTTTGATAATTCTTGTTACTGTTTTACAGACTTCTTCCTTCCTGGATTGTGGTGTCCAAAACTGGGCCTGGTACTGCAGGCCTTATTTGTTCCCAGCAGAAGAAATATTTCACATATCTCACAGTTAAAATTCTCATTTATATATCCCGGTATGATGTTTGCCTGTTTTTACAATATGATATTGTTATCTATTCTGTGATCATCTACAACCCCGGATTCTTCTATATAGCCAGACATCCCTTGTATTTATGCTTTTGATTATTCCTAAATGTAGGAAATAATTTCCCTAATTTTTGAAATCAGTCTGAACTCTTGCAACATAATTCCAGTCTCTTCCTCTCCAATGCAATCTGCAAATTCCTCTGCATCTTTTCTCTAGTTCTTTCTGCAACTTCATTGTCTCTCTTCCTTCATTCAAGCAATTAATGAAAATGTCAAATAGTGCTAGACCAACGAGAGGATGCTCCGCACGCAGTTTGGTCTGTCTCTCCTCCTTGACAGCACACCTTTGACGAATGGCTGGACCACCACACACAGAGGGTCTGACAGTATTCCTCTTATTAATAGTTTAGTTCAGTGTGTGTTATCCTGAATTATTTGCAAGGATTGTCAATTTTGATGACAAGATACGTAACATCTTACCTAACCACAAAATTTGATATTTTTTTTTAAATCCATGAGGGTTGTTCTTCATCATCTTCTAAGTACCTGCATATTGTTTATTTGACATTGCTACATCTCCTCTTGCCCCCTGAATTACAGTCAGACTGACTGGTCTGTAATTCTCTGTCCACTTTTTAAACAGAGTTTATATATTTTTTCCTACCACCTGCAAGCTCTCTTGTCCTCTTTGAATTTGCGCAGGCAACTATCAATGATTCTGCAGTCTCAGCCTGGGGGGGTGCAAACACCCGGCTTAACAAGCCCACTCTGAGTCATTGTTTCCTTAGCCGTGGGCGACACACTTGACCCCCAGCCGTACTTTGGTTCTGGCTGATGAAGGAGCAAGAGGCCTCGCGCCCTGTGGGGAACCGGCGAGCTGGAAAGCTCCTGGCTCACGTACAAGGGAGTGAAGGTGCCTCGGAAAAGTACTTTAAAAGGTGGTTTCGAAACCCAAAAATGTAAGATAGCCAAAGTACAGAACAAGGTACCAGAGCTAAAATGAAGACATCCGTCTTGTCTATACTGTTGACTAGCAGCCAACTACTTCAGTCTATAAACATTACCATCAGGACGGGCCCAATTTGAGCGCTCGCTGGACTGCACGCCTGGTGACTCTGCCCCTGAGCAGGGAGAGGTTTGAGATCCCTTACCTGAGACTAAGAGATCCTTACTTGCCCAAGGTGGAGAAACCCCCTACTCGCGACAGATCCTTGGTAAGTGACTGAATTACTTCTAATGAAACGTTACTAATCCATGTAGCTACTCAATATTATTATAAACATTGTATAGATAATTCCATTAGGCATAAACCATTGTCCAAGTCTGAGACTAAGATTGGACCTAGCCGCACCTAGTCTCCATAAGGAGTTTAGAAAGCAAGGGGGTCCACTCTGAACCCCATGACTCAACAGGAGAGTCTTCCCTACTCTTTGCGTCTCCTGTCTCTGTGTGAATCTTTCTAACTCGATTCTAACTCAATTTTCCTTTGTATGTTTCTTCCATGCAGTAATTAATAAGGTGAACCTTGCCATCAAACTTACTGAATCTTGTCAAACCACTGTTAAACTTTGTTAAATTCCGTTGAATTTATTGAATTCTGTCAAATTATTATTTTACGTCAATAAAACATATCGCTGCTTCTCTCTTTTGAGTGAGGTGCATTCCACTCACCTGCGACATTAGCCTAGTCTCAGTTCTCAGCCCTAGATCACTGGTGCAGTTGTGGTCAATTGCACTTGGTAATTTCAGTAAAGACTGGAGCATGGGGGGAGGCATTAGGTACTTTTTTTTTTCTTCTCTATGTCATGATTTGTTTTAATGTTCCTTTGTTTTGTAAAAATGATTACTACATTGTGGTCATTCTTTCTTGTGCTGCCCACTGTGTCCACATTCTCAGCCAGATCTTTTGTAGTGGTTGTAATCAAATAGCACATTCCCCTCCAGTTTTTTTCGCCACCTTTTGCACAGTGCTTCAACACCTTTCCAGAATTTCCTGGGTAGTCTATGTCCTTCTGTATTGCTTTCTCATCAAAATGATAAATGAGATTTCCCATTAGTATGAAGTTTTTATGCTTTTGATAAGTCCTTTGGTCACCCAGAGAAAGACTCATCTCCATTATCTTCTCTATGTACAGCCTACCTTAGTCCCCTACATGACAGCTATATTGCTTTTACTGAGAAATATTTAGTCACTCTAGCCTCCGACAGCCCTTCTGGACTAAAGAGTAAGCATACACATCCTTGAAATAGTCTTTTAGTCTTAGCTCTCTTTCCTGAACAGACCATACTTGTCTGTATGAACTATCCAACCAAATCTCTATCATGCCAATTAAGACATAATTTTGAATATGATTTAAGACATCTAGCCATTCCTGTTTCCTATCCTCTTGCATTACTATGTAATAAACTAATTATAGTGTGTATATATATATGCTAGTTATCTATTAGTATATAATGAATATATATTTGTATATAATGAACTAAGAAGTTTCTGCTTACCTCTCTCGGTACTACATCAGGAAAATACTTTCTTCCACATCTAAGCCTTTATACCGATTGCTGCCTTACACGGGACTCCTTGGTTCGTGTCCTTGCTGCAGCCAGTCCCAGCTGCACTCGTGCAGGGGAATCCCGGGGGAGCACAGGTTGGCGGGACCTCGGCAGGACTCCAGGGCAGGCTCAGCTGCAGGGTCAGACTGGGCTCCTCAAGGTGTTACCCAGCCAAGGCCTGAAAACTCCCCAGGGCTGGAGGCGGCACAACCTCTCCGCGTCCTGGCCCCGCTGCCAGGCTGCCCTTGTGGTCAAAAGGCTGCTCCTTATCTCCCACCTGAGATTCATTTACATACCCTACCACGCAGAAGGATTATACTATGAGCAGGTGCTTTTTTGAAGCCCAAGTCACTGTGATTTAACAAGGCTTGAATTTAGAATAGGCACACAGCTCTGATCATCACTAAGTCTATTTTTTAACAACAGGCTCCCCCCTGATTGATTGATAATGATTTTTACCTTCCAATATGGCCTTACCGTGTGGCCTGGGACCCTATGGAAGCTCAAACCCACCTCACTGACAAATTTTGAGATGGATGCTGCTGCCTGAGTAAAGTTTTGGACACGCTTGGAACCACAGTAACAGAAAAAGCGTGTGTGTGCTTGAAGGTGGATTGACAAAGCTGTAACTACTGAGGGTCTGCCAGAATGAGAGTCTGAGGGGGACAGCAAAAAATTGGAAGGTGTGCTTCCTCATATACGTGTTTGAAAGATTTCCAGAAATTGCAGGGTAGTCTAAAAATCCTTGAAAAGAGGACGTGTGGACCTTAAAGGATGAGGTTCCTGTGAATAAAAAGTCTTCTCCAAGATGAGTATCTATCTCTTCGAAGGTATCTGCAGTCTGCATCTCTAAGAGGCAATGCAGACAAACAGCTGAGGGGATACACACCAAGGTGTATCTACACACTCTTCAGTGCCGGGCTGGAAGTCATCTAAGTTTCCAAAAGCAAAGCTGAGAATGCCTCTCTCACATCAGGTGGATGAGCCCACAAACGTTAAACCAGGGTTAAAAGTTAAACAAAACCAGACTCACATTTGGCAAACAAGGTCCGACTCGCTGCTGGACAACGGCAACAACGCAGAGGACCATGCCTTCTTCCATGGCCTGTTCAGTTTCTGAGCCTTCTAATTTAGACACACACACGTGCACACAAGTTTCTCTCTCTCACGCAGCACTCAATGAGAGCAGAAGAGACCCAAGAGACCTAGTGCTGAGCGACTGAAGATGAATGTTGGTAACGTAGGAAATCTGACAAGGTGTAAAAAGTACTGGACTTCCCTCTGAAGTGGAAGTGCAGCAATACTGCTACAAACCTTAAGAGGTTCTGGGAAGTTGCCTTAGTTGTTCAGGTAACTTGGCCCACATTGTTCCTTGTGTCAGGGCCGGAAGGATCTGCAGTACGAATCCTCCCGCCCCTGAAACCAGCAAGGTCTTAGCTGCCATCAACCCATTGTAGAACACATCATCCCCTTACTTACGTTACTGAAAGACTCCAAGACCGACAGCTATCACATTTCAGCAGGACAGGAAGGCTGACCTGCCTCCTGAAGTCTCTGCCTCTCAGGAGCTCTGCACAGAGGGCAGAAGACTGCTGGGATCAACCTGGCACTGCACTGGAGCTCTCAGCCCAGTGTTGTGAGCTCAAATGAAAAAAGGGCAGGAGGAAAAAGTGTATTATCACACTGTGATGCTGCATGGGAAACCTCTGAGGAGATTCCATCTCTTGGCATAGGGACAAAAAGATGCAAAACTACAGAGACAGAGGAGAACCACCCCAACAGTGGCCTTTGGTGCCAAGACCACTTCAGCAGTGCCAGAAGCATACAGTCACAGGCAAACTCTTTACACCAGGTTGCTGACACAAGGAACAATTTCATGCTGGCAGTGAATAAGCCACTGAAGAACGATGCCAGGAGAGCTGAAACCATGGTGATCCAGTTCTGGTGCAGAGGCAGAAAACATGATCTTACTGCCCTTTGCTTTCAGCTTCTCTGGACAAAACAGTTCTGGAAGAGGCACTCCTCAGTGCCAGAAGGGATGCAGCACTTGCTGCCTGAGATGTCACAGAAACTGCAAGGAGGACCTGGAGAGTCTCAGGTCAAATGGCATAATCCAGCGAAGGAAGGCAGAGGGGCACATCTTGCTGGGGCCTGTTTGGCTGGCCTGCTTTGAAGGGCAGCACTCAGAAGTTTTCAAAGCACGAAGGCTGGAAGCCGGGTTTGGGTCCTCATCTGAGTTTCTGTACGTGAGAGATATACACTACCTCACTCAGCGGGGTTAACAACGCTGTGCTCTTGAAGAGTCATAGATATACATCTGGCTTTACACACTTTAAGGTTAAAACATGAGGTCAGGGTGCAGCTGAGGAACTTTTAACATTGCAAATCAAGTCTAGGAAACTTCCAGGAAAAACGTAGATAGCGGGGAGTTTAGATGGAGGAAAAGAGGCCCATGCACAGACTAGAGTTTACTTTCTTTCCTATTAGTGCTGGGTCTCTAGAGTACATAGGTGAGAAAATAGTAGTGGACAAGCACACTGCGACGGTGCAGTATTTGATACCAAGCCCTGACCACAAAGCAGTCAGAGTAGCAGTCAAGTAATGCTGTTGGAGCTAAAAACCAGGGAAAGGCACCAACATTACGGGTGTTTGTTCCCAAGACACAGAAAAGCTGTGCGATTAAATGAGAAAAGGACCCTCTTTCAGCTACTTGCTGAGACTGGTGCGTGACTGCAGAGCAGCGGATATGATACAAATATATCCAGGTTCTGTTCTGCCGAACAAGAAAGGAGTTTGTGTTTTCTGTTGAGTCTCTGCTGCCTGCTGAGGAGGAAAGATGCTGGTCCAGAAAGTCTTCCAAAATCTCAGAATGCTAACTCTAGGCCTGTCTGGCTTTGCCAGAATGTAGAAATAAAGGCTAACTTTTTTCCTGCCTACTAGTGGAAGTAAAAAAAAAAAAAAAAAAGAGGATAGCACATCTACTCCAATAACTCAGAAACCTAGATTTTTTCCTATACCGTTTAAACAACTGGCAAGGTAAGCAACTGACCAAACAGGACTAGGCACAGAAGGGAGCCGTGTCCCCTGGGTCTCTGGGATTTGTTAGATAGCTCTCTGCAGCACATTTAGCATTCTACTTATGGTCAAACTTACACCTTATCGTCATTTGTGATATAGCTCGAGCTATATCACAATCTTCACGTTGCTCAATGCTTTACGTGAAGAGTTCTGTCAGGTTTTAAAGAAGGCAACAGCAGGGAATAGAGCTGGAAAACCTGCTGCGGATACTGCTGCGGACTGTTCCCATGTCTTCGGGCAATGCTCAAGGAGTTCATAGTCAGACCTGAATCAGACTACACCCACAGTGAAAAAAATCCCCAAAGCACCCAGAATCATACACTCTCGCAGCCGCAAATAGCATTGCTGGTACGCAAACGTGCTGACGTATCATTTTCTACTCACAAACTCAAAATAACTGTTGAGAAGACAGCTCACGCATCTTAATAGATTACCAAGAAATCGGACACTTCCTGTGGGTTAAGACTACATCAATGGGACTGCAATTTCTGTAAGCAGCAAGCTGCTAAAACAATGCTTTTCTCAATAGTTAACTGCTCTCTGAATGAAATGGGTGAAAAAAAGCGCTTATTTTTTGTGAAAAAGTGTATGTTTCTGAACAGTTGTGATGGTAAGCACAGCGTGTTGCTTTGCACTGCTGCGCTCATGTTTACGCTGCCACATATGTACAGCCGTACTCCCAGTGGAGCTTTCAGCAGAGACAATGTCCTTTTGGTCGGCTGTTTGGATCAATATGCCAACTCAGTAATTATTTTACGTGTTTGCTTCCCCCAGGTAACTAGTCAGACACCTCATTTTACGTAAAAGGTTTGCTTCTGGTCTTAAAGAAGTGTGTTTGGACACTGAGTCATGTGAACAGGAGCAGATTGCATCCTCTAGACCTGTTGCAATCGAGTGACACATAATTGTCACCTTTGGCTACTTTGCAAAGACGCCATTATAAAACATGGCCGACCCACACAGAAAACCTTACAGGTCTTACTGAATTTCAGTCTATGATGTCATGTATGTGTGTCATGACTGACCTGCTAAAGCTGTTAGAGATCATGATGAGCCCTATTCAGAACCAGACGAAAACACAAATTTCACCATTTCTCTGGGTTATGCGTACTGATGTATCTTGACTCAAAGCTCTGAAAAATGCCTGTTTATGTCAGATAAAGACTGATTTTCTATTTATAATTCTGCCTCAGCATGAAACAGTTCATCTTGAACACTAATTTCCACTTAAACTATTTATAGTTTTACCAACAGGTTACATCTAACCTGGCAAGTTAAACTCCAGATTGTTCTGTTCAAGACTTAAGCTCACAAATCTAGGGTTTTAACCACATCTTTGTTTCACCGGGATACGAGAAAGCCTGCTCAGTATGTATGCAAGCTGGACAGACCAGTGCTACTGGAGCAAGCAAGCAGAATAAACACCATATTCGCCTTTCCCAACATTCCTTTTTAAAAGCTTGGCAGAAAGTTTTGTAGCAAAACGAGCAATGCATACAGGCTAATTTTCAGTTTCATCAAGCATGATATTTTCACATTTCCCTTTTTAGGGATTCTATGTACCATTTAGTCTTGTCCTTACTAAGGAATTTTAACTCCCAAAGCCCTGGATCCTACTCAAAAATAAGGAAGACTTCCCTTCAAACTCCTCCTATATTCTTCTAGGAAATGCTGATCTAAACTAGGAGTCTCCAAACCCAAAACTATTTGTGAGGTGAAGTTGCGGGAAGCTAAGCTGTAGAAGTTTAGCTAGCCCGTTGCAAAGAAAACCACAGCAGAACTTTACACAGTTACCTTCTCCACTCAGAGTAGCAACAAGCAGTCACTACAACAATGGTGTGGAAGAAGGTAACTCATTTCTTGCTAAACGTTATTGTCACAACAATGGCAGAGATGGTGCTTTTCACCTGGAAGAGAACAGGATTCATAGTGGATGCCCATTCTGCCTAGTCTCTACTGAATAAAATTGACATGGTTTAAAAAAAAAAAAAAAGGATCTATAGATGCCTAATTGCTGGAATAACAGTATCATCTTAGAAAAAGGGTTAAAGAAGTGATGCAATAATTTCACTAAGAAGTAGTTCAATCAAAGAACACTATTCAAAAGACAATTTCAACAATGAAGCACCATCAGCCAAAGGTAACATCTGTGCAGCCTAAGCTATGAAATATACTCTGAGTCAACTACTGCTACAAAGCTAAGTTACCAGGAGCATCGTAAAGGTCAGAAAAAACAAAAACCTCACATCATCAACAATATAGCTAGAAATGCAACTTCTTACAGCTGAGAAAAACAGCCAGGAAGGCAAAAAGCTTAGAAATTACAAAGATTAAAATAGCTATTTATAAATACAATAGCAATCAGCAACTTAGAAATACATCTGAAGTACTGTAGACCAGCATACCATAAGAACAGACAGGAAGATGTCTGAGTGTCTGTAGAATAAGTCACATAAAGCACATCCAACACTCTCGCTTAGCAGTAGTAGGAAAAAAATGGGGAAGTAAAGTAAATAAGGAAAACTTAAAGTGTTAATACTTCACCTGCTAACTACTTAAGCCCATCTGTGAATATGAAGAAATACTTGGGCTGCAAGTGTTGTATTTTGGTAAAGTTTCTAGAAAGATGATACTGCATAAAACAATTCTGCAATTACAAGGAAATGGAAAAAATGTGTTCAGAATAATCGGCAAGTTGAGTCAATGTCAAGTGGAGTTTCAACTGGCAAAATATCCTTTCTGTACAGCTTTGTACCATGAATCTCATCTCAAGAACATCGCTGGATGTTCTTTCTGTAGACAAAGAACGAACAAAAGAACAATTCGGTAACGCTTAGTATAATTACACTTTAATGAAACACTGAAGTTCTTCCTAAAGTGTTACAAAGATATAATACATTTGTAATATAAGTGTAAAGGCTTGACATTAGAATGAAAAGACTTAGTAAAAAAGATGATAGATTAAAAGTTACTGCAGCAAAACTAATTGATTACGATTACACTTGAGGATTGATTTTTTTTTTTTTTTTTTTTTTTTTTAGAGAAAACCAGCAATATTGACTGGCACATACAGACAAAATACAGTGAGAGTTTTCTTCCTCCGTACAGTATTCAATCAAGTAGCACTGCAACAAACATTGATTTCATGCATAAGTACGAAGAGGATTTTAAACTCTGCATATAGTACTAATTTCGGCTTTTGTACAGCCCCATTTGCAACACATTCCCGCCAAACCCAGAGACTCCCGTTTTCTTCTGGGATAACTGGCCCAAAGATAACTGTTTGATCCCATAGGGTTTGCAATTCCTGTTCCTCCCCTGTCCTTCTGAACAGCTTCCTCTACCTGGCGAACAAGTTCTTTGACGTCGTCTGCCACAGGTACATACTCATTATAGTCATTTAAACTATACAAGTCCTTAAACATCTCCCATCCAACAACCGGGCTGCTTCTCTGCAGCTGCTCCGCTTCAGGACCCGAAACTGATTGCAGCTTGAAGTTTCCCAGTAGTTTGCCACTTGCTGTTCGTGCAGAATCTGTTTAAAGAGAAGACTTTTTTAAGTTCAGACAGTAGGAGTATCAAAAGGAGCACATAGCTCTAAGAAGTAACAATAAAATCCATTCAGTTAGTAATAACAAAAGTATTGTTACCTAGAAGACCTGTCAGTACTGTAGAGTCTCTGCTCCATGATTTACTTATAGCTTACTTTTAGGGGAATCTTCATGTTTTAAAGGCTACACTGCCTGTTAGACATGGAGAGTACACGGCTACAACCGTCACTGAGGTATAGACATCCTATCACAACTGCAGTGTTACTGATATAAAAGTCCCAATATTTCTATAAAAACAATTTTGTTGTAATGACACATATCCAGAAACTACACAGAGCTATGTCATGTGGCTCATGAATTAGATTAGACCGCTCCTCTTGCGTGCACCTTCACACAAACTAGTTTCATATGAAGAACAAAGGTAGGTAGGACTAATAAGCAAATATTGTATGTAAATTGCTTCTTATAGATTGTATATTTCTATATTTTTAGCCGATGCTTTCCACTTATTTCTTTAATTTCTGAAGGCATAGCAGAGACTTGCAGAATTTACTTAGAAACACGCTTTGTCTCACAGACTGAAGTGTTCTCAGAAATCCAGCTCTACCTCCTTTCACCTCACACTGTTTCTCTTGGTTCTGCAAGGCAAGTGGCATTGCTTACTTCAGCTAACATGAAGCAAAACAGCTCCTTCAGTTCTTAAGTTAAAAAATAAGAATAAGTGCTTGTCTTGTGGTCTTAATGCTATTGATATTTTTTTTGTTTCAGAAAGCAGAAAGAACATGAAAACACCCAGTGAATGCTATATTTACTTTAAAATGGCTAATTAATATATAGAAGCTGCCTGAACACGTACAAAAATAAAAAGTGGTTGTAGCTACTTTACTAATTAGACAGTAACTGCTCTTTAGTAGTCTTTTGGGGCAGGGAAGACTTTTAGTTAGATAGCATGCAGCACAGTGGGGGCTCCTTAGTGACTGATGCTCTCAGAACCTACTGTTAATAAAAAGGAAAACAAAGTTTGCTGGGAAAGAACACAACCTGAGCAGAGGCTGTACATATGTGATTTGTTATAATTACAAAGGTAACTTATCTACTACTCAACCTGTCAGAAAAAAAACAAGCAAAAAACTCCCAAGAAACCCAAACTACTGGCTTCATATACTGCCTGAGGTCCAATGTTACTTCATTAACAGAATGTTTAAGCAAGAAAAAAGCTCTTCCATTGCACATTTTAACCATAACTCCAACTTTTGTCCTTGTTAAAAATGTTATTTTCACTATTCAAAGTACCAACATGAATGAGAATCGTCACTTAGAATTACTCTGTTACATTACTGTAGTTTGAGAACACAACCCAAAAAACCCACCTGTTTACACTTTCTTAATATATTGGACTTGGAACATGTGACAGTAAAATTCTCTGAGGAATATATTACTGATAGATTGTTTCAAAGATCCCGAGAGCAGTTCTTGCTGTTTAAATTGCAACCTGAAGCACCAGAGAGTCCCATCCATCCTCCAACGTGCCAACTCTTTTGTAGAGAGCAGCACAAGTGAGTGATAAAAAACCCCAAACGACTCCACATCCACTGATGCCCCTGGCACAGCCCAGAAAGACGAAGCGCACAGCTTTAAAGCTCCTGGCAGACAGGGAAAACTGAGCTAGGTCTCCCCAGCCCGAAGAGTTACCAAGCTCTGGGAAGGAAGTGAAGCCATAGCGAGAGGCATATGCTTCCAAGGGTGCATCACACCTCCCTGCACGGCCAAGAAGAAAAAAGTGTGATTTATTGTGAGTTTTTTAAATAAAAAAGAGTTCCGTGAGCCTGGGCCGGCGGCAGGGCTGCTCAGCCCTCTGCAGAGCAATGCCTCGGAACAGACCAGAAACTCTGCAGGTTACCCCAGCTAATAACGCCCCAGCGACTGCCGTGTGTTTTCCCCCAAATTTTCGGATTTCCTTTCAGAAGACAGGGGAAACGCCGACAGCACCGGGAACGAGAGGGAACGGGAGGGACGGGGACGCTCCCGCCGCGGCTGAGGGCGGGAGGAGCGAGAAGTGCCGCGGGGCGCTCGCCCTTCCCCGCTCCCCCCCATTTCTCCTCACAGGACCTCTCCCGAGCGAGGCGAGGCGAGGCGCCCCGAGAGCCCCCTCCGCCCCTGGGGCTGGGTAGGCAGCGCCGCCGCCCCGGAGCCGCCGCACGGGCTGCCCCGTCCGGCGCGGCCGCTGGCCTCGCCCCGCCCCGTCCATCCCGCCCGCTCCTCGGACACTCACCGTCCGCGGGCGCCGGCTCCATCGCTCGCAGGGAGAGGCGCTTCCAGCGGGACCCGCCGCAGGTGAAGATGACGGCGCGGATGAACTCCCGGCCGCACAGCTTCACCCCGTACCCGTCCCCCTCGCCCGCGGGGGGCACGGCGGCGGCCGCCGCGCCCCGGGCGCTGGGCTGCCCCGGTGGCGCCACGCAGAGCAGCGCCGCAGCGACGCAGAGGAGTCGCAGCTTGGCCCCCATGGTGCCGGCCGGCCGCCCCGTCCTCATCCCCATCCCCGTCCCCGTCCCCGTCCCGCTCCCACGGGCGCACTCCCAGCAGACGCGCCGGCCGCTCAACTGCCCCGCTCGCGCCCTCGAGCCCAACCGCCGCCGCCCCGCGTGCCGCGCGCGCTGCCACCGCCTGCCCGCCTCCTGCCTTTTATGCGCAGAGGGCGGCGCTGAGTCACCGCCCCGGCCCGGGCCCCGGCCCCGGCCCCGGCCCCGGCCTCGGCCCCGGCCCCGGCCCGGCGGGGGCGCCCGCGGCTGCCTCGCCGGGCGGTCCCTGCGCCTGAAACCGGCGTCGAGGCGCCCTCGGGCAGGACTCCCTGCTCTTGCGGCCCCTTGCTTGCTGTCACGGCTCCTCGCGCCTCGGTGAAGATGCAGCCCACCTTCGGCCTCCCTCCTCCGGCTCCCGGCCCCCCAACGACCCGGAGACATGCTCCATCCCCTCCACCGGGCACTCCGTCTCCATCTCGGCTTTGCCTGTTTGTGGTCAAGTACCAATTGCTGATGCCCTCTCGATTGACTCCTGAAATGTGAAAAACTTCTGCTTGTCAGTTTTTTCCCTTGCAAGTCTAGAATCTGCATAACTACTCCTACATCCTAAAAATGTTGGCTGAGGCAAAAAGACAATAAAGTAAAGTAAACACGCAAGTAAAGTAAAATAAACACGCTTCTGCAGAACTACTAAAGCCATGGACACTTGATGTGGGATTTAAAAGCCTGGATTCCTCTTGAGTTCAAGTTTGTTGTTCTGGACGCCCACTTTTAGTGGCAGCCGTAGGCACCCGAGTGTCAGAGACACCTCGGCTCCGACACGTGTGTCCTGGGGATGTGGAGCTCCACGCCTGTGTGTTTCACCAGCAGCCCCCAGCAGGCTCTCACCGACTGCGCAAAACCAGAGAAGTTCATCTCTCTAAAAATACAGTGAAGCTGTTGTCGATAGATCCTTCTGCATGACAGCTATGCTTTCTATCCCTTGAGTGCTGTTAGTGTGTAGAGAAAAACCCTCAAAACTCAATCTAGAAGGAAAGCACAAAGAAGGCATGTGTCCACAGCCCAGTGTACCAAGGTGAATGATTCACCTGGGCTGGCAGAGAAGACATAGACTCCAATCAGCTTTTCAAGCAGGACTTGGGTGTTTTACACTGAGCTCAATCTAGAAAGAGGTTGCAGAGGGCTAGAATATTGAGCAACCCGCAAAGTTGTCTGTACTTGGGACTTTCTTTTTGGTCCAGTCTTGAACATTTTAGACAGTGGCACGGCTTCAACAGTAGACACTAACTATCATCCAGGCTGTTACTAGGATGCAATCCACAGAACTGGAGGCTGCCAATCCGAAACTCTGAACAGCAAAACCTCAATCTGTTTCTCCGTCAGTTAAAGTCTTAACTGCTATTCTGTTACAGACAAGTTGTGCAGGGGTAATCACAACTTGCATTTTTAAAGAGAGCAGCAGCTTGATCTTGTTGGTGTCCTGGACTTTTTCTGAAAATACCCATCACAGCAGGTGAACTTAATCATGGACTGTAAGTAGTCTTCTAGGCAAGGCAATTGTTTTCAGTGGCTGGAGAGCTGTAGTCATGTGCAAAAGCTCTACCAGGACTTTCAGGGCAATAAGGAAGGTGCCTCCGGAGTTGAGCAGTGACTGACCTGGTGACTTATTTAGCTTGTAAACTAATATAATTTATTTTATACCCTACTTTGATGCCCATACCCAATATTGGATCCAGTCTTTAAAAGCAGCAAAATGTCGGGTATATCTTTCTCAGGGAATTTCAAGAGAGGTCCCCCAAAAGGAGGCTGATTTGTCCATCTAGCTGAAAACTCTCCACATGCTTTAGTTTCAAATTTAACTGGGCCATCAGCTACTGTGGCACCACGTCTAACTCTCCCTAAGCAAAGGCAGGCATCATGATGGCCACCTTTAGGGTTTTTTGTAAGAAAGAACCTCATTTTTGCAACCGTCTGAAGCACATAACCTCTGACTACAGCTGCTAAATGCAAGCTCTCAAAAGACTGGAAAACAAATAGTTCAAAACAGTTTTTCTGACCTCACCTACTTCTTTGTCAGGGCTACTGAATGTGAGAGACAATACTTTCTGTGCTTTCCGTCGTGCTTGTTGGTAGGTGATAGAGCACGAGTTATCAAAGAGGCCTTGGAGGGAATGTCTGTTCAAGACACTCGTAATTCCTCAGGGGAGCCCGCACTGCAGCACTCTTCATCACTCTTCTTGTTGAAAAGCATAGGCTACAAATGCTCTCTTGCTAGGATTAAAGACTGCAACAACAGCCGACGAGTTAATGAGTTTTATTAAGGATCATATCTGAATGAGCTGGCAGTAGTTTGACATTGTTTAATGTTACTATGCTTAATGCAGTTCCACTAGTAGGGTGTACTGCTCAGTATTTTTCCTCCAGCCATATTTTAGTAACACTGCCTTTGCATCTAGGGCTTTCAACTACATCCACTGTGATTTGAATAGCAGGTAATAAAGAAACTTACTATGTTAGTCATGTAACTTTCAATCATACAGGATTTTATACAGAAAAGCCTCACTGGCAATCTCTCTGTAATTTGCCATGAATCAAGTCAGAGGCTAGGTTTGTTTATCTGTTCATCATAGCTAGAAAAACTACTTCTATTCAAAACAATACATGCAGAAGAAAATAAGTCATTTAAATACAACCTATATGAAGTAACTATCCACCTTCTCGCTGTTTGTATTATAAAAAACAGACAACAGCAGAGCAAAGAAAAGAAATTCCATTCGTGATCTGTAGGATCTTGCAAGATAGGTACGCCCAGTGTACTGTCTCATTGCAAGCATTTTGTATTTTTTAGTTTCCTAAAACAAGGTAAAGATGATTGTACCATTTCTCTCCCTTGCACTAAATTTTGGCTCTGTTGGCCAATAGCAATCAAAGTTTATAGAGGGTAGAGGATGTTTCATGAAAACGGGTGGCTAAATAAAAAAGATACCCTTTAACAATACCTTAATAG
The DNA here is from genome assembly GCA_009819775.1 of Phoenicopterus ruber ruber. Classification (NCBI taxonomy): domain Eukaryota; kingdom Metazoa; phylum Chordata; class Aves; order Phoenicopteriformes; family Phoenicopteridae; genus Phoenicopterus; species Phoenicopterus ruber. The sequence continues at coordinate 31,829,412 of CM020246.1, forward strand.
CCTTGAATACCTTGAATGAAAGGCTCATTCACACGTTAAACGTCAGACAAGCTACACAGAAGATCAGACATAGGGCAGAAATGCACAGACTTCATTAGTCTTTTTTCAGATGCTTCATTTAAAATTCATGCAATTCACTGCTGCAAGAACTACTTAGTTTTTGAAAGCTGCCCAAATATGAATTTAAAATATTTCTTGTTTGCTTAGTACCAGACAGGATTCTGCAAGAAATGTGAAATACCACTGCATGCATGTGATTGGTGACTAAGTACCAGTGTTACCTAGCTGTCTTCATCAGACGATCATGGGTTTTAGAAAGCAGTTCACCTTTCAAAGCTAATAGTTAAAAAATGAAGAAACCTAAGCATTTTTATATAATGAATTCCAAGACTGATTAAGCAGTTAAATAATAATGCAGAAACAATTTCATTTTTGTATGTCCACATAAGTGCTCTCCCCTTCTACTTTTAAAAGCAGTGATATGCAGTAATAGTCATAAAATAACTTCAAAACATTTACAAAGGGGCTGCAAGACTCAACTTTCCCTATTGTAAGGAAGAATTAAGAAAAGTTAAATCATTCATCCAAAGAATGAAGGAAGGGCCCAAAACTGGACCCCCCAAAGTGACTTTGCTTATTTCTCAACATACCCTATCAAAACCAGATTAACAAGAGAAGTGTGCGGCAGGCAGCTGTGGTACGCAAGTAGCATGCGCTTTCTTGGATTCTAAATGAGACATATCCATAATAAGAATGTGAAGAGTTTAATTTTGACATCCTAATCATGACTGACTTCTCACTTTCCCGGAAGAATCGCGCTCTGAGTGACACTGATTCAGGATACATGGCTATCGGACATCATGACCAGAAAAAACAACAGGATTAAGGTGGTAAGAGTAGCACCCTTGGGTCAGAACAAGCTCCCCCTGCAGTTATTCTCCGTCTCTTCCCCCGTGATTCATGAAAACAGAGACAGTTGCAGTGATATATTAAAGTAAGCCTTACAGCTGAAGCCAGTTGAGCACTGATGACAGATGCGAGCAGGATGTTTTAGGTGTTTTATTTATTTATTTCTGTGAGTACAACTGGTATGATGATTATGGGCAACTTGTGCTGTAAACATCTATTTCCCTGAAGTAGACCCTGTCAAAGGTAACCTTTCCTGCTTTCTTTCATTGTTCTCTGAAGGAAATCATACAGTTCAACCACCCTGTAGCTGGATATCTATATGACAGATATGACTGCGCTTGGCACATGCAAGCATTTTGATTAATACACTGGCAGTAGAATAAATACTCCGTAACAAAGAATGCGCATCTTCAAAACAAAAGCATATATTTATCAAGAAAAAAGCAAAGCTCACAGTAAAAAATAAAGGCAGTAAAAGTGACTAACCCTTAACTTCTTGACGATCTTTGGCACATTCTATGTAGCCCATTTAAATCCATTTCTGGGTTTGGCATTAGACTGTCCTGCTTAGGGCCTGTTGCTCTTTCCTTATAAATTTGGTAACTTTAGATGATACTCTCTGTGTAACACTGAATTAAACTTGCCCAATTTCTGTTACTTTTTAGTGTGGAGTCTTGCAATGGATTAACACTATTGATCTAAGTTTAACCTTTGGGAAAAAAAAGATTCAAATTTAGCTAGGATGGAGTAATAAATAGCTATCCTATTATCTCCTAAAACTGCTATCTGGGTCATTATTTTGCTTAGCCTGCTTGCTTCCTTTAACACCACCTTTTAATCCAACACTATAGCCAGCAGTCTATCGCAAACACACAGATATTAATTCCTAATTCACAGCGGATAGGATTAGGGTATTTCCTAATTTTCTAGGATTTGTAAGTAAAACTGCTGTATGGACTATTAAAACTGCTCTCTTGTAAAAATGTCTTTTATAAGATTAAAAGGTGGGTTAAAAGGCAGAGGTGGAGACATACAAATACCAAAACAAGCTGGTTTAATTGTTTTTCTTTCTTGGAAGAAAGAGTATCAATAAATGACAGACGAAAACATAAAAGGCTGTTAAAACGTCTTCAATATTGAAGCAAGGTGGACTTCAGAACCTGGAGGAAAGGTAGTAGATGATCTGTTATTCAAAGCAAAACAAGTAAGCAGGGATACATATGTCCTAAGAGTAGTACACAATATAGCAGCAAGTGGCGAGGGATTATGTTACAGGACAGGCAGAGAACATGAGGTGGTACTGGGCTGCATTTTGCAACCTCACAGAACATGGGTAGCACCATAGGCTGAGTTCGGGCACACCTTCCAAGACAATTAAAATCACTGCCTTAAATCCTAAACAGCCAAAGTGTAGACCAAGCTATTATAACCAAACAGTCTATTATAACCCATTTTATCACTCTGCACATTAAAATGCATCACATTTGAAATCTGTTGCAGATTGTATGCGTCGTTAACATGCAGATGACAGAACCAATTACAGAAGTGATTGAATGCAGAAGTGAATGCACTTTCAGAAATCAATCTTACACAGCTATGGAAACTGTGCTATTAATTTCTTCTACATAACAGTATTTTAATTCTAGTCAAGTAGTCTTCAAAAACAGATTTGGGGCATTATCTCCAGCTGAAATTTAATTTTTAACTCAACAAATTGTCAATACAGATTTAGGCTTAATTCATTACTGGATGCTTTTTGAGCATTTGTTTTTCATTCCACAATTAGACTAATGCTGGAAGAAATTCCATCCACAACAAAAATTAATATGTTTTAAAACATGATTTGCAATTCAGAAAGATGCATTTTTTGCCAAGTGTAACATCAGAGCACTAAAATATACTAAAATTATATTCTCAGTATATACCATGCTAGAGTAAAGGCATGCAAAAAATCCCTCAGTTTTTCAGTACTTGTAAGGCCCCTTGGATCTACCCATTACAAAAACATACATTAATAATTTTGCTTGCTGTTGGCCTAAGTTAATATTCATCTTAGTAGTGAAACTCTGATTTCATGTAAACAAATTATCCTGAGTTTCAGAATGTCAAACAAGCATGAAAAAGATTCAGGAAATAGCTACATAATTTGTTTTCTCTTTTTGAGAAATTATCTCTGCTCATACTTTAATACAGTTTTTCCTAAGAGTAAAACACACAGTTAGCAAGTGACGTGTTTACTTCTGAACCTACTTCTGATAAAAGCTGTTTATTCCAGAATTTGAAGCAGAGATGGTGAGTTTACTGCCTGAAGAACAGCAAATAAAAATTGTCTCATTTTTCAAAGAAGTTGACTGTCTATTCCTGACTTCAAATTGAGCTGTGCATCCTTAAATATATTTAAAAATTATGACCATATTTATACAAATTTATAACTACCAATTAACTTGGTTTTGTTGATTATGGTGAGTTTGGTCAGTACCAGACATTTTTACTACAGGTGAAAGTTATTTTCAGACTCTAAATAGACAGTGGAAATTCAGTATTTCATTCTAAACAATAAAAATACACTACAGCAACAATGGATATTTTCAAGAGATACATACAATATGAAAATCATTGCTTTAGAAAGTAGTGATTTAAAAAAATGAATTCTATTTTGATTTTATAAAAGCTCATAGTTTTTTCAAAATTTTAATGATTCATTTCTGTCCAAAACCAGTATTACAATTACGTTTCAGATATTAAGCTTTAATACCATCTTCCTATTTTTCTATGAAGAACTTGCTCTGAGATCTTCTGATTTTCTCCAGGTCTTCATAAGTGAGCGGTCCTTTTGGCAATTCTAGCAAAGTGCTCTGTGTGTCCAATATGTTCTCAGCTTCACCTTAAAAAAAAAAAAAAAAGGAAAGAAAGAAATTTCCCCACCCTTACTGTGAGAAAAATTAAAAATTAAGAAACTGATTAAGCTATCCTTGTTTGAGCCAGAACAGCAAAATACCAAGCTGTGTATTTTACAAATGAGCTGATGCCAGTGTAGCATTAAAGTTGTCTTTAAGGAATTTTGGACTGGTGGGATAATGGCACACGTAAGTGTTTGGTCTGAACTGAATACCTGCCTCAGGCTGCATTTGTTTGAAAGAACTTCAGCCAAAGCAATCAATTGTGCTGCTGTTGTTGCTGTTTCTGTTAGCCCCTTTCTCCTAAAAACTACACTGAGTTATAGCAATGTTTCATTTAAATTTATTACACACATGCCTTGGAATGGAGGCATGAGATACAGCAAGGACTTAGCATCATCACGTACTTTGTACTAACCCCATACTGTATTTGACCAATTAGGAGTCTGAGAAGAGGGTGGATCAGACATATACATAAAAGCGTACATAAGCTTTAACAAGTAAATTCCCTATACACAGTATCCTAGACGTGCCGTATTTGGGCACAATTTTTCTTCTTGTCTCAGGCCTGGGCTAAAAGATGTCAGGCTACAGGCAGAAAGTGGGTAGCACAGGACTTGAAGAAGCATTGGTCAAAGCATACTGCTCACAAAAAGATTTGTTACAAGAGTTACCTAAACATGCGATCTTAACAGCATAGCAGGGAAAAGTTGTAGGGTGCAGAATGCTCTGGGTAAGGGTGGAATGAAAACATCTAGGACAGAGAATCCAAAAACCAAAGATACAGCTTGAACATCATACATAAATTGTGGTGGTCTGATTGTGATATAAGAAAGGACAAAGATTAGGCAAAGAATGTGTTTGTTTTGGCTGATGCCATTTGGTACAATGCCAACAATCTTGTTTACCTATGTCTTAACTCCTAGCTTGATGATCGTTAGGGCAGTGATTTGAAACTGTATTTATGTGCAATAAACCTAACCGAATATTGTAATGCAGTCAAGATTGTGGTCATTCCTTAAAACAGGTCTGAACGCTGAAACCTCCAGATGCAATTTTGGTAGTATTGCAGTGCTTGGGATCTCCACACATTAGTAATACCCAACAGGACGACAATGGTTACCACTCCCAGTAACTGTTAATAACACAATGTCAGTCAGTTGCACGTAGCATCTGATTATAACATAGCAAGAGATCTTAGGTGACAGAGAGATGTTATAGATAGCCAAATCTCTGTGCCTGCCACTCACATGCACTAGAGCAGATAGCCCAGTCACCATCCTTCTCACATGGCTCAGGATACAAACAGTGAGCTATCTAAATCTTGGAAAAGTTAGCCAGAGTTTCATTGCTTACTGCAGAAGTTTTGCGCAGTTGGAGACTGGCTGTATAATCCCTCCCCTCCTCTAATCATTTGTCTGGAAAACACCAGCAATATGTACCTGGACTGGGAGGAAAAGCAGAACAGGAAGGCCAAGAACACAGATAGCAGGTCCATGATTGATTCTTAGTGTCGTCAGCCACTCAGAAAAGATAGTGCACCTGAGGGCTGTTCTGTAACCCTGCCATCCCCAAAAGATTCCGTTCTGATTCTGTTCCATGGCCCTGGCACACTTACGGCTTTTCAACAGCACAAGCAGAACTCAAACCAGGTATTTCCCCCTACATCTTCAGCTGTTGCTTTAAGTAGCCCAAGCTATAAAGCAGGAAAAACCCCTCCAATTTCAATGTGGGAGAATAAACAAGTCATGAGAAAACATTTGGACAAGTAGGCTAGAGACAGAAGAAAAAATAAACTGTAAGCAAGATCAGAGACAAAATGCCTGGTGAAAGAGAAATGGAGAAACCTTCCAGGGGTATAAACTGATTCCAAAGAATGAAGGACAGCAGATGCAGGGCTATTTGATCAAGGCGGTTCAGATACAAGGAAGATTGGGCAGCACAGAAATAACTGCAGGTTAGCTTAAGAGAGGAATTGGCCATGAGGCTGAAGACAGGCATATCCTGGAGGACAGAGACCAGTTAAAGAGGGAATGATAAAGGGAATGGTATATACATTCATTATTACACCACAGAGATGAAGCACGGCATGCACCAACAGAATACACAGGCAAGCAGAGAAGTGGTTGAGAAAGTAGTCTGGGAGTGGACACAGGGATCAGCTGAGTAATAAGAACAAGCATTGTGGCAGCAGGTCAATTGTGTCATAAAACCTTCTCTTCAACTACTTAATTTTAATCTTAAAATAAAAATGAACTCCTGAACCTGATTTCCACATAATTACGAACCTTCTTCTGATTTCCAGCCCAGATTCATCCAGGCTAGGCCACTTCCTTTTATTCTAGTGCTGATGTTAGTAATTAGTTTAGTTTCCTTCTCTTACTTTCCTTTATCTTATCCTGTAAGTGGCATCTGTAGACTCAAATCTCTCGTGTCTTTTTACAAGGCTAAACAAACTAATCACTTTGTTTTCTCTCACAAGGCAGCTTGGCATTCCGTGATAATTTTAACTCTTCAGTAATTCTTGATTCCTTATACAGAAGTGATCCAAACTATGTATAAATTTCCAAGGAAGGTACTACTGTTTTCCTGCATCAATACCTTCCTACCTGTGCTCTGTATTTGTACTAAAGTTGTGGAATATCCATCCCTGGCAATATTCAAAAGTCATCTGGACATTTTCCTGGGCAATTGGCTCTAGATGATCCTGCTTGAGCAGGGGGGTTGGACCAGACAACCTCCAGAGGTCCCTTCCAACCTCAACCATGCTGTGATACTAGGAAACCTCACTTGATGTTTCTAGACTTTGCTTGATTCTCGTAATTTCATCACACTACTGAATTATACTCATTCTGTGATCACCTGATACATTCATCATTTCCAGCTGGTGAGCTCTGATGACTGAAATCCCTATTAGTCTCTAGCTTCTCGCTGACCTTCTTATCAAATTGAATCCTATTTTATTATCTCAGTTCTTCAGGTCATCAGTTGTTCTTGTACTACAGTTTATTTCTTCTCTGTTGATGTCACCATAAAGTTCGTCATCCACAGATTTGATTAGTATAACTTACTCATAATTTCAAATACAAAACAAAAGCAGATCCAGACCAAATCTTGAGGAATATTGCTAATAACCCTGCTAAAGCCTAGCCTTCCTTTTTAAGCACAAGCCTTTGACATCTTCTCTTTACTCCAATGCTTACCTGTCTACTAATTTCCATGTCCTTCATGCTAACTTAATCTTCATGTGATACCACACTAAATGCTTTCATGAGTTTATAGTAGATCTACCACATTTCTTTTGGAAAAGAGAAATGATTTTCCTGGAAAAGACAGAGTTAGTATGGCATATTTCATTTTATCTTATTGTCCATTTGGCTCCATAGCTTCTTTTCTCCAAAACTTTTTCACAAGCCTTGCATACTGCTGAAGTTGCTCTAGTGGAGCTGAAGTTATAAAGATGACTTTTCCTATTTGGAAAGCAATAGCATACCACATTGCCCCTCTTCAACCTATACAGGACCACGTGGTCCTCAGTAAACACATTACGCACTCTTGCCATGGGGTTTGCATTATGATATGCTCACTCTTTCAGAATTCTGGAATGAAAATTACCTCATTTAAAAAAAAAAATTATTAACAAATCCTAAATTCCATGTGTTCCTTCTGCATTGTATGTACTAATCTCCTTTTCAACACTGATTTCCAAGAGCCGCCCAGTTTTTCTCTCTGCGCTTAGCTGCCTCTTCATATTAAAATCCAAACAAATTTATTTAGTGGGGTTTAGGAAATGTTCACAGATATACATTGCTGCATCACCTAAATATATTTACACCTGTATGCTGCAGGAAATACCTCAGAGTCTGTCTAATTAATCTATCATTATTTTCAACGAAGTACACAGTTAGGAAATCTAGCTCTTAGGCCTGGAGGCTAAGACCAAGGACTGAAACAAATTATTATTTTGTTTCAGTATGCTGTGTCAGTAGCAGACAGGAAAATCAAGCTAGTTAACTAAGATGATTTGTGAAGGTGACAAGCCGTGGCCAACTTCACTTCCAGTGAACAGTCTTTTAGCGTGTCTCCTCCACTAGGAATCAGAGACAACATAAATGCACCTCTGTAACCCTCAACACCCGTCACTTAATCAGATCCGCCACTGGCAACTATGAGGCAAGACCCCAGTTTCTGGGACTCACCTTTCTGTTTCCCACCTTAGCAGGGCACTGTGGCAAGATGATCAGCTGACAACTGTGTTTGGTCACAAAGGTATAAGGGCACGATTCCTGTCTGTATCCCTTTATCTGCTCTTATCATCCCTACCCCTTGCCCAAACAGCAGCATCGGAGTGGAATATGGAAGGAAATCACTAGATCTGTCATTTCTCCCAAATACGCAATGCTTACTTCAGCTGTATTTATAGCCTTAGAATTCACATTTTTTGGAACAAGAGAAGAGAAATTGGCAAACAGTTTTAACTCCAGGGAAAGGCTGTAAAAGTAGAGTGAGTACTCTTGACTGGGAAAGTATCTGATTGTAACAGAGACAAAAAGAAATGAAAGAGTAAGATTTTTGTCCAGAAAAAAAGAAAATCTATTGCAAGTTTTCTGCCAGCTATTCTAAAAAGGTAAGAGGTTATGTGAAATATCAAGCTTGGTTATATGTGTGAACCGGACAGACTTACATACACATACCTTTCATCCTTTGCAACAGTGTCCCATAGCCCATATCATATTGATAGGCAAATATAAAGCTTAAGGGAACTATTGGCAGTAAAACTCCTGGGTTCTTCTTTTTTATTGCTCTGTTTAAAAAAAAAAAAAAAGGAAAAAAAAAAAAGATTATTTAGGACATCCAGCACATCAGCACTGTTAGTTTAGGTTGACCTTGACTGTCTAGGACTTGTGTATCCTTCTACATTCTCTAATCAAAGAAGAACAAGTCTTAAGAAGCATTCATCTTCTAGTTGCCTTCTTGCTGAACTGTCAGCCCAAGGGTATTACAAAAAATACTTCAAGTGAGTTTTGAATATTACCTAACAAAAACGGAATTATCTAACTTGTGCAGCATGCATGTGTACATGCATATATCCATTCAGCCACATGCAACACATAGCAATCAAGATACTATGTTCAGTTCCAAATGCATCTGAGTCCACAGAGAACACAGAATGCATAAGGTGCATTTAATCTGTACTATGTACACAAACCCACAAATATTTCCTATGTTCCCTCTATTCATGTTATAGCACAAAAAAACCTTGTTACCAAACAAAAGTCCTGTAAGGCAAGTTCTTCCCCATGCAATACAGCTTTATTAGCCAGGTTTTTTTCCCCTTGGGCGAGTTTCTTCATTCAAATTTTAAGTTAACGGATTTCAGAATATGTCCACTTGTTCACTGACATACTAAAAAACCCAGATGGTGGAGAATTTGTTACTCATTAATAGTTCACTAAATCACAATACAGACGAGAAACTAGCATTGCTTTTAAACAATCCCTCCAGTTCCACACACAACTTTTATTTTACACTGAACTTTTGGTACCTCAGCTGTATGATTTTATTGTCAGCTCACATGTCTCTGCTTTTATATAAGTCTGCAGTACAGACATAACCAAAACACATCTGGAAGCAGACAGAAATCAGAGTCACTTTGTCATCTGATCAACCTCTGAGCAGTTACTGGATAGAAGTAACTACCTGTTATAATGCAAAAGGAAGATCCAGCATTATAGAAATAGAAATGTAATATATTTATATTTTCTGTTAGGAAACAAATTTCATACCCAGCTGTTAAACCTACAGCAGCAAGTCCAAAAAATGTCCCAAAATACTTGAGAAATTCCCGTGTCCAAGCAATCTGCATGGCTGTTTGTCTCTCTCTCATCTGGTTCTGCATCAGTAGTTGCCTTTCCAGCTAAAGAAGGGAGAGAGGTTAAACAAAATTAAGTCATCCATTTATTTTAAAGACTGAGTCAATCTCTCATTGATCTACAAATCCAAAACACTAACTGAGAAGGTTTCTTTTTTGTGCTTTTGCTTCAGTCATTCATAGCTTTTGATTGAGAATGGTCTTCTTCAATAATAACTCAGAATAGTTTATACCAAGAAAGCTTTAGGTCAATTGCAAATGCTTTAATGCAAAATCTTTCTAATGCTGCTTCTCAAGGTCAAGAAAACCAAAACACCAGTGTTAGGTTTTGAGAGCTCCCCAAGTCTCAGCAGCACTCCCTAGGTTAAGGTTCTCTGACCTTTGCATTTCCATGGTGATCCAAAGTGTACCATCTAGCTGATTTCCAATTTATTCTGCTTGATTCTAATTTAGCTGATAGTATCTTTAGAGTCAATCTTGACACCTATTTGACCTTTGAGGATTTGTCTTCTGCAGGATTCATCATAAAGCTAATAACTCTTTTGAAACACCATAGCGTACAAGTATCGAAAAAAATGCTGTGAAGTTATCAGATCTTTTAAAGATACTGGAATACATATCAAAAGTCCATGAGAAAATACTTCTGTAACTAAAATTAAAAAGAATAATGCAAAATGTACAATCTAGACAGTATATTCACACATCAAAGTAGAACTTTCTATGGTGCATAAGAATAAAAAAGCAGACTATCAGATTTTTTTTTTTTAATATTACATGCCCCATCTAAACATGCTGGTACATTTCCATTAAAGAAAAATAAATTTAGTATTTCTTAAAAGTTCCTCTCTACTGTACAGAACATCAAAAAGAACAATCGTCTTTCTTCTATAGAGTAATGCAAAAAACAAGAATTGTCTCCAAAAAAGCAGTCTGAAACCAGAGTACAGAAGTTAGTTAACACAATAGGAAGTCTGCTTCTTCTCATTAATGCTTGTAACACATTTTTTAGGAAAAAACAGAGTACCTGAGTTGGTATGTCTAGCCTAGCTAACTGAGTTGCATAAAAAGTCCACCGAGGTACAGGAAACAGAATACCAGATGCCTAAAAAAAAGTGTATTCTAGAAAAGAAAGAACAAAGGGAAAATTCAGAAAGTTCTCTTCTCATGCATCTATAAAAGTAATTAAATTTGTTCTTTTCTCCTGCTTTCTAATTCAAGAATAATTTAAAGGATTTGTAATTACTTAAGGTTTCCACCCATTTATTCATCTCCATTACTATTGATTTAGCTAGAACAATTTCTGTTAAATTGTTACTAATTATTTCTTCAGACTATGTTGCTCTTGCTATCTTATTTACAAGCTCATTCAGTACCTAGATAGGTAGAATTAATTTTTTAGACAGCATAATAAAAATAAGGACAGATCTAATTACATATAATTGTACACAGTAGGGAAAACAACATTCACTGTAGTCTCACAATACTGTTTCGTCCGTTTCTCTTTCCTCAAGACTTACATTGCAATTGTTGTTCTCACAAAAAAATATCAACAGGCTCTACCTTCCTGATACCCATAATTTTCAGATCACTTTTTTCAGAAGAAGTAATTACATAATGGGTGACACTTAATAAAATATCAAAATAATTAGATTTTCTTTTGTCACCTATGCGACACTTGGAAATTCTAAAGTAAACAAGCACAGTGCCCCTTAATTAGCCCCACTGTGGTCCCCAATATCCTAAGCCTGGTAAATTGCTGAGGGTTGATGTGACAAGATAAAATAATGACATGTAATATCAATTTAATGACCTCTATTTTCCCCTTCAGTTTTGCACACATGTGAAAAGTATTAAGGGATCCTTTGTTTGCCTGTCAGCACAGATAAAGAGCCTGCGCCTCCAAGATGCACAGTATTACCCCAAACGAGCTTCAATTTGAACTACATGGGGAGGAAGTGGGACAAGGATATGCTGATGAAATATAGGTCTTGCTAAAAGGAAACTTAATGGAGAAGAAGAAAAACAGACAGTTTAATATGCACACAGCATAGAAAGAAATAAGCATGGAATGAAAAGAAAGCTGTTAGTTTAAATTTACAAGACTAAACTAAAGGATTCTAACATGAATTCTTTAAACACAAAAAAGCCAACAAAAAAACCCCTCACACAACTTATACTTCGATAGCTCTTTAAAAACCAAGTACTGAAAGAAAAAGCTATTACTAAGTCACAGACACTAAGGTCAAACAAACACTTTCTGTAGGAGCCTGTCATATCAAATTTCAGAAGCTCAAGGATACTTTCATGTATATCTACAAGTAATTTATATAAATAACTTAGTATAAATGAAAACAACTTGGTTTGTATATTATAAACAACAGCCAGATAACATAATCAAACATTTTTTCATATTCTTTTCTAACTAGAAGGATTGTGGTGTTTTTCACTTAAAAAAAACAACCCTCAACTTTCTACATGGTACACCATCCAAAAATAAGGGAGAGGGGAATGCATAGAAAAATGCTCACAAGTTCTTTTCTTTTGAGCAAACTTCTTCAATGTGGATGTAAAATCTTACCTAGATGAAACACAATGCTGTATTTAAATTAATTTCTTAAAAAAAGATGTGTTGGAGGGAAGCTTTAGGCTAATGAATCATAGAGATGAGCATTTTATGTGTACATAGGGAAAATCTGGCATAGTCAAGAAGAAGAGGTTTCAGGGGAATCTTGATGCACAGAAGGCAGTAAAAAGTAGATCTAGTGACAGTTAGCTAAATTAATAATTTAATTCTTGCTATTACTGAAGTTGCATGATGTTACAATGAACAGTTTACTATACAAGATCTATTTTGTTCATAAACTTACAATGTAGCACCAAGAAAGCACCGAGTTGTTTTTAGGGATGCTAAGTAATCTACAGTACTGCTGCAGAGGTTGTTTTTAAATCCATTTTTATTTAGTCATAAATTATGTGGAGAAAATTTAATAACAACACCCAAACATCACTAAATGTGCTCCAAAATCTCTCTGGACCTATGCAATCTTATGTCAAGCCCAGGAATACCTCTCCCAAGCACCAGAAATGCCCTTTGTTCTGTCCTCCTGCATTCTGAAAAAATCTTCATTCTTGCTTTCCATTTCCAAGATCAGTTTTGTCACTTGGCATAGTTTCATCTTGCCAAAACAAAAGACTATAGTGCTGTAGCTGTAGGACTGCAGTGGGAATCTGCATAACAAAGAGATTTATTCGAAGTGTTCCAGGGCAATTCCACACTGACTTTATTGGATTTCAAGCTTTTCTTAAGGAAAAGGAAAACTGAGCAACAATTATGGTCAAAGTGGTCCCAGAACATACTGTTTCATCGCACAACTTAAACTTACTGGAATAACGGTAGGAAAAACAGTTTGGAGTATGCCTGAGCTCTTTCCAGAGAGGACCATAGCCACTGCGCTGCTGAATGACATGGGTCAATGCTGCCGTCAAGTTCCACGCTTGGGCTCCAGCAACACGTGTTCAGCACAGCAGGGAACACCCCTCTGGCAGACTCTGACAGAGCAGGCATAAGGCAGGGCACCTACCTACCCTGTGTCATCAAAGGCTGCTTTAACATGTCCAGACTCGACATCTGATCAGCTAAATAGGTTTATGAGCAATGTTTGACACTAAAAGAGTATATGCATTTAAATGAATTTTGGATGCTCTAAGATGCAATAATTAAGCACCTACATGGGCACTCAAGCAACTCCTATGTACCTCAATCTTTCAAAATTTAAAAAAATTCAGGGGCAGTATCCTTGTGCTTACCCATTAAACATGCCAATCTGAATTGAACATCCTGAGCTCCGACAGTTTTGAACAACCAGGGTACTCTGATACGCTGACTTTACACTGGCATACAACTATTGGTAGATCGTAAGGCGAAACTATTACATTAGGTTAACCTTAAGCAAGTCAAGATTTTGAAAGTGGATCTATATAGGGAAAGACTCAGAAGTCCAACACAAAAGATGATTCCAAATTAGGTAAAAGATAGAAAACCAAATCATGTTTGACTGCAGTTCAAATCAATATCCCATTTTCAGCTGTTAATTTCTTAGTAATTGTGTCTTATTTTCCTCCGCATGTGTTCTATTGAAAATGCCAGCCACACCTGGGTAGTGAAAGGGTGGAGAAGACTTTTGACCTATTAACATGCACATTTTATGACAAAGGCCAAGTCCTGCTCTCTTAGGACTTACTTTGCAATGACATTTAAGATGACTTCTTTTCCCATCATGACAGATGAGAAGCAAGAGTTAAGAACAGTAGGTATTCGTTTTACTGCAAACCGTAACTTCACATATAGAACTTTATAGGTGATAAGATGAAAAAATGTGTATCATTCAAACTTAGCAGAGGTGTGTTGTAGTTTATTTAGAATGATCTCACTGATGAGAGTTGTTTATTGAGGAAACAAGCCACAGGTGCACATCATACACATCAGGTGAACAACAGTTCACCATCCAAGTGCCATGTCTTAGGGAATAAATTCTATTTCATTTTAAATACATAAGCCTCCTATCTATATAGCCATAAAAACTTCAACAGGGACTATTTACATGACTATGACTGCATAAAAACTACAGGTAAAGGGTCTCAGGTGCAGATTTAACATGGGAGGAAGGGAGATGCTGTAGTTTTCCCAGCTAGGTTGCTGTGCATGGCACAGGAGAGCTGAGGCTGTGATGTGGATGCATGGGTACACATCCAAGCATGCTTTTCTATTACTGTTAAGCAATCACGTCCTACAACAATCAGACCATGTTTTAGAGACACATATGCAAGTACAGTTAATATCATAAACTAAAAAAAACTAATAAATTTCTGCGAGTTTAATTCCATAATGAACAGATTTTCTTAAATGACAGTAGCAACTTCTTTACTGGTAATAAATGTTGATAGTGTAATTTTAAAATTTAAGTTTAGTATTTCAAAATAAAATGGGTACTAATAGCAAGTCACATTTTATATTTTGTAACACTCTCAGGAGGACCCAATTAGAAATAACTTTCCCATTTTTCTTTAAATACAGCCAGTAGTTTCTCAACACTGTGTGAGAAACTGTAAGGGCTGATTAGCATTTGAAGTCTGCCACATACCAACTGTTACAGTAAACGGAAATCAATCTGACAAAATGAAACATGACAGATGAAGAGAAGTGAGGCGGAGAGGGAAAAGGTCAGTTACTGTGAAACTGATAATGCTAATAAACTAGTCAGTGGTAACCATCCTTATCATTTCTATTGATTATTCTTCAGACTGTCACAATGATGTCAAACCACAGAAAAGAGCATTTATACCATAATTCTACTGATTAAAATCCAGTGGAAGAAAGTTCTCATCTGAAATAATTTAATCAACTTTGACAGCTTGCAAAAACATAAATAGTCCTCTCTGGATTACAAGCCACATCAACACTGGTAGATAGATTGGAAATTTCTGATACTTTAGACTCTTAGCTTGTTTCTTCTTTTTCTTTCTGCCTTCCCGTTTCATGTTCAGATGCTGTAGGAAGGAACAGATGCTACTTTGGTTTTGTATTAAGGTGATGCACAAAGCAAAACAAATGGGATGCAAGGTGGTATACAAAGGCTCAACAGAAATGGAAAGCAGAGCCAGCGCAAAATGCTCTCACTTCACTGTTCATGTGTATTAAATACAATTTCTTTGATGTACTTCGTGCAGGTCAAGAT
Organism: Phoenicopterus ruber ruber; assembly: GCA_009819775.1. NCBI lineage: Eukaryota > Metazoa > Chordata > Aves > Phoenicopteriformes > Phoenicopteridae > Phoenicopterus > Phoenicopterus ruber. Next base: position 31,844,825 of record CM020246.1, read on the forward strand.
GTATTTGGAGAGAGGAAGACATAGTAACCACTCCTGGATAAAGCCTCTATTTGCGACCTGATATATTTAATGGCTCCCCTGGCAAATACACTCTCTTCCCCAACCCCTCTAAAATAGCAGACAGGACAAACACTTGGCTTGAGAGTGGTCATGGCAGTAAACCTATTTAGGGATCCATATTTCATGTCACCATCAATAAGACACAATTATGCTGGCAGCCTGGTAAACAGATACTCAGAGAGAAAAGGAATTAATCTACCTTAGAAGGAATCAGCCAGATAAATATACACCATCTCTGCTGAAGTTCTGAAACTCACTATCTAAATCTAAGAAAAGAGAAACATGAAGGAACAGTTGAAATATCCTTACACTCATGTTAAAAGAACCTCCAGTTCTGTCACAGGCTAATCTCTTGCACATCTATTATAGGCCATGGCTACTGCGCCTATAATAGAAGGTTATTTTCACTTACAGTTTTTCAATGATCAGAGACTCTGAAAGCATTCGTTAAACAACTAGTAACTTCTGAGTACTCAGAGGCACAATGAAAATAAGGCTTAATTTTTCAAAAATGTGACAGTCGCACATACAAAATCCTGCAAATCACTTAAAAGAACACATATAAAAGTTGGTGTGCAGGTAGTATAGCTAAGTAACTGCACAAACCCCTTGCAGTAGCAATGCACCTGGCATTTCATAAGCAGATGAAAGATTAAAGGTTTATGTGACTCGTTTTAAGTGTCATCCTTCCTAATCAATGCGCAAAACCAGAAGCTGCTCCAAATGGTTGTTTAGCAGAAATAAATGGAAAACAGACTAGTGATACCTATGTTTACACCTCCATTGTAAGCCACCAGAGTGCAATACAGAGATGATAACTTGTAATAATTACACAGTGTCTCCTTGGTTCTGTGACCAACATGCACACAGAAGCATCAGGAAATGGGCCTCTAGATCAAACAGTTAAAATAAATCAGACTTAAATGTTTTATCCTGCTGCTTCAAAGCTTGTTTGCAAATATTTTTCACATCCAAGTACACAGAGCAATTAAGATTATTAGCACTGCAAGAAACTACACTCCCTAAAAAGAAAACTCAATTTTTAAAGCTTCCAAGTGAAAAGACACATTACAAAATATTTACAAGCTAAGAGCTATCATAAAAAGAAAGGGGTCTCACAACACTAGCCACAAGCCAGAATGTAAACTGCACTGCAAAAAAATCCTTTATATTCCTTTTGTTGTCAGTAAGTTACTGGAATTACATGCCATATAAAAAGAAAATAACATCAAAAGCACCTAAATCCATTTGACATTTTAAGCTGTGCAAAGGAGAGGCTCAATCCAATGGACTGTGGTATGAAAGTAAGGTTTCTTGGCAGTAATCTAGCATTTCCATGCTTCTGCCGTGTGGCCTTTGAGCAACGAACATGCAGCAGAGTGAAGAAGGGTGTCCTCTACCTGCATTTAATAATCTTATTTACAGAGCAAGTAAAGTTTTAAGGTACTGTTATCAGTGTATAGAATTCTCACGAGTTTTATACAAGCTCTATAAAGACAAACTAAAGTCATTGGATAGCCAGTTATGTAAAAAACAAGTATCTATAGAAATAGTAAAATATATCAAGGAGTGTAAGACAAAGACTTAATATTACAATATCAGGTCATTTAGAAATCTAATAACTGAATAAGTAAGAACTATTCAATTTGTTATTTCCATCCCCCAATAATGCCTCTAGGTACGCTCCTTGTGTGCCTCATAAACCTTTTTTTTTAAAAAAGAAATAAAGACTCAGAGCATTGAATCAAAAATGAAAACCAGAAGAAATGGCTGTAAAGTGATAGTGTGGTGTGAAAGGGTGTTATAATACCAACAAAACCTGCAAATATGATGTTTCTTTCTATCCATTTCAGATTCCAATGTGCAAAATTACTGTGGCTCTCTTTACACCATTTTTGTTATGGAATTAAAACAGGTATAAGATCTCTTTACTTATCCATTGTACCTCCTGGGCTCTTATGAGTTTTGCTCAATAGAGGGCTTCCCCCCCCCCCCCCCCCCCCCTTTTTTTTTAAACTTAGCATTCAAGAAATAGTATTTCATAGAAAAACACGTAAATGGCCAGATTCTACTTCAGTGAACTTAACAGCAGAAGACTAAAATGGTAGGTTTCCTCTACTAAGAAGGAAGGAACTCTGGAAAATTCATAGCGTTAAGGGAGGCAGAAGGCATTTTTTCTTTGAAGACAGTTAAATCCCCCCAACAAACTAAGCCTACATGTGTAAGGGTTAGCTGCAAGTGCACCTCCAAGCAAGACAAAAGTCTTACCTAAGCAAGCTGCATTCACAATGATATGTACTAGTCACAGATACTCCCTAGCAAAAAGACTGGTAGAACTGGTTCCACTGAACAGATTTAACTAACAGTTGTCACATTACTGGTGGAACAATCAGTCTGTTTTGCATCTTTTGGTGGTAGTGCTTGCATGTTAGAAATAGCTATTAAAATCTGCTCTTTGTAAACCACCACATTTATTTCTTTACAGTGATCAGGCAGAGTATACAATCTCCCAGCCAATACCAACCAAACTGGCTTTTTTCCTGCGAGATAGATTGTTCTAATCTTCCTCAGTACAGGTATCATTCATCTTGTTCTGTTCCATTTGATGCACGCAAACTAATAAGGATATAGAATTGTTACCAGAGAGCATTTATTTCCTGAATTAAGCCCAGATCACCTAAGGGGCAAAACAATTTTTCTAATGCTTCAAGACAAATGCATTAGAGATGCCGTAAGCGCTACTAGTATCTTGTCAATAGAAAACAAATCTAGCTATTTCCCACCCCAAAGGGAAGAGGATGGTAGCAGTCAGGAAAGGGAAATCACAGAACGGTTTGGGCTGGCAGGGACCATTAGAGGTCATCTAGTCCAACCCTCCCGCAAGGAGCAGGGACATCTTCCACTAGATCAGGTTGCTCAGAGCCCCGTCCCTTGAACATTTCCAGGGATGGGGCACCTACCACCTCTCTGGGCAACCTGTTCCAGTGTTTCACCACCCTCATTGTAAAAAATTTCTTCCTTATATCTAGTCTGAATCTAACCTCCTTTAGTTTAAAACCATTACTCCTTGCCCTGTTGCAACAGGCCCTGCTAAAAAGTCTCTCCCCATCTTTCTTGTAAGCCCCCTTTAAGTACTGAAAGGCTGCAATAAGGTCTCCCCGGAGCCTTCTCTTCTCCAGGCTGAACAACCCAACTCTCTCAGCCTGTCTTCATAGGAGAGGTGCTCCAGCCCTCTGACCATTTTTATGGCCCTCCTCTGGACCTGCTCCAACAGATCCATGTCTTTCCTGTGCTGCTGAAAGGTTTAAACTTATTTCTTACTGGGCATATGTAAACCTTACGATTGTTGCGTACATTTTCAAAAAGACATTGAGATGAAAACCCAACACCAATATAACTGAAGTTACAACACCTTGTAATCTTTGCTAGATAAAAATCTCACTGGTAACACGATGTAATGTAACAGCATTCACACAGAAATTGGTGTTAAGTCCTGAAAAACATGTATTTTCTGTATTTTAAAAAAAAAAAAAAAATCACATTTACTTATGTATTTGAGCTGGTTAGCAATTATGAGGTTGGAAAAGAGATGTTGCTAAGGAAGAAACAGTATTAAGCGCAAAATAAATCTAGAAAAAAGAGTCATTATGTATTAGCCAGCCCTTGGTTAAATGGACCTGCATTCTGCTCAGGTACTTCAGCTTCTGTGTTTGCATAGTCATGAGGATAAGGCTAGAAAGCATATTCAGAAGTCCTTTAAAGTTAGCCTGAAAGCAGGGAGCTGAAATAGACATTTATTTAGCCTAATCAAGACCACCAGTGACAGATTTCACTGCCTTTCTTAGTAACCCATATAATGACAGTTATGCACTCCAAATCTTCTAATATTTATCCCAATTCGTGCTTCCTTGCTTTTGCAATGGAAAAGACTCAATATCTCTAGAAGGACGTATGGGAAAAATGAGTGGATTAAAAAAACACCACCAACACACACAAACTTAAAATTCATAACAGACCTGTTTATAGCATCAGACAAATACAATTTTTTAATCCTTTCCTCATAGGTTCTAATGCTTTTATTATTCTTACTACCATCCTGTGAACTTTTCACAGCTTGTCTGCTCATTAAAAGTATCAAAATCTTTTTCCCAGCAAAGTCATCAGTAGTGCAAATTGAGTAATTTTATCCCCTGGTTAATAAATCCACAATTACATTTGCTTTTTACAAGGATCTGTGCTGTTGACTCAGTTTATGTATGAGTATATGAGTATATATGTATAAAAAATACACTGATATTTATGCACAAGCATATAAAACCTAGGTCTTTTAAAATCTATTTAACTTTCCCTTCTTGAATATAATGCTCTGGACTGCTATTTATTCTATGACCTATTATACCATTGCCTATTATTTCAGGCATTTTCCAATCCATCAAGACAATCAGAATACTAAACCAATCCTCCAATCTAAAATTTTACACAAACAACATTTCACTGAATTATGGCCAGATTTTATTTTGAGAAACTGCTGAGCGTCTGGATATAAATTGAAACGTTCTGGTCCTTTTCCATCACTTATAATAGGTCTGACTTTATTTTTTTTACTATTATTATTACTTTAATTCAGAAAAAAATCCAATATAACCTGGTCATAACACATGATGTATTAAGAAGCTTGCTACAGGGTACTTCTATACTTTCATTTCAGATTTAAGGACACATTGTCAAAAAGAAAACTGCTTCATTCCTTTCATTTATTGCCATTCAATGCAAACCTCTTAAGGCAATACAACCCTGGCAGGAAAGTAATGCAATCATGCTATGTTTTGCCTCTAACCAAGTGCTGACAGTGTAGAGGAAAGAAAAGATTATGATATTAAGTTGCATTTATCTATGCTTCCACTGAGGTTTTGAGAGTTTTTTCCAAATACAAATACTTTTGTCACACATCTTTTGTAACATCAAATGACAGACTCATTAAATTAATGTTTACACATTAATGTTATCATAAAATAATGGTCCAAAGCATATTCTTATGAGGCTGAGAGCATTAGAGCCATTTGCAGACATGGAAAACACTCAACAGCAGTTTCACTTCAAGCTGGATCATGAATGCATGTGCCATAGCTCATACATACAGGGTAAAATGCATACATCTTTCTCCAGAGGCAAGAGCTGAAGAATAGAGGAAAGCAGAGAACACTTAAGAGTCATTTTCAGAAGTAGAAATCTTGTGATTTAAAATTTGAATGAATTAAGTTATTTCTACAGGTACAGAATCTGCAAGCGTCAAACATGTTTCTGGCATTTCTGTGCTGTGTCCAAAAGAACGTTTCACTTACAGAAGAAACTGCCATATTCTTTTTCATCTTTAAAAAGTCAGACTATGCATTATTGCACTGGAGGATGAGTTTCCCTAGCAATGTTTTCTACTATCTGCCCAGCTATTCAACTTAACAATTTTAACTACCTGGGGAAAAAATGCCTCTAGTTTTTATTTCCCTTATTATTTTGCATCACTGCCAAAGCTTCAAAAGGAGCTGCTGAAACAAAGCGGAGGGGGGGGAAGCCCATCAATGGAAAAAAAAGAGAAAGCAGCATAAATTTATCCAATTAGGTACAGAACTGCAGAGGAGCTTCAATACCACTGGCTGGACCTCATTAGAATAGGATAATGTCATCTTCCCATGTCTCAAAAAGAGCCTATATGACGTTGGGGACCCCAAAAGAGGGAAAAGATTTGAAAGATAAGGAGAGGCTGGCATGGATTTTCAGAAAAGAAAATGTAATTGCACTGCATTGTCAAAATAGAAAAATCAACCCCTTACTTTTCCAGCTTTACTTGATATTGGCATTTTTTTCACCAAGGAGTATGGAACCTTTCCCACGCCCACACAGGGAGCATACAGGGAGCAAGTCTGTAAACTCCCAAAGACTAACTGCTATGAAAGCAGATCTATGGCTGTTTCCTGGCTATCCAATATTACCTGGGGAGAAGAATGCACTTTACAGTCTGACATAATAAAATAGGGAGAGAGGAGGGATGGCAGGAGAAGGGGAGTGAGACTATCCAGAGATTCATACTGCAGACAGGAGGTTATAATCAAACATTTTAATTAGGGGTAAATGCAAGATTTGTCAGAAGTATATTATTTTCCTAGCCTGTTTATTTTCTCAAAGGTTATGTGGCTCCCATCAAAGATTAATTTGGACGATTATCTCTGACTCCTGAATGCAATTATGCTTTCTCACAGAGAAGATTATCCTTTTGTCTGATAAGGAATTCTCTTGCTGGGAAAAAACCCCCAAAACTCAACCAAACAAAACTCCAAATCACTCTGAACTGCTATCCCAACACAACAAAAGATCTGTTAGCCACAGAAACAATGATACGCCCTCAGCATTAACTAGCCTCTTTTTTTCCAGCACTTTCAGTGATTTTTGGCTCCTCTTGTATTACTTTCTCCTAAAACTTATATTTTTCAAGATTTCCAGTCCTCCAGTCCTCCACTCTTATCAGTCTGATCTGCCCCGAAAGTCTGGCAGAGCCCACCTGCTGTAATCTTAAAGCAAGACTTCTGTAACAAGTTTTGCTTAAATAACGGTTATAGCTTTTTACTGGAATTGCTGATTTTGACTGACTTATGCATGGATCTGTAATATTAAGCTGTGTTGGGGAAACTTACCTGTGAATACAGCAATATATATTATAAAACTTTCAAAATGTACAGGAGATTGTACAATTCTTTTTCAAGTAAATTATTCCCACAGACAATCAGATTTTTGCTTGGTTTTTGCAATCTGACATGCAGGGCACACTGACGCTTTAATTCTGAATTCCCTTCCTGGTGATGTTACTTCTGTATCAGTATCACTTACACATACCTGAAGTCTATCTAACAACTGTCAGTTAAAAGTTAGACCAAGTCACAGCTTGTTTCAACAGATTGCTGCTGTGCATGTGGTGCTCAACAGGAGTGCAGACATCAAGCGGCAACTCGTCATAATTCTGAGTCTGGGAAGAAGCAGATGTGAGGAAATCCTACCTCACAGGCTCCACAAATTACAGTAGGCCACAGTCTGTGCCTGCTTCCATGGTGGTCAGAGCATCACAGAGTAACTCAGGCTGGACAGGGCTTCAGCATGTCCTGCTCAGAACAGGGTCAGCTATGTGATCAGACCAGGTTGCTGAGGGCTTTATCCAGTCAGGTCTTGAAAACCTCCAAGGATGGAGGTTGCACAGCTTCGCTGGGCCTCTGCTCCACTGCTGGGTTGTCCTTGTGGGGGAAAAGGTCTCTCCTTATATTCAATCTGAACTGCTCCCCCCATCCTGTTTCAATGTATACCCACTACTCTCACCCTCCTGCAATCCACCACTGTGAACACCCTGGCTCTGCTTTCTCGATAACCTCCTTACAGTTGCTGGGGGGCTGCCGTTAGATCCTGCACCCCAGAAGGCATCCCTCTCCAGGCTGAGTAAGTCTAGCTCACTTGCCCTCCTCCCAAGAAATGCTCCAGCCCTTGATCATCTTGATGGTCCGCTGCTCAACTTGCTCCTTTTCATCTATATTTTTCTTCTACTGCGGAAGGAGAAGGGGGCGGGGGGGGGGGGGAGCTGGATGCAGTATTTAAATGCATTTAACAAAGCACTGAAGAGAAGGCAACAGTCATTTTCCTCAACCTATTGGCTGCACTACTGCTTATAAAGCCCTCATTGTTGGTCCTTTTGATTCTCTTTGCTGCCAGGGCACACTGTTGGTTTTCCAGTGCGCCCTCCATTTCTACAGAGTTGCTCCCCCCCTGTCAGCCACCAGTTGTCTGTTGCCAGGGGCTCTCTCTTGCCAGGGACACTAGGAGGAGGTTGTCCTTAAACGTGTCAGCTTTCCTGAACTCCTTTATCTTCCAGAGCTGCCTCCTATGGCACCTCACCTACCAGCTCCCTGAATAAGACAAAATCTGCTCTCCTAATGTCCAGGGTCTACACTGTGCTACCTGCCTTCCTCAGTCCCCTCAGGACCCTGACCTCACCACCACAACCAAGACTGCCTTTGATATTACACCCCCAAATCAGTTCTTCCCTATTTGTGAGTAACAAATCCCACTGCGCATGAGCCCTGGCTGGCCGATCCAGTACCTACCTGTATCAAACAGTTATCCCTCACATTTCCCAGAAACGTACTCAATTGCTTATATCCTGCTTTATGGCCCTTCCAGCAGATGTTAGGGAGACTGAAGTCTCATGAGAACCAGAGTCAGTAATCCAGAGGCTTTCTTCAGTTGTTTACAGGCTTCATGTACTTTGTCACCCTGATCGGTGGTCTGCGGCAGACTCCCACCACAGTGTCATGTGTTGTGGCCTCTCCTCTGACCTTAACCTACAAGCTACTCCTTCACACCATGGGCAGAGCTTCTCCTTGTCTTCCCTACCTGTCTTTCCTGAAGAGCTTGTATCTGTCCATTACAGATTTCCAGTTGCATGAGCTGTCCTACCACATCTCAGTTATTCCCATGATGTTGCAGTTTTGTGACCAGAAACAGCTCTTGTTCTTCCTTCTTGTGTCTTAGGCTGTGCACATGTACTTGTGCATATACAGGCCTCCTTTCTCCAGAAACATCAACAGTGCAGAAACTCTAGCACGTTGTCACTCATAAAAGCTTCTGCAAGGACCAGATACGTTCTAGACTTGTTACTTAAAATCTGCCACGACAGCAAAACGCTCCTATTGTGCTGCTATACTAGGAACAATTTTCTAGGATAGGGGAATGTGATTTATTGATTCATTTGGAGAAAACACAGAGGTTGTTCATTTTCTATTTTTGGATTTTTTTAAAAAAAACAGAGTAAAACTGCTCTGCAATAGTTTAGAGAATTCCTTGTGCTCTAAATTATTGGAGAAAGAAGTTCATTGTTTAGAACCTGATCAGTATCACATTTATCAATTGAACAAAGCTAGGAGTTAATCTTTTCCACATGGCTTAAACTCCAGCTACACAATTCTTGCTTTTTGAGCTGACCTGCCCTCATTTACTTCATTTCACTAGGTAGTCCCCTATACAACAGATTTTTATTACCTCTATAAAAATAACAACAGGGAATAAACTAAAATCTAACTGGGGGGCAGTGGGGGGGAAGGAGTGGCGTAGTACTGAGTTGGTGGCGTTCCATTCAAAACAAAAGAAAACACTTTTGATTCCTCTACGTGTATGAGAAGGCTTGGCAAAAATTTCACAGGAGAGCTTAGGCTTGTTTATGTCTATACTCTGAAGTAAAAATCTTTAAGTTGCACTTAGAATGACTTTTACACATCAGCACAAAAATATTCTTCTGTAGTGCAAAGTTGATTTAGTAAGCTTTGCTCTATGTAGTTCTAGAATCGAATTCATTAACAGTAAGAAATTAAATTTGCAATTTTAATCTGTACTGTGCCATGACCTTCTACCATGATTTTGCTTCTTATCACTCTAAATAACACTACATATAGAGTATACAAGGTTGTTTTAATATTTTTTTAATTATTTGAAGACAATGCACTTATATTATGCACTAATGATACTTAACGGTGTCTCATCACAATGAACTCTTTAGCAAGCTTCGAAGTATGTGAATTCAGCCAATTTCCTATGAAGAGACCCACCTGTTGGCCAAAGAATGTCACTGTCTAGAAATATCAAATAAAAGTTTAAATATTTAAAGTGTTCTAATCCATACTGAGGAATGAACGATCAGCCACAAATATTGCTGCATTCTTAGTTGCCAGTTTCAAAATGTGTATCTTTTTCCAGGTTGCCTTGTACATCCCAAAATGGCTTACTTAGTAAATAGTTATTGAAATAGCTTTTTCAAGGTATACATTTGGGTTGTTGAAAAAAGTGGCAAGGAATAAAAGTCTAACCAGAACAGAGTACAGAACATAGCACTTCAATAAAAGAAATACATGAAATTCCTGCTTTTAATTGTGTTAAGAGCACCCACATAGCTCATGAAAATAAATAATCTGTTATAAATGCTTCGAGACCTGGAACCTCCTCTTACCCTTACAGCCATGCTAAAAGCACTTAGCAAGGCCATATACCAGGCTTCAGCTGTAGATCTCATATATTAACTATTTGGAAAGAATTTTGCAAGTTACACTTTAAGGACCAGGCTCATGATAAAAATGAAGCCTCAACAAACTTGTACCATAAACAGTCCCCACTTGATAGAGACTGGTATTTCATTCTGGAGCCATACCAAGACAATACAAACAACTAGCAAGTCCTTCAACATCAAGGCAAACTGACAGTTGAGCTTTTGTTATTCTTTCAAAAGGCATTAAGATACAACTTACAAGGCCACAATCCCTTCTTGTGAGAGTTATCCCAAGAAGGGTATAAGGAAAAAAATAGGCACACAGCTTTACAACATCTTTTAACATTCTCTTATTCTGTAGTAGCAGAGCTGGTTTGGGTGTCCAGCACACATCAGAGCAACTCTAAAACTGACTGAGCTTTAGCGTGCACCAAGGTTTGGGATTTGGAGGGGTCTTTATCAAGTTCTGTCAATGTTACTTGCCTTCCTATTTTCGCAACGGTCTCCTTCCAACCTACAATCCTCCACAGAGGATAAGTCAATGACTGAACAGCTTTGTATATTCTCTCCATTCAGAGGAGAGCATATATCTAATTTTTCTGCTTAAAAAAAAAAAAAAAGGAAAAAAGTGTTCTGTCATGGAAACTAATAGCACAAAAATCCTGTTCCAAACCATTTACAGTAACTTTATGACTCCTCCTCATCTACAAGGATCAGGAGAAGCGTTCACAGATTCTGACTGTGTCACCAACACCTGTTGTGTTTTGCTGCAGGTCAACCCAAAGACTTATAGGTTCATTTCTGAGCAGTGTCACACCATCATTGCTAGTAGGGAGGGCATTCTAGGTGAAACAATTTGATGCCTTCTTGATCCACACCAGTTGGCATGGAGTAACAATAGTACCCCATTCCCTCAACATTGTTAATCATGGGCCACTGCAAAGTACATTCAGAAGCTATGAAAAGCTCCAAGAGGTTTCGATTCCACATGTTGTTTTGGGACAGATTTATGTTTAAAACAAATCAGTATTTTTGAACGTCTCATAGCAAGTACATCATGTCGCTTGAAGTGGAAGCTTCTATTTTATTAATAAATATGATGGTTTTCAGATGAAGATGGGAGAACTGATAGCATCCAAATCCCAGTATTTCACCATAAGAAAATATCTAATGCTTTAAGTTAAGCTATTTCATTCTGGTCCTAGCATGACCTAACTTCTCCAAGTATTTCTAGTTACAATTTCTGTCTAAAAGCAAATAAATCAGGCTATACTATTTTCCACAAATAGCCTGAAAGTACTTTGTCTAACACTAGACTCCAGACACATCACAGGTTTTACTCACATACGGAAAAGACAACTGTCAGTCTTTTCCTCTTCCCTACACTGTCCCTAAGCTCAGACCAGTGCTACTTTCTTCCATCCCCTTAGGACACGAAATTTAGTCCTTCCCTTACCCCCACTGCCTCTTTTGCACCTGATATAACTGCCCACTTTATGCATCTTTAAAAGATGCAGGTTTTCTAACACAGCCAGTATGTCTGCAAACATAGTACATATCACATATGATCAGGCATTTGTAGTGTTAGAAAGAAATCTACTGTGTTGACTATTACTATTGTCAAAAAGAGGACATACAACACAGGGAGAGTTCCTAACGAGCAACTTGCAAAAATTTCGTATGCAATCTTGAAAGGGCTTTTTTGTAACTATCCTCAAAGAAGTTTATTTTTGACGTTAGCCTGAGCATTTGGGCTAGCACTGGAGTTGTTAGGCATCTGGGGTCAAGAGGCCATAGACTGTTTGCCATTCAAAGCCCACAGCACCCTACAAATGCTAGCCTGAATTCAAGCTGTTTCCTCAACTCTGTGGTTCATTCTGCACAGCAAAGAAGCAGATCGTGAAGCAAGCCTCCACCTCTCATCATCAATTTCATCATCATTCTCTCAAACAGAAAACCCTCCCGTCATTTGGATTTTTAAAAACTTTGGGGGTGGGAGAAGCCCCTCTGTATAGGAAAAAAAAAATATAAATTGTTTGTACACAAAACTTGTGGTTACATCTGAGAAACACATAACCCAGCACAGACAGAAAATGGTGTTTACAAACCTTACAAAAAGTTGTTTTTCTTTAAACAGTTAAAAGCTATCCAGTATTTTATTATATCATCTTTCCTTATGCTATCTTTCTCCTTCCTAGCCACACTTCCAAGGTCACCTCCAGAGTTTAGTTTACATGTGATCCTACAAAACCTACTATCTGCACGCTGCTTTGAAAGCTAGAATATGCCATCTGCTGGCAACTTAATAAATTGGAAGTTCATCCATCACTACTTTAAACATTTTAAATTTACCTGTATTCAATTTAAACACAAAACTAAAGGGATAAACTCTAGCTAAGTCCTTCAGATTGCATTTTAGCATTTAGTATACAAACAACTTACAGATCATAAGATACCTAACAACAAATCAGAAAGCTCTAAGTAGCGCTACACTGTAAGTTCTGTTCAGCACAACTTTCTGAACCTTAGTCCAATTGGTTTTCCTTCTCTTTGAGTCCTGCTCTTTTATTATGAGAGGGAATAAACAATCCCCTATGCCCTATTTAGTCTGAGGTTTCTAGAACAATGAACAGCTGTGTAGTCCCTTCCTAGTAACGTGGAAAAATGGCAGTTACTTAACTGAATGTAAAGAAAGAGTTGTTTAATAGATTTTGTATAGTGGAAGAGTTGAAACATATTTAACTCGTATGTTTTAAGAGAACAGTATCTGTGTTTTAGCAGCCATGCTGTTACTGATTCACTTTAACATATACGTGTTGCTTAACACTGGAGTAGCCCAGCTGTGCTTCAGGGGACTGTTCAAGGTAAGTTTCCAAAGCTGTATTTTTAGGGTCTGGCTACCATAAGGATAGTTTCCACCTCTACAACTTGTTAACACAGACTTCCGAAGAAGCTGCCAGAGCCAGAGAATAGGTGCTTTACACATCTGAACCTGCTGTGTTAGATGACCACACTGGAACTGGCGGAGTGTGTAAACGGAGCACCGTCAACCCTGGGAGGAGAGCAAACCTCAGCAGGTGAAGCCGCAAGCCCAGCCCTGTGCAGACAGCGGGCCGCGGGTGACCTTCCTCCACACCGCCGGCCTATGCGTTACCTGCAGCCGCGAGTTCATGAGCATAAACTCCTGCTGAGCTTTCAGGCTGTCGTTCATGGACTTCGAGAAGATGAACCCCATCGTGCCCTGGAGCGAAGAAGAGACGAGGCAGGTGAGGCCGCCGCGGCGGGAAACGCGACCGGTACCGCGGGCGGCTCTCCTCGGCTTCGCCCGCCCCCAGGAGGAGCCTGCCCCGGGGCGGGGGCGACGGGCAGGCCGCGGGGCAGCGCGGCGGGCGGGTGGGACCGCCCCGCGGGGGACCGACGGCTCCCGCGGGCCCTCGGCGCCCGCCTCGGCTGCGCGGGCCGCCCCTTCCCGCCCGGCGGGCCTGCGCCAGCCGCGCCCGCCTCCCTGCCGGCGGGCGGCCCCCGCCCCGCTCCCGGCGGCCAGGCGGAAGCCACGGGCCCGGCCTCACCTCACCTCCGGGAAAGGCGCCGATCGGCCACAGGCAAAGGGCAACAGCTGCGGCCGGCTCCGCGGCGTGTCACCGGCCGCCCCGCCCGCGCTGCCCGCGGCGGCGATTGGCCGGCGCCGGCGGAGCCGGGCGGGGTTTAAAGGGCCGGCTGCCCGCCGTGGCTCGTGGGGCGGGAGAGCGGGCAGGGCGCGGCCCGCCGGCGCTGCCGGAGGGAGAGCGGGGGCCGCCTGCAACGCCTGCGGGGGAACGGCACCGCCCGCGTGTGCCTGGGGCGCTGGTTTCTGTCGTACCCACGAACGCTTTGCCTTTTTTTTTTTTTTATAATTTTCTTTTTTAAGCTAATTTCAAGTAAACACCCTAAATCCTCCAGCAGTCTGAAAAAATGCAGTTCCACTGAAGTGGGAGTGCTACCGCCTATGTTTTTAGCCGAGAAGTATCGCGACACTGAAGCGACGTTACAGGTTTCAGGCAACTTCAGAATGTAAGTGCGCGAAGAAGCGATGCGTTTCGTGCGGTTTCTTGCAGCTTGAGTGGGTATTAAAAATGCGCCGGACGGGAAGTGACAATCCTGCAGTGGGCTGCGTGTCATTTTCCTTTTTTTTTCTTTCTTTTTTTTTTTTTTTTTTAAATGTGTGTAGAAACTGTCGCAAGAAACTTCCAGGAAGTTTCATCTCTGCGTTAAATGTATACACAGGCCCTGGCAGGTTCACAACTCAGGCATGATGCAACCAGGTACTGAGTATAAATTAGCAACGAAAGGAATTAAATGCCTTTGGCACTTAAGCTTCTTGTCTTACTCTGCCTTTCATCATGTGTCAGAATGTTTTTATGGCATCAACAGCCATAATTAAAGGCTGACTTTGAAATCCAAAGAAATTAATTTTTTGTGATTAAAAAAAGTGTTGAGACAAAAATTATGCCCTGTCAGTTGGCTTTTTAAACGGTGATGCAAATATTGCATAGGATTCCCAGGATTATTTTGACACTAAAGAGTATCTCATTAAAGTTTCCAACATCAGTCCATGAGAATATACGGCACCTCAACCACCACTTCATAGTGGAATCTGACATCTCACCTTATAACAAGAATTAATCATCTTTTTCCTTAAAGAGTCTTCTAGTTCAAGATTTAGATGTAGTGAGTGTCATTTTCAAATACTCAAATCTGCTAATGTCTTGACCTGCAAGTGATTCTTCTTCTTAGAACTAATTCATTTTCTAAATGCGTATGTTTTTGCAAAGGTTGGGGTTTTAAAAAAAAAAAAAGTCTGAGAAGACAGCTATCTTCCCATTTTTCCTCTGTCCCCCTTTTTTAATGACACAGCAAAAGTAGGAGAAAAGTACAGAAAAAACAATCTTTTTTCTACTGTGGAAAATTGCTTAACGTTTTTACCTCAAGTCTTTCCAAGACCTTGAATGTTTTTTTGTGGTATTTTGAAAATGCCTGTGACTTTTAAAAGTATTTAATCACTTGACTACACATAGTTTTAGTTTTTAAGGAGATACAAACTTTAAAAACATGATGTTAGGATGTATTTTCAGCTCTAGAGGTTTGACAGACTAGTCTATGTCAAACTTAGATTGTCCATTTATAGTATAGAGTAAGTGTTGATTTAACTGCTTATAAAAGTAAGCACTTGCAAGGATAAAGGCCCTTTGAAAGCGAGGGGTTTTCCCACAGTTAATAGTTTTACTGAAGGTATTGTATTGCTCACCTAAATAAAAATCCTTGCATAAGTCTTGGTTTATCTAAAATAACTAGCTGCCAGTCATAGGAAAGGAACACTGAAAAGCCCTGTTCTGGCAAACTTCCCTAGGGTTTAATACGTGCATAAGGTTGTATCTAGGATCAAAACATTCTCTGTCATAAAGATACAGTGAATGACAACAACAACCGAGGGAGGGAGAAACAGGGAAGCTGACTCACAAAATGGCAATCTTGTGCAGAGAACTGGAGGATGCATTGGACCACATGTACTTAATTCTAATTGCCTGCAATCCAAGAAGGTAGTAAAGTTTTGTGGAAGGATACATGGAAGTCTGTTAGATACATGAGTGATGGGTGGTTGTGTAAAATGTTATGGAAAATGGAGATTAGCATAATTATGGGAAGGAAATGAAAAAATTAATAAATGGTGGCATACTGAGAAGGAGGGAGAGAGAAATGCTGTAAGAAAGGATCAGAGAGTGAGAAGGCAGAGGAGGGCGGAAAAAATTACAACTAATAGATGAAATTACGCACTGCTGATAACAGACCTGCCCATCCGTGAGTAGAAGAATCCCTCCTCCAAGTGCGTTGGAGCAGTGGCTTGTGCAAGGAACAGGAAGGTGGCACGCAACGCCCTGAGGTCTTGCCTGCTACTGGTGCAGCAGAGATCCAGAGGAGAAATTTCCTGCCATATTCCAGCTCCGCGCAAGATGGCAGTACTGCACTGGCAGCCAGCGACAGGTATTTCTTTAATTGCCTTCATCGGAGAAAATTGTGATTGATGGGTCTCTGACCGGTAAATTTGAGAGAACATAGTTTTCCTTCAAAGCAGGTTACCACAGATATCATCCACCCCCACCCACCGAGCCCCTTGCAGCCAAGCAAACCATTTTGGTCTGCCCGAATTTCTTCTTTTCCTGAGCAGAAAGATACTTCAGAGCGCAGTGGACTTCTGTATTGCGGCTCTGGCAGACTTCTGTATTGCAGAGGTCTGGTTCCTGTGGAGGCGTTAACATGGTGGGGCAGCAGATTTCAATAATATAAAAATAGAGAATAGGAGAGAAACTGTGGCTGATTGCTAGGGAAATGGGGCTAGTTTCTGAAGAAAGCATTAAGGATTTAAGAAGTGGCAGAGAGGATGGAGGCTAGTTTCACACAGGGCATAAAGAGCCACTGTGGTTGATGCACGTGGAGGGGAGGCAGGTTTCAGCTACAGAGCTACAGCAGACCGCAGGCGCTGGGGAGGAGCCCATCTGCAACACGGGCTGCAGCTCTTGCCTCTCCTTGCCAATACCTGCTTGCTGCTCTCAGACGCTGCTGAACAGCATGGTGTCACTGGCACTGGGAACATTCATGGCACCACACTGGGGGACATTGCGTGTCCTGTTCCACTTCACACGCCCCCAGCCACGCTGCTGCTCTTCATTTGAGTGACTGTTACAGGAAGTCAGAAACACCTCTGAAGAGCCAGAGTCAAATCCAGAATCTCTGTCCTGCTTGGCTGATTGACACCTGTCTTACCCCTCCATCAGCGTCTTGCCACCACTGTGTTTCAAATGCGCAATGAAGAACAAGAGCTGGGTGAAGTGGTGCTGCCAAGTCTACTTCGGTACAGTGCCTTATTCATGACGTGCTTGCGCATCATCGGCTGGGAACTGTTGTCCTGTGGTGTACAGCAGTGTAAAACCTAGGCTTAGGCACAGGCTCTTGTTCCAGTACTCCAGGCTACAGCCTGTTGACCACCCATCTGTCAGGTCAGGGTATGGAGTCCACAGAAGAAAATCGGACAACATCCCATATTGCATGGTGCTGTTGGATCGTTGGCCTTTCTGAAGGCGGGCAGTGTTCCGTTAGTCTGGAAAGCTATAGGGATTGCTGCCATTGCGGAAGACCTATGCGCAGTCATAAAGATGTTTTGTAGTGATGCAAAACTGGCAGCCATTAGCCAGGCAGTCATGTCTCCTTCGTTCTTGTAATCTTTTTTAAAAGATTTAAATGATAAGATGTATTGTCTCCACAAACAGTTGGTGCAAAAATAATTAAATCTTAGAAATTTTGGTTGTGGTACTTAACCAAAAAAATTAAGTAATCTAAAAATGGAAATAACTATAACTTGTGCCAATGCAGATGTTTATTGGATAAGTTAAATGTCATTTTTACAAGACAAGAAAGAAAAGGGAACATAGAAGAACAACCAGAAGAAATGTTTGAAAGAAAGCAAGCGTTCTTTCTTTCTCTTATCTTTATATGTCATGCACTTGGATGAATCAGTTTGAATTATATTATAACGATTTGGGTGTGAAACAATTCATTATCGACTTCAGTTTCATAGTCCAGATTAAGAAGGAAGCAAATCATGCTAGAGAGAGCCTGTAGAATTAATATTTGCCAAGGAGGTTACATCTGTGTTGGTCTGCCCGATTTATTCCATTCAACTGTAAAGATTATCTACAAAATTAAATTCCAAAATCTATCAACATTTTCCAAAATGGAACAGCAAATGCTTATTTAACACTTTATAACTTCAAAGCTGCTGGATCTAGTTAAATAGTTTGAAAGAGATAAAAATCAATGCCATAAATTCATAGTCTTTAGCAAACAGATTTCCCTGTTTTACCGTAGCGTATTTATCTGAGTACACTAGAAGTGTACTGACTGTAAACATGAATGGCTGTGAGACTTTTTTTAACCCCCTGATAATTAATTCTTTAACTTGTGACAATTGCTTATTTTTATTTCGGGAATGAGTGTTCAGCAAAAAATCCAGATTTCTACTATCTTATGTTAATGACAAAAAATGGTTACATCCTTGAAGATTTTTGGTTTTTGTTTTCTTCTTACTGTTCAACTTTTGAAAAAAGGAAGTGCGTGAATATATATAGGTACGTGAACTTTGAAAATCCAAGCACATACACAAAGCAAATATAAACCTTTAGCTTTGACACAGCATTTTTTGTTTGCAATAAGGGAAGTCCCAATGTTATCTAACCCTCTTAGTTGACTAAAGCATTTGTCAGCTTAGTAAAGTTGCTCTTAAACTAGACACTTCCTCTTCATTCTGGGAATGTTCTTATAGTCATTTGTTATTCTTACTGGAAAGAGACTTCTCAGACTGATTTGTAGCTGTTTGGGTTTGTGAAGCTGCTTTGTAGCTTTATTTTTATGTACACTACCTAGCTGTACAAGTAAATTTGCCATTTACAAATGTCATGTTTATTACTAAACAATTTAAAGCTTATTAAAATATTAGCTGAATTAGTTGTACTGGTTGCCTTCATCTCTGGCACCAGTTCCCATGACCAGTGTGCCTGTTTTCTGAACTGCAAGGACAAAACTGGATGGGTAATTTTGATTCCTACTCATCAAATTCCTGATTTTTTAAAATCAAAATCCAAATTCCATTGTTAATTTAGGTGGTGAAATCTGCAACTGAAGAGGAACCCACTGGATAACAACGTGTGGAATAGATTTGTTTCACCCTGTGACTTCAAATTGAAGAAGTTACTAGAGATATGCTGCTGCTTAATAATTCTCAGGGATAATGATTGCTCCGCTCATATTTGCTCATTTTGGTTTTCCATTTGGAAAAGGATGCTTTCATCACAAGTGCTGTAAATGCTAACCAGGAGATACCCATTCCCATGATCTCGTTCTCTTCTTCCTTTCTAGTGGGATTTGATTTAGTGCTTACTAGAAAGCGTTTTCTTCACTGTAAGAAACTGAAGAATAGAGAAGTGTTTAACATTTCATTTTTTGTTTGTACTGTCCTTCTCATATGGTCGCATTTTGTTAGTCTAACAGACCCCTTCAGTATCTGATCGTGCTTGACACCGTTAGAGAGGTTCCCTGACACTTCTGGACTGTCATTGCGGAGTTTGTAGCGGTTGGTGTCCTCTCCTCTGTGGCGTATGTGGAGGTCGCAGACGCTGTTGCTGCTGTCACAGCGGGCTCTGGTTACGCTCTACGGCAGTCCCTGTGGATGATAGAAGGATTCCCAGAGAACCAGATGTGCTCTGAGGCGTGGGCTAGTAGATACCGGCTGGCTACCCTTTTTAGCTCTTCTGGTGATGAAGGCAGCTTCGTAAAGCCAGGTGTTAACTTTAGTCACCCACCTCCTGTCTGGCCCGCAGTCTTCAGAGCCACAAAAAGATTTTACACATGTTACACTGCATATTAAATACCAAGTATGACCAGTACACAGTACACTACACTAGGTATGCTACAATACACTGTAACTACTACAACTAATCCCTTTTGTCCCAGGGAATTGTTGTGACCATGTAGCCCTGTGATACCGTATCTCCATTCCTAGTAGCAGGCCATGAGCTTTGTACTGAGTTTGCAAGGCCTCAGGGCTGAAGTTTTTCAGGCCTGCTCTGTCTAAACTGTTCCTGACCTGCCTGCAGCTTGGTGTTATTTGGCTTGTCTCTGGCAGCAATTTCACAAAGTGATTAGTTCTCTATGGCTAATTTGTTTTATTTTTGTTATCTTTGCGTGGTACCACTCTGATTTTATGACTAACGTAATTATGTAGTATAGCAAAAAATTCTTAGTTTTAGATATTAGCTCTGTTTCCCCTTTGGCCACAAACAACACTCTAAGTGTACCTGTCATTAAGCTTAGTCTAGTCTGTATTCTTCCTTCAGCATACTGAGGGTAAATGCACCTTTTTATACAGTACCATTGAGGTACATGTTTGAAAACAGGGGAGATGTGCAGCAAAACCAAATGTGGCTATCCAAAGGTGCTTACCTGTGCTGCAGAAGCCTCAGGAAGGACGCAATTGTACTGTGCATAAGCTGCTTTTAGTTCCCAATATGGAAAATGTCTCCGTGTTCCATTTCCATATGGAAAATGAAATTAGTTTCAGTAACTCACTGTCCTAGTTTAGGCCAGGATGGAGCTAGTTTTGTCTTTGGCAGGTACTGTGTTTTGGATTTAGTGTGAGAAGAATCGTGATAGTGCACTGATGTTGTTGGTGGCTGCTAAACGATAAAGGACATTTTGCAGTTTCCCAGGTTTTGCTAATGTGCAGGTGCAAAAACTTGGGAGGGGTAAAGCCAGAACAGTTGATCCAAACTGGCCAAAGAGAGTATTCCATACCATAGACGTCATGCCTGGTATAAGTGAGGGTCGGCCGGTGGGGCTTTAGTCCCTTAACTTGCCTTAATCCTTAAGCTTCCCTTTGGGTTGCTTTTTGTTTCCCTGTTCTTCTTTTTTTTTTGTTCGTTCAGGCCTTTTCATTCATTTGTTCGGCTGTTTGTTCCCTTGCCTGCTCTCTCTGGAACTTGCTGTTCTGGGATACCTGCAGGGGCTACCCCTGCTCCCTGCCTGCTGCTCAGGATGGGCTGTATCGGTCATCGGGTGGTGAGAAATTGTGTATCGTTTGTTTTATATATTCTATTATCCTTATATATATATTATTATTATTATCATTATTAATATATTTTTATATTTTTCCTTTGCTGTCCTGGTGAACTGCTTTTATCTCAACCTGCGAGTTTTCCTTTTTCTCTGATTCTCCTCCCCACCCCACCAGGGAGGGGGGGAGTAAGCAAGCAGCTGTGTGGTATTTCAGTTACCATCTGGGGTTAAACCACGACATTCACACTTCATGGAAACTCAGACTTGTCTCTAATGTCAGATTCAGCAATAAAGTGCCACTGAAACTATACACCAGTAATAGAGCAGGGCATGTATTGAGGCTGGGGCAGACATCAATTACAAAGTCAGTAGGCCAACAAGAGGAACAAAGGTAGAAAGATGAATTTCTGTACAGAAAACAATATATGATTTTCAACTACAACTAATAGTTTTGCAGGTGTAAATTCAGTAGTAAATTTGCAGGTAAGTCCATAATTGTTGTTCAGAGCATACAGCAGAATGCAGTAAAGCATTCCAGCTATTGCATTCTAAATGTAGCTCTGTGTCTTTTTGTTTTGAAAGGTATCCGGCACACAGAGCATGGGCACAACAGCTGTGGGCACTGTGATTCAGGCTGACAGGAACAGTTCTGTGTGTCAGGGGAATGAGGCAGATCTGACAGCCCAAGAGAGGTGAGGCGGCTGCAGCCCCATGCCCACAGGTCCAACCAGTATGAGCTGAGCGTATATTCCCAGTAGGCGCATGCACACAGAACTCATGTATACACCACATTATATACATACACACACACACGGCCAGCCACTCAGGTGACACAGACAGACACACGGAGCACTCACACAAACAGTATCAACAGCTTCATCCTGTTCCTCTCTCTGGCTCAGCAGGACAGAGGTCTGCTGATGAGAATATATATACATATAGAATCATAAAATCGTTCAGGTTGGAAGAGACCCCCAAGGTCATTGAGTCTAACCGTTAACTTATCACTGCCAAGTCCACCACTAAACCATGTCCCTAAGCACCACATCTACACGTCTTTTAAATACCTCCAGGAATGGTGCCTCAACCACTTCCCTGGGCAGCCTGTTCCAATGCTTGACAACCCTTTCGGTGAAGAAATGTCTCCTAATATCCCATCTAAACCTCCCCTGGCGCAATTTGAGGCCATTTCCTCTTGTCCTGTCATCTGTTACTTGGGACAAGAGGCTGACACCCATCTCTCTACAACCTCCTTTCAGGTAGCTGTAGAGAGCAATAAGGTCTCCCCTCAGCCTCCTTTTCTCCAGACTAAACAACCCCAGTTCCCTCAGCCGCTCCTCATAGGACTTGTGTTCTAGACCCTTCACCAGCTTCGTTGCCCTTCTCTGGACATGCTCCAGTGGATTCCTCCTGCAGCTGTGCTCAGACATTCAGCCTGCCCACTAGCTGCCCCTGGATCCCAGTCTCCTAGTCTAGCATGTAGACACATGAGCCCACGAGGTCTGCAGCCCCTCTCCAGTTGCTGGTACTGACACCTCCCTCGCATGCATAACCCACCGCCCGCCTCCACCTAGCGCTGGCCACAACTTCCCAGCGCCCCCAGTACCAACCAATCATGGTCTCTCCCTTAGAGACATACACACACCCACACCTCCAGTGGGTCTCTCCCCTAGAGACTTGCCAGACCCCATGGTCTCTCCAGCAGCTGTCTGGGACTCCCGTGGTCCCTCCGATAGGGTCCCAGCTCCTCCTGTGATCTTGCCTCCAGAGACGCCCACCCCCTGCCTCCCAGGCCACCACAGGTACTCGCTGGCTCATCTGGCTGAATCTTCGCTCACACTCACATACCCTCTTGCTCTGGGCGTTGCACCCAGGGACCATGGGCCTTTGATCCCCTGTCCCATCCCAAGGGCTGGCACTTGGTGTCACTCGGGTCTCCCCAGCTGCCAGCACCGAGGCACAGGGGCCCTCTGGCCCATGGCCCCAGTAGAGCTGCTGCCACCACAGACACAGAGGCCCCTATGGCCGAGGTCTCGTTCCAGTTGCTGGCACTGAAGTCCACTCTCTCCAGTCTCTAGTTGCTGTACCACAAACACATGGGTCCTCCAACCCATGGTATGACTCCAGTTACTGGCACTCAGACCCCTCCATATACATGCACATACCCCCTGAATAAAAAGCCCCTCACCCATGAAAAGAGTCAGAAAGCTATTTAACAAGAAGAGAGGACAGACTGCACTAGCTGGGTGCAGGGCACGGCCAGACAAGTGCATCAACCAGCAACTATTTATATGCAGCTGGTCTTTTTTATCCACTTATTCCTCTATTGTTTCACACTTGTTCCTCCCAAAAATCACTTAGATGTATCCCTTTTCCCACCTTTGGTTCCTCCCCTAAGCGTCTCATAATAAGCCCTGTGCAATGCCAAAATGCTCTTCCCCTGCATCCCATAATGTGTCCCACAGCACACCACCAGGCAGCAGCTCCCTCAGTCTGAAAGGTGCTATGGTGTAGGCTCATCCTGGTGGGCTTCAGACCTGGGGCTGAGGCTCTCCTGGGAGGGGCCCAGGCAGGGTGTCCCTTTGAGTCTTTTATTTGGCTTTACGCCTGCCTTGGGGCCCCCGTGCTCCTCTGTGCTTGTGGCGATGGGTCTCTGATGGGCTGGTATCTCCTGTGATGGGCCTGGGAGCAGCAGGGACAGGGTGTTATTTGGGCTCCCCCACCTGCCACTGCCTCTCAGTGGGGGTGCAGAGGAGCTTTTATGGCATAACCTAACATTCCACATCCTCCTTTCTGAGGGGCTCCTGTTACATGATTTCAGAAGATTTTGACCCAAGTCAGTGAATGAAACTGATCTTTGTCAAGCACCTCCACAGCAATGTGCTGTATCAACAGACAACCAGATGGCTTCCAGGTAGGGATCCCGGTGGCTTCTCAACCGCCTGCTGGCTTACGGTCCATAAAAACATTAACTACGTATTGCAGATGGCAGTGCCTGATACTCACGGCATGGAGAGCATAGGGGTTTGGATGTCCTTCCCCCCCTTCAGTACATATCTGTGCCATGTGCATGCTGCAATGGGTTACAGTTTTGAATTTGCTTTATATTCCGCCCTGTAAATGTACTCGCTAGTACACTGTTCTCACAATGGCTCCGTGGTTCTATGCTAGATTAATGTCCTGAGTAATCTTCTTATTTTGGAGTTGTTTTCTTTCAGAAAAGTTATGGCAGAGATCTTGTTAGGGTTACATTTCATAACATAATAAACATTATCACAGCAAAGAAACTGTATACCACACTATATTATCAGATTGTATTATCAGGTTATTGAACCAGAGTTTTATCCCTCAGCAGGATCTTTAAGTGGGAGGGAACAGAGCTATTAAATAAAGTTGGATTGATTCTTTGTCTCTGGAGAAGCAGCACGTAGCTGTCGGACTTTACGGCCATCCCGGATGCTGTGTAATCAGCCAGAATTCCAGTCCTTTGTCACCGGTCTTCCTCCACCTAAGCAGATTTCATTATGCAAGCCATGCGTTTGGGGAGTGAAGGATATGATTTCACCATGAAACAATGTTTCCTGTTAAAAGAGAAAAAAAGCGGAAAGCCGGCAGCCCCGCTGCCGGGGCGATGTGCCGTGCCGCTCCCGCCGGGTGCCCCTTTTCCCGAAAAGGGACGCAGCGGAGCCGGCGCTGGTGCCCGCTTTTGGTTTCGTTTCTTGGGAGGCCGTGGCTTTCAGTGATGGATGAGTCGCCCGGGAGGGCTCCCGGGCCCGCTCCGACTGAAGCGTTGGGAAACGCGGGGCTGGGAGTGCGGCGACGGGGCTTTTCGGGCCGGCTTTCCGCGGAGAGCTGCAGCCGGGAGGATTTTCCGGCTCGGCCTCCGCCGACGAACCCGCAGCGGGGGCGGGCGGGGAAGGCCCGGGCCGGGGCCGGGCCGGGGCTGGGGTCGGGGTGTAGCGCACCGGCTCCCACCGGGGAGGGCGGGGCGGCCCCGCTGCGCAGAGCCCCAGCGGCCGCCGCCGGGAGCAGCCGCCGGGGGAGGCGGCCCACGGCGCCCCGAGAGTCCGCCAGGTAGGGGGGAGCCGGGCTGGAGGTCGGCCGGGAGGGTCTCTGCCCCACCGCCCCCCGGGTCCGCTGTCTGCGAGGGCGGGAGCGGGCGTTTTTCCGCAGCCCCCCGGCAGCTCCTGCGCCCGGGAAGGGGGAGGCGTCTGGTCCCGGAGCTCAGCCCGGCGAGGGGCGCGGGGCTGCCGGCAGCAGGTGCCCCGTCCTGCCCTGGCAGCTGCCGGAGCCTGCCCGGGTGTCTTCTCCCTGAAGGCTGCTCCCGTCATGTGTTTTGCTTAGGAGTACCCGATGGCGGGCAAGACTGAGGTGTTTTACAGTGAGGGTGGTGAAGCACTGGCACAGGTTGCCCAGAGATGTGGTAGAAGCCCCATCCCTGGAAACATTCAAGGTCAGGCTGGACAGGGCTCTGGGCAACCTGATCTAGTTGAGGATGTCCTTGCTCATTGCAGGGGGGTTGGACTAGATGACCTTTAAAGGTCCCTTCCAACCCAAACCATTCTATGATTTGTCTGGAAATTCTGTTGCAGAAGGAAGGTGAAACAAACAAACAAACAAAACCCCACCAACCACAGTATATAACTATGCTGTAAAATGTGTGTGTGTGTATGGGGGGGGGGGTGTATATATATGTGTGCATGTGTGTACATATATATATATATATAAAAGCAAACAAAAAACAAAACCAAAAAAGCCTGTCATGGTCTTTTATTTACTACTAAATACTTACATGGAAAAAGCAACCCTGTGACCTCAAGGCAAGAAACGAAAAAGAGGAGACTGAGTTCATGATATTGAAAGCTAGCTACATCAATGGCTTCTGTGGTCTCAAAGTCAGTATTTTACAAATTTGTTTCAGTTTCTTTTGATTGCATCTTTTTTCTGAGAAAATATCATTAAACCTGTTTTTAAGCACGGAAGAAGTCAGTGGAAATTAACCTTCATCGGTCTCACCTACTGCAGAAATCCATCCCCTCAACCTCCTAAGGTAGTTTCAGGTTATTAAAACCTAAATGTTACATTCAGCTGTTTCATGTATCGCTGTCTCCATGTTCCGCCCACATGTCAAGTTAAAAGGTTAACTCTTACCATTTTTGTGTACTATGTGTTTTTGCTTCCATAACAGGTACTGTGAGCGGGCTGTCAAGTGGAAAGAAGAAAATACTTTCTGAAAACTTTTAAGTGTTCATTTCACAGTATTTTAACTCTTCCGAGAATCTCAACCCTTTTTTTGAGGTATGCAAAGACAACATAAGTGCATGAACTTACACTGAAACGTGTTTAAAGTTGTATTTTGTGCTGTTGACCAGGTTATCCCTCTACCATCTGGAAGTTAATGTGAGTACATCCTTTGGCTTCTAGTACTTGGGGGTTTTTCTATATTCTTGACGTACTTCTAGAATCAAGAAAAAGACAGTGCTCTTTATTTTTTGCTAAGCTAATGCACAGGCTTAACAACTCTTCTTGTACTACACAGTGGCAAAGCAAGGGGCTTTCATTGTGCTCAAATCTTGGGGAGAGAATATCTGTTCTTACTAGAGACGAGTAGGCAATGTTCTTCCTATTATTCCTACTTATGACCTTTGCAGACATGAGTAAGTTGTGTAGAAATTTCCAGTCATTGTTAGTAGCTGTTTGACACCACTTGAGATTAATACTGCAGGGACCCTGAGTTTGTGTAGATGGATGACTTCCTGCCTCTGGTGTTCCAAGGACTGTTGCTCACATATAGCTTTGATCAGATGACATGTTTCTTAAAATGCCCGTGGCATTTTATGTACTAGTTTTCCCAGCATTTCTGTCTCTGGTTACAGTGAACCACTGTTAGCAATAGAGAATTTTCCCTAGTGGGGAATTTTCCAATAATGGGGAAGTTTCCTGAAGTAGGTGGAGTTACATCAACATTTAAGTTCTGTCACAAGAATTCTTTGAGCAAACCGTTCTGGTTTTCCTGTCTTCTTCATTTGATTGTGAGGGAAACATACAGCAGCAATACTGAAGAGCATTTTGCACAGCGAATATCTATTTGCTTTTAGAAAACTGTGTTCGCCATAGATGTCAGAAGCCGGCAGGAGGAGAGAAGGGGCATTGTGATAGGTTCTGTAAGAAAAAGAGTGAGAAGATTGCAACTTTGGTAAAAATCTTTGATTGGCATCTAGGTCTCAAGCTGCTTCAAGTGATCCAGCCAGGGGATCCTTTTGCTCGGGGTGAAACAGGAGAAGGGTCTGTAATGGTTACTGCAGTGGGTTTTTTCATGCGTATCTGGATTTGACCTGGACCTACTTTTTTTCCTCTCTGAAAGTGAAAAATCAAGTACAGCAGCAGACTCTCAGTCTTGAAGAATTTTGTAAGTAATAGTCATACTTCTTTTGTGTGTAGTAAGGCTTGTTTTCCTCTACAGCAGGAGAAAGCATGCAAATTAAAGTTTAGTAATTGCAGAATACAAGCATGGGTCTTAGAACCGTAAAATCTTACTTCTCGTCATCCGTCTTCCAGGAATTAATCAGAACACCTCTCCTGGAGTTCATACCGACATTCAGATTTCCTGACAAAAAAGTGGGTATGGGTTGCATGCATGTATGGGAATCTTTCCGTGACTGTAGCGCACATGCTGTTTGTTCTGAGCAGTCTCTCAGCTACAGCCTCTACTTTAAAAAAAGTAGAAAGTATTTTGGGGCTGACTGTGCTACAACTCTGGTCATTCTGGCATGGGGAGTGCAGAGAGGTGCACACCTATACCCGTCAGCCTCAGTGGCTCGCTCTTCTGCGGGCTTGCCTCCAGAGTAAGCATGATCAGAGCACATTTGTGAGATCGGTATGCCTCTATCTTGCTTGAGAAGCTTTACTCTGCAGCTTAGTTGGTGCTCTGGACTGCTTGTTACTCAGGGAGTGGCATCATCATGGAGGCACTCTCACGCGTGCACATCACCAGAAACTCTTGGGTACCCACAGGATTAGGCAGCAGTTTGCTAGTGCTTTTAAGAACATCACTTGTAGCTAAGGAATGAATTGGGTACCTAACCACATTAAGAAGCCTGGGATTTATTTATCAATGAAACAATTCTTTCACCCTGAGGATCTTATTTGTATTTTCCTGTCCCTGTTAGCAGAACATCCTTTTGTAATTGCTCATGCCTGCCTAACAATGTATTAGATTGACTCCCTTTCTCAGCTCCATCTGTGTTGCCTTCTGTAAACCTGCTATTGGCATCAAGCAGCAGCAATCTGAGGAAAAAAGTAGCCTGAATCAAATTCTTATGAGGAGTCTAATTCCCTTAAGCCACAACACTGCAAAGGCACACTCGTCTTATGATTCAGGACAATATTGTTACTTTATTGTCACCTTAAAGTTGACAACCAGAGAAAGAAAGACAAAACATCTTACCAAAAATGATAGAGAGTTTCAGTCCAGATAGAATCTCATCAGTTAGGAAGCGTGACAGTTATTACAGTTGCCTAATTTCCTATGCAAATGATGAACTACCACTAGAAAACAGTTGAAGGCAATCTTTCCTTATTTTTGTGGCTGTTCGGGTATCCAAAATGAGGACTTTATTTAGACAAAATTCTACAATTCTCTGTACTCACGAAAGACTTTCATTACAGTGAGTTTGAATTTTTCTTGAGCGTAGTTTGAAAAATGATGACAGTGTTTGATACTAGTATTGCTCTGACTTAAAATCCACACTTAGCAAGTACAGTGGGTGTGTGAACGTTAAATGTATGAATTGACACTAATCAGTGTTTTATAACGTTAGAGTGTTGTGTAGGAGTATAAAAGCTATGTCAATAAAGAGGGAAAAACTTCTGACAGAAAAAGGAAATAATTTACACGTTCAGAGATAAAGCAGCAGAAATTAAAGAAAATAATTTTGTTTGTAGGCCGACTATTTTTGTCGCTGTTTTACAAAGGCACTATTGTGTAAATACTTGTTAAGTGATTAATTACCACATGAATTCTGTTCACACTACATGTAACTTCACGAGCCCCATTGTAAGTACTGTGAGACCAGGTGTTATAAAACAGGGTATGTTCACAGTACATTAAAGTAAAGCGAACAGGTGGGGAAGGACTAAGTTCTATTTCTTCCACTGAACGCATATATAGAAAACGCCTCCATTCTTCTCTTAGCAGGAGTAACACTCCCTGCTACAGTTTAGGGGAACAATTGAGTATTTGTGAGTATTTATTTACTAATTGACAGATAGCGATAAAGCATATATTTTGCCATAACCAAGGACAAGTGTTTAAAGCAAATAAAATTAGATGTTCTTCCTGGACCCACGCAGGAAGCTTTCTGCCTGATCATCTACTGTAGTTAAAGGTGCAATTTTGTCATGTTTTCGGCTGGAGTGGAATTCAGTGCCTTCTGTCCAGTTCTTTGTGTGGAGTGACTACAAAGTGTATTTTACACTGCACGTTAGAAAATGAGCAGATATTTATATTTGTCTATTATTTTATCATTTTAGGTTCTATCTGCATCATGGAAAAGCCTTTGCTTTTGTATACATTTTTATTCTACTGGCATTTCCTAAATGGTAAGAAGCTGAGTCATAAGAAGCAGTAGAGCTGTTTAAGTATGTTTCCTTTCCATGTATAAGCACAGAAATGTTAATTCCCCAGTTTTCCTTCAAGTGCTAGCATTTGGGGTTTTTTCCTTAATGTTTTAAATAAAAAGGTCTTAGCATGCTTTTATGTTAAACTAGGTATATGTGCTTAATTATGTGTGCTTTTATACGGGGGCAGGTTGAAATCCCTGTTGGTGTTTCAGCATAGACACCGTTTCCGGCAAGGTACGGTTTGCATTACACAACAAGTTTTATTGGCACTGTCAAACCTGGGAATTGTCATGTATTCTTTAACACTGTGTGTAAAAATAATTGACATTTATATAAACAGAACATTCCCATCCAAGGCACTAGCAATTGCCTGTTACCGTGGCAGTGTTCTGAAAGCAACAGCTGAGGGGCTGTGCACACGCATTCACCTACTTCTAGTACAGCATCACGCTGCGTGTGTGCACAAAGCAGGTGTTTGCAGGTATAAATAGCCCAGTTTGTCCCAAACTTGGGCAAGAGCATGCGAAAATGTTTAACTTTTCTGAACAGGGCAGATACTTTTGGTCCTTAAATGTCCTATGTATATGGTAAGACATGACTTCGAAGATTAGGCTTATAACTGGAAAACTGAGTTTTCTTCCAAATTTTGTTTTTCAGCTTTATTCACAGTTGAAGCTCCCCAGTCACTCTACATTGTGGAACATGGGAACAATGTGACCATGGAATGCACATTTCCAGTGAATGGGAAATTAAAGTTTAGAGATTTAAGCGTCAGCTGGGAAAAGAAAGATGAGTTAAAGAAGCAGGTTTATGTACTTCTCAAAGGAGAGGAAGACTTCAAAAGTCAGCACAGTGACTTTAGGGGAAGAATAAAATTGTTGAAAGAGAATCTGAACTTGGGACAGTCTCTCCTTCAGATCACTGATGTGAAGCTCAGAGATGCAGGGCTTTACCGCTGTCTTATTGGCTACGGGGGAGCCGACTACAAGACAATCAATCTGAAAGTTAAGGGTGAGAGTGCTACTGCAAGAAGTTCAGTGCTATCTGATGCTGTTAAAAAGATTTCAGAGGGGTCCCTGAAGTAAGACGTGTCTGGTTTAACATTTAAAGGAACCTCTCCAGAGACAGGAGCCGCCTCATGGCCATTGCGCAGCTGCATAACTTGTTTCTGTCTAGGTTGAATCCATGTTCTGTCCTTTATTTCCCATAATGACATATGAGTAATGGTGTTGCAAAAACTGTTTAGACAGGACAAAAACCAGAAAGCTAATGCAATTTTCTAAACAGCGTCACAATTGTAATAAATCCTCTACCTCCAGTTACTATGGAGAGACACAATAGTGGTATTTACTTTTCCTATCAAAAGTATTATTTACAAAATCCAAGCTGATGTACAGAAACTTGGTGCAGGGGCTAGGGATAAAGCAAAGGTGTCTTGGTAATATATGCTGCTGTTCTAGCTTCCTACTAGTAATCATTTTCTTCCATTTGCTCAGCTCCTTACAGAACTATAACCCAAGGAGTGGTGAGCACAGGAGACAACAAATGGAAGTTGACATGTCAGTCAGAAGGATACCCGCAAGCTGAAGTGATATGGCAAAACAGAGAATATGAAGATTTGACTGACAAGGCAAACACAAGTTATGAAACTGGAAGTGACCAGCTGTATCATGTGACAAGTACCCTTACAATCAAAAGTAGGATTGATGAGATTTTTTACTGTATATTCTGGAATAAAGAGCTGCAAGAAAATACATCTGCCATTTTACACATAGCAGGTAACATTTCTAAATTTCATTTATGGTAATACACTTCAAGGTACTATGTCATTTTGTCCCAGTTGAATCAGCCATGATTTGTTTCTCTTTCCTATCTAATTTTTAAAAGGCTAAAAAGAAATACCTGTGTTGTGAAGTTTTGCTGTTAGTGTACACTTCCACCATACTAACATGTTCATCATGCACATGTGGATGGAATTCAAGGATAGGAATTTTGCATGACCTACGGTTTTGTGAAAATTGAGTCTGAGTGTTAAAAAAAGTTCCATTATTTGAAAAGCGTATAGCTTGGAGTTTAGAAATGAGACCCTCCCATATAAATTAAACACACCTTCCAAGAATCTTCTGTTTTGCTGATCATAACTGTCAGATAAATTTGAACAATGTCATCTTTTCCTGCAAATACAGCCTTTGCTTTGAGCATATTTAAATTTCACAAGTTGTACACAGATTTTTTTTCTCATAAAGTCTGGACTGAAGGAAGATGCATGAATGGAGAAGACCAATACAATTTCTCATTAGACCTTGGTCGTGGTTTAACCCCAGCTAGCAACTAAGTACCACACAGCCGCTCGCTCGCTCTCCCCCCCTCCCCAGCAGGGTAGGGAGGAGAAAATTGGAAAGAAAGGAAAACTCATGGGTTGAGATGAAGACAGTTTCCTAGGACAGCAAAGGAAAAGATGATAATAATACTTTTTTTTTTTTTAAACATGATAATAATAATAGAATATACAAAATGAACGATGCACAATTTCTCACTGCCCGATGACAGATACAACCCATCCCAAGTAGCGATCATGGAGCAAAACTGAAAGTGATCTCGGAACGATCCCGAGCAGCAATATTGGAACAGTGATTTCCCAGGCAGTGATCTCAGAACCCCAAGTTCCCGGGAGGGGCGGGGGGGAAGGAACCCTGCCGACCATCTGACCCCCACTTATATACTGTGCACGACGCTATAATATGGAATACTTCCTTTCGACAGTTTGGGTCAGCTAGACTGGCTATACCCTCCCAGCTTTTTGCACCTCCACATTAGCAAAACCTGGGAAGCACACATAGCAGCAACTAATAATGTCAGTGTATTATCAACATTCTTCACATACCAAATCCCTTACTAAACCCAAAACACAATAGCTACTCGGAAGAAAATTAGCTCCGTCCCAGCTGAAACCAGGACAACCTTTTAACTGGGCACCACCCCTACTGCTTTTGCTTTTGGTTACTCTTTTAATTTCTGCATTGTACTCTGATATGTTTGCACAAGCGTTCAACCAGACTGGAGACGTGATGCAACTCAAAAATAGTATTTCTGTTTATGAGACTGTTACTTGGTCAGGTCATTTCTCTGGTCCTGTTCACCACACAGTTTTAAAAACACCTGTGCTGGCACACTTTTTGGGACTGACAAGGGGTGGAAACAGGCACCTGAGAGTGAGAAACCCAAGTCATCCTTTCAACGAGTGGTGAGTGGGCAAGTTTGGTTTTAACAACAAATGCCTCTGGCATTTAAGGAGTCCACTTACCCTTTGCATTCAGAGCCTTACCAGATGAAAGGGACTCTGTTCTCTTTCTCAATCAGCTCTTTTCTGTAGTACTGACAGGAAGCTAAGCTAGATGTAACACTTTGTACCTTGTTAACCAGCAGGCACTATCTTATGGAATGCAGGAAGCAAAGATAAATATGAATTATGTTCTATCTTTTTTTTCCTTTATTGGGATAGTGAGATATGGTGAAGTGCATCATCAGCACCTGATCTTAGACACAATCTAAAATGCTGCTATCATGTCTGAACTGCTTGTAGCAAAAATAATATGGTGAAAATGAAAGGAAAAGGGAGAAGCTTATGGAATTATGCAATGTCTTTTCCTCACTTGTTTTTCTCGAAGATTCAGCTGATGGTGTTCTGTGGACTGAGAACAGACGCTTTGTTGGAGTAATTCTCATTGTGACTGCTTTCTTTGGATCAGTCCTTCTATTTATGCTCTGCATAAGAAAAGGTATTCAAATTATTTATTTTAGTGTATCTCAGTTATTATCAATCTGTTCTGTTAATTCATTCTCGCAGAGGTGGAATGAGATAATACAAGTCTGCCTTAGGTCTTTCATCCTGAAACAAAACAAGAGGAAATGGCCTCAAGTTGCGCCAGGGGAGGTTTAGATTGGACATTCGTAAAAACTTCTTTACCGAAAGGGTTGTCAGGCATTGGAACAGGCTGCCCAGGGAGGTGGTGGAGTCCCCATCTCTGGGGGTATTCAAAAGGCGTTTAGACGAGGCCCTAAGGGATATGATTTAGTGGGGGACTTGGTAGTGATAGGTTAATGGTTGGACCCGATGATCTTGGAGGTCTCTTCCAACCAGAACAATTCTATGATTCTATGATTCTAAACCACCAGGTTTTTTTACATCATCGTTTACTTCTTTTTCTTTATCTGACTTAGTTAAATACTAGTAAGTTAGCAGAGTGGAACAGGTTGTCAGTCCCTCACAAACCATCTACCTGTGCATCTCTATTAATTTTTCTTACAGGTAATGATGTAAAGCAGTAAGATTAGTGTCTAATCTATTCAAACATTAAAGCACATCTTATGCATCTACTGGAAATTCAAGTTTCCTATTCTACATCCTCCCTTTTGATTGGGGACCAGAATGCTGGGAGCAGACGGGGCACTGAAGGTTTTTTAGGGCTTTTTTTTCCTGCATTCTCTGAAAAATTTCACTGAACTGTGAGCGCATGTTTTTCTAGTGATCTAATTGTTATGAATTCTACACATATCTTTATTCTGGTTAAAACAACATAAAAACGGTGGACTACGTATGAAGTGATATGTCCAAGGTTTGGAGTCTGAAAGAATTTTTTTTTCACAAGAGGGAATATTCCTACTGTGGCTTCATATCACTTGATTCATTTCCTTGTTAAGTTTTGAGCTTTTCTAGTTCACTTCATTGAATTGAATTGGACATTTTCAGCATCACAGTATGCTGAAGAGCTAGAGCATTGGCGGTAATTTGTTTTTCACTTGCTAGCTAACTAAAGAAAAAACTTGGAGAAATAATTTTTAGGGTATCTGAGCATGAAAAGAATATGGTTTGCCCCCAAATTAAAGAAAAAATGTTTGAAACATGTTGCTTAACCTGAAATAAGTACTGTTACAGGGTTTTTTTTGGTTGG
This sequence comes from Phoenicopterus ruber ruber, assembly GCA_009819775.1. NCBI lineage: Eukaryota > Metazoa > Chordata > Aves > Phoenicopteriformes > Phoenicopteridae > Phoenicopterus > Phoenicopterus ruber. Next base: position 31,879,169 of record CM020246.1, read on the forward strand.
TTGGTTGGTTGTGGATTTTTTTGCCTTGAAAGGAAGAGAGGTATGTTTGAGGATTTTATATGCAGGGGTATATTTTACTCTTCATTTTAACAGATATGATGAAGTCATGCAGATCTCATAACATCCATAGGACTCATTTGAAAATGTCAAAAGGAAAGTGTTTTTGCTGAACATTCTGGTTTTGGCCAGAAGTCTTCCTCTGTATAACAAAATTTGTGGATTTTTTTAGCTGATGCGTAGCTACTTCTTTTTTTCCAAATAACTTTTTGAATTTTTTTTTTGGTCAAGTTGCCTGCAAAGAAAAAGTACAAGAGGCATTCAAGCTGATAGAGTACTCTTAGCATTATAATATCATACTGACATGACTCTATAAATTATTACCAGAAATGCTCCAAAAACCTGAACAAGATAGTTGACTAAATGCTCCTCTTGAAATTCTTTAATTTTATAGAAGATGTAAATGTGTGTAGCTAGCATGAAACTCATCTGGAAGTAATGCAAAGGCTAGTTGTACTGTCATTGCAAGTGGTATCTCAAAAGCTTCCACACTAAGAGAGGTGTACTTTCTGAGGTGGTATAGCAGAGCTGTTGGTTTTCCTGTCTGCCAGCTCTCTTTTCCACAGTGAAATCCAGAAACGGCCCCTATTTCTGTCTGAAAATTGCACAAAACCATCTATAAGCAAACTCTACACTGAGCATTCATGTTCAAGTTCCATAAAATAAATACAAGATAGAACTAAATGTGGATATTCAGTGTTTTGGCCACAAAATCATCTCCTGCATTGGTGCTATGGAAGCATGTCCTGGGAGGAGTGTTCATAAGCTTAACAGGCTTGCAGGTGATGCTAACGGGCTGCAGAAGGCCTGTAGATAACCCTGCATGTATAAGAATATACTTGTTCTAAGAACATGATAGGAATAGGAGCAGAACATGAAAGTGGAAGAAGAGACAGCAAAATCCTTGACTTCTCAGAAGATTCCCATCTGGGGATTTCAGTGAAGGTCAGAAGTTTCCTGGGTTGCTTGAGTAATATTTATTGTTTGTGTGCATACGTGATAATGTATATAACATGTCATGATGTATGTGATTATCATGATTATGTTTTATATATATGTGTGTGTGTATCATAAACTACAAGTTCATTCAGAAGCTAAAGTAAAGGTTTTTCTTTTAAAAGGTTTTTCCTTTAAAACCCAAGCTGTCTTAGATGACCAGACAAGTGATTCTTTCAGAATGGAACCTCCCTGGAATATGGTTTTTTTCCCCCTCAAAAAGCACTGAGAAGGTGATCCCCTTCTTGATCCCTGTTGCCCAATATGTTCAAATTCTGTGTGAAAACATACAATGGAAACCCATTTGAACAATTATTTTTCAGTGATGTTAGTGTATAGTATCAATGGAATTTGGGCTTTGGAGGAAAGCAAACTAACAGACTGGGGGCACAGAAGAATATATTTTAAAGTCTTTGAGGAAATGGAGTGTTTTGAGAACCAATGATTACACTATGTTAAGTGTGCACTTCCCACCAGTGAGCTTAAGCCCCCTTTAGATCTAAAGTAAGTATTTTGTTTTCTTTTTGATTTTTCTCTCTTATTTTATTTCAGCTAGAGCAAATAAGGACATCAGAACACCTGTGGCTAGTTCATCAATAGCAAGTATGTACATATGGCATAAATCTAGCTCACTATGGCTCGTGTGGAAATAATTGCTTGAGAATTTACTTTGTAACAGTGACAACCAAATGCAGATTTATATTCAACTTTCATTTTGCTTTCTACTTTTCATTTACGTAACAAGTATAAATTACAATTGAAGAGTGACTTTTCGTTACTGTGTCAACTTCCTGAGAGGAAAATGTGAAAGAAAAGCATACTTGTTCAGGAGCAAATGCAGTCCTGATATGCACAAGAAAAGGACAGAGTGGTGTGGTGTGTTCTGGAAAGTCTGTGATAGGATGGGACATGCTCCCTGGAACACATACCTCAGGATGGCAGCACATCCTGCTGTGCAGACTCTGTGCTGCAATTTGAGCCATGTTTGCATGATCCTGTGTTTTCTCTGGTATTACAGTGCGCATTTGAGGGTCTTTGTCACAACATTGAGGACAGAGGGTTTGGCCCTGTTGAGAGAAACACAGGAAGAACCTTTATCTTCCCTAACAGGGTTTTTTTCCTCCTGTTGACATATTGATGGTATTTGCTATGAGCAAAGCTCAGTGAATGGCCAGTACCACCATGGCATTGAGAAATGGAGGAAAGAGTGGAGAGAGTTAGTATTTACAGTGGGAGACAAGAGATTAAAATCCTTTAGCCTCCTCTTATGATGGCTCATGGTTGTTTTTTTTTTTTTTTAATTTGCTGTATGGTTTTATTTGGAGTCCACTTCAAATTAAACTGCTGCTTGAAAGTTAGTTCATACCGGCAGTTGGGGTTTTTCCCGAGAAAAGCTCTTTTGAGAATACTTGCCCAAAATGGACATAACATTTGGTATTTGTCTGTTTTCCTGATCTGCATTTGTCACATAGTTCCTGGACAGTGTGAGATAGCAGCTTTTAACAAAGATTTATCACTATATGAAAAGTTTAAGCTATGCTGACTGTTATCTGTATGTGTCATTTGTTTAAAGAGCTGTCAAAAGATAAGGATACACATGACTGTAGAGATGCTTCTTTTGAAGACGAAGAGCTGAAATGTAAGTATAAATGATAAAGGAAAAAATAGTAGCAAATTGCACACAGCATAAATCATCCATGGTCATCAGAGCCTTGATTCATGGCTGGTTTATTTAGTTCCTTGTTTCAACAGGCAGAGCCTTCAAGAGAAGTACAGCCTCCCATTCTCTGTCTTACAAACTCCTCATCATAACTCATTGTGTACTGGGAGTTATATCAAATAATTAATCTGGTTTTAAAGATACAAAGAAAAGCCATGCGAAGGAAAATGTGGAGATACATAACAACCCAAATTAGTCTTTTCTCTAGCTCACGCTTTTGCTACAGAAACAGTTGTGCCAGCACAACTGAAGGAGTGGTGATGGCAATGGGTAGAGAGACCTTAACCCATCATGGCCACTCAAGCAAGTCTCAAGCCATGAGATTCTGTCTCAGCAAAGCAAGAAAATAAATGACCAAATCTCTGAAATGTCTGAAACATACTGTGGTATGGAACAGAAGGGGGAAGTTATTGAGGTTTTTCTTTCACGTTCTTGCTGACTTCTAAAGCACTTATATTAATTACATCCCGAATCCCTCCCTTCTACACTTTACTGGTGTGAACATAACCAAAGGTAAGCCTGCTGGTCCTGCAGGTACAGATCTCTAAGTCAAAGAGTCAGGGCTTGGGGATATGCTGCTAGGGATACTGACAGATAGAGCACTGAATGTATTTGAAAGACTTTAAAAGAAGATTTTAAAAGAATAGGGAACCTAAGCCACAGCAATTTCACTGTGTTTGCTAAAGAGCACTTCCCACCAGTGTGTTTGAACTACCACTTTATTTCCTCCCATGATCATCTTCTTTTTCTATTTGACCTTTTAATTAATTTCATTTTAGATCTTTAATTTTGACAAAGAAAGAAATTTTTTGGTACCTCCAAACTCTACGAAATAGTCCCAAAGCCATGAAATGTTCTGTGACTTCATCATTTTGTAATCTGATAATTTTTCCATATAATTCTTCCTTTTACAGATATGCAAATTGAGAAGACCTAGAGAAAGAAGGGGAAGCTTTTTTCCTCTGTGGTGAAGGTTTAACAGCTCAGATGTTCTGTGTTCTGTCCACTAAGGGGGATACTAATTTTTTGTTTTTATTCTGTGCTGGCAATCTTCGACCATATAGTTGCAACTCAGGAAAAACTGCAATGAATTTAATAGAATCATTATAGCACAAAAAGTCCTTGGATTCAGGCTTCTGTATATGTGACTAGGTATGGAGGTATTTATTTAAATATCCAGGTTTCTGCTTTCTCAAGTTTATGCACTTTCAAAGACATATCATGGAAAACATCTTCAAGGTAAAGCACTTTAGGTCTATGACCATCATGAATTTCATAGCTAGTTCTTGAATAGGCCACCTTCTGGGCTTTCTCCTCCCCACCACCCCGAGCTCTTGGTTCCCCGCAGAGATTTTGTTTTCCAGCTTTTGAAGAATTTTTCAATACTTTGATCTTCATAAAAGACAAGAGTGCAACAAGACAAGATGCCATACAGACAGGGCATTTTCTGTCCTTACTGTAGATCTTGAAATACCAGATACTCACAGCTGAGCCTAAAATAGATGCTGTAACCCTCTTGGCAACTATGGTTTGGACATTATTAGATAATACCAAGCTTCGTGATCTCTTTCTCTGGAAAGTGTTTTGGGGATTTAATTTCCTTGTGATATAGCTGGCACTACTTGGTCACTGCTTATTACTCTTCTGATTTACCATTTGGGGATAATGCAGCTCTTTGGATATTCAGGAAGAACAACTGTTGATTTGGACTGCCTTTTTGTTCATCTTGGGAATAGAAGAAAGAGAACCTTCTCACTTCTAGGACATGAAATACATGCTCATGTGATTACTTAAGAAATGCTGAGGGAACATGCTCCTGGATCCCATTTCTTAAGCTATTGCTGTGTTACATTTTGCTAGGTGCATAGCTTTTTTTTGGGTCATACACAGATGAAAAATATTTATTACAATGCTATTCACAATTATATTTTTTTAATAAATATGTTTTGGTTTTCTTGTGTTTTTTCCTCCTCTCTTTGACATGTCAATAAGTAGTGTTAGCATTACCTGTGTTTCTTCTGGAAAAATCAGGTATCTAAGATTTGGGTGTAGGATGGTATCTACACCCATGTCATCCCTCTGATGGCTCCCACAAAGAAGAGACAGTGGAGATCTGGAATCTCTTCGGACTCAGGATTTATTTCTCAGTTTAAAATAAATGAATCTGTTGTGCAGTTCTAAGGATGTGAATGATGTGTATGCAGCCCTCAGCCCAGGGCTTCACTACTGGCAGTATTTGATCTAGCTAATGTAGAGTTGTGCTTAATACATCTCAGCAAGCTGCCCTATATAGTAGGATAGAGAAATGCGTTTCATAACCATAACGGAGTTGGTAGACCTCAATTAAGTATAATAGTTACTATAAGGTGATTTCCCTAACTCATTGCAGAGCTTGCATATTCTGATACTGATTTCTTGCTGTTAGATTCTTCAAGGACTCTATGGGAACTTGAACATCCCCTCCTGCTTCCCAGCATGGTTTTTGAGGCCACGGTCCAGTTGTCACTGAGGTGATGGCCAATTTTTAATTATTCCCAGAGTGCAAGAATGGCTTTGGAAATATTAGGGTCACTTGTAGAAAAAGCACTGACTCTCCTCAACACAGAAATGTAGTTTCATGTCACCACATAAATAATTCCCTTTCCAGACAACCTTTTCATTTTCCTACTTCCTTTTTGAGACTGCAACAGCTGTTTGCATATTAAAGTAAAAGTGAAAAGTTTACTCCTTTTAGTTATTACCAGCCTTTACAAGGCAGTGCTATCAGTGCATGCTTACTATCATGGAACCAAAGTCCATGTCTTTATCAAGCTCCATTGGACAGCAGGAACTGTTACATTTATCTTTTCCCAGCAGGAGAAAAGTTACTTTTGACAGCACTATATATCAGATGAGTTAGATAATGAAATGAGGGGATATAAATATATTTTTAAATTCTGGAGCTGAAGCCTACCATCCAAAATGCCAGTGCTTGAATTCCTGAGCGGTTGATAGGAGGCTTGAAATTTTGCCACTTCGTTAGAAAAGCAGGATGTGTGGTGGGTAACAGATGACGTGAAAAGACGTATCCTCTCTAAATAAGCTCTACTTTGTATTTCTCTGACATTTGAACCAGAACTTTTCTAATCTAATTTTAGTAATTTTACAAATTAGGTTTTTAGGATAAGTTAAGTCTCTCTGCTTCATTTTTATGAATACAGGGAGACAGGCCCGCATGCTCATCCTCCAGTGCCATGAGTTGTTTCAGTGCAGTTACTTTCCACTCGTGACAGAGGGAGAATACACACCTAACTGAAAATACGACACATTTAGGTCATGAGAACTACGTGAGAGGAAATCCTTCCTATCCTAACACAAAAAATGTAGTTAAACACCATATTTGTAATAATCTTTTTTCCTTCAGTTAACAATTTTTGCACACTACTTCAGTGTTTTTGGATACCTGGAAAATGAAATCTAGGAGGTAGCTAGAGCAGACTCAGCTTCAGTAAGCTGCATTTTGCTTCCTAATGGCTAAGCACTGTTAGATGCCCAAAAGTGCTCAGAGAAGCCTGGTTCATGTGCACAATCTAAATTGGCTTGTTGGCATTTGAGTTCAGGACTCATTCATCTGAAAAATGTAATTATGAACCAGATTGGCAGCCTGTTTTGTGATGTGGCATTTAATTTTGTAGAATATGAATGCTATTACTAATAACAATTACATTAAAGAATAACTAATAATAAGAAAAATAGAATAATTGCTATTGACCTGAAGGGCTTTTCATGGAACAGCATGCAAGATGTGTGTCCCTTTTCCCTTTTGGCCAAAAAAGTAACTTTAATGTCCTTGAGTGACATGTACCCAATGGCGCATCATCCAAGCATGGGCTAACCAGCAAAATGGCAGAGATGTTAACAGTGGAACTTCTGCTTTTGTAGATGCTAACAGTGGGACTTCTGGTTTTGCAGCATCTTCTCCCCGATTCTCTGTCTCCCCCTCCATATTTCTCTGGTCCTGCGACCTAGGTGATTGTCCCAGCCAAGTCCCTGCCAGGTACTGCTGGGTTCATGGGATGCCCAAGTCTACTGGGTTTGTGTGGCAAGGTTTTGGTAGCGGGGGAGACTAGAGGGGTGGCTTCTGTGAGAAGCTGCCAGAAGCTTCCCCTATGTCCAACAAAGCCAGTGCCATTCAGCTCCAAGATGGACCCGCTGCTGGCCAAGGCCGAGCCCATCAGCGACAGTGGTAGCACCTCTGCAATAACATAGTTAAGAATAGGGAAAAACTGCTGCACAAGAGCAATTGCAGCCAGCGAGAGGAGTGAGATGTGAGAGCAACAGCTGTGCAGACACCAAGGTCAGTGAAGAAGGAGGGGGAGGAGGTGCTCCAGGTGCCAGAGTGGAGATTCCCCTGCAGCCTGTGCTGAAGACCATGGTGAGGCAGGCTGTCCCCCTGCAGCATATGGAGGCCCACGGTGGAGCAGATACCCACCTGCAGCCTGTGGAGGCCCACAGTGGAGCAGGTGGATGCACCTGAAGGAGGCTGTGACCCTGTGGGAAGCCCACGCTGGAGAGCAGGCTCCTGGCAGGACCTGTGGCCCCATGGAGAGAGAAGAGCCCAGGCTGGAGCAGGTTTGCTGGCAGGACTTGTGACCCTGTGGGGGACCCACACTGGAGCAGTCTGTTCCTGAGGGACTGCACCCCGTGGAAGGGACCCACATTGGAGCAGTTTGTGAAGAACTGTAGCCTGTGGGAAGGACTCACACTGGAGAAGTCCATGGAGGACTGTCTCCCATGGGAGGGACCCCACGGTGGAGCAGAGGAAGAGTGTGAAGAGTCCTCCCTCTGAGGAGGAAGGAGCGGCAGAGACCATGTGTGATGAACTCACCACAACCCCCATTCCCTGCCCCCCTGTGCCGCTTGGGGGGAGGAGGTAGAGAAAATCAGGAGTGAAGTTGGGCCCGGGAAGGAGGGAGGGGTGGGGGGAAGGTGTTTTAAGATTTAGTTTTTATTTCTCATTGTCCTACTCTGATTTGATTGGTAACAAACTAATTTCCCCAAGTCTGTTTTGCCCATGACAGTAATTGGTGAGTGATCTCCCTGTCCTTATCTTGACCCACGAGCCTTTTGTTACATTTTCTCTCCCCTGTCCAGTTGAGGAGGGGAGTGATAGAGCGGCTTTGGTGGGCACCTGGCGTCCAGCCAGGGTCAACCCACCATACCAAGGCAGGTCACTGACTCTTGGGCAATTGCACTGAGCTTTCTGTCTCCCTGTCCCAAAACAGGAATACATGAAGAAAACCTATTGTAGCCAGAGCAGGCTCAGAATGAGTAGAAGATAGTGATGGTGACTGTGAAGTAACTTTGGGGTACCTTTTCTGTCAGGTGGAAAGAGAACAAGGAACACTTCTGTTTTTCTTCCAGAAGAAGTGTCAATACCTGCAGGGAAACTAGACACCTAGACACAGGGGACGTAGAGATTCCTCAACAAACAAGTGAGGAAGTTGTGGATGGGGTAGGCAAGCAAAAGGCTAATCAGAAGAGAAGGAACATAGCAATCAACAAAACAAGGCTTCCCTGAGGACTTTATGCAGGTAGAGAGTCTCCCTTGGTAGGACACTGGTATTCTGCAAAGGCATTTGCTGGGAATCACCATGACTCCAGCGGGGACATCCGTCTTTTACAATGTCTCTGGCAGAGGGTTATCATCTCCTGCCTTTCCCACCTCAAAGTGCCTATGGGCTCTGCATGACTTGCACATCATTCATATTTTTCTGCCTTTTTCTTTATCTTACACTAATAAATCCCTTTAAAAATGTTATTAATAGCAATGTGCTTGCATAAATACTTCTCTCTAAATAGGCTATTTGTCTTAGCATGGAAGGCCACAAAACAAACAAGGCCTTTGAGAGTTGGTGGCATGTGGAGGGTGAAGATGGAGTTAAGAGAAACTGTAGGCATAAGCATCAGTCAGGAAGAAGTGCCTTAGGAAGATTCAATTCCCCCACTCTCACATACTTACAAAAAGAGTACAGATCTCAGTTTGCTGCCACCTTTCCCCCTTTGCTTTTACTGAAAGTGTTAAGACATCAGACCAACTTAATTTTAATTATAAATCATAGATCAAGCTCAACTCTGGCCCTATAGACTTTTCTCTCTCTTTCAAGTGTCCAGTCATCCAAACCATTGACTTCTGGCAGCTGCCAAAGAGGTCATTGGAGTTTTTCTAGAAAAAGGTCAGGCTACCCAGGAATTACTTTATGTCATAGGGCTACATACATTAAGTTTACAACCTTGCTAGGCAACAGTGTTTGACTGCCCTCATTGTGATTTCTTTTTTTTTTTTTTTTTAGTAATATGGACATAGATGAAAATGAACAGGAAATGTGCTCTGCAAATGTTAGGTAATCTCTCGAGGAATTCTTGTAAAATTAATCTGATGAAAATTAAGAAAATGTAACTTGATAGTTTAATGAATGCAGAACAGTCTTAGTAAATGCAAGTTCAGATGCCAAGGCTGTATACTGCTCTAAATGGGTATAAATCCAGCAAAAAATTATGGGTGTAATTAAAAGCAGAATTTGAGCATATAAATTTTACAGAATGCTTTGAATAAACTTGTTTGGATGCACATTCCCAGCAATGCAGAGCACTGAATTCAGTGTGTGTTTAGCATGGCACCTGAAACTGAAACTGGAACTGCTCACAAATTCCTAAGAAACTTGGTGGTTTCCTTTTAACAGTCAGTTGTTTTGTGACATAAAGCCTGAATAAGATCAGCCTACAAGCTGTGCTATCAGTACATGTTTAAACTGATCATGAGAGTTGGATAGTTTCTGCTATCATGCAAATAGGATAGAGCTACTCTGTAAAACTTTTTGAAAATCTCGGCTGTTACAGGAACCCGATTCTTCTGATGACTGTGTAAAGATCTGACGTGAGTATAACGCTGCTAAAATGCAAATCTATATTTACTGTATTTCTGACTGATGGATTGTAGGTTTTTCCCTGTATTCTTAAGATTTGCTTAAATTATAATTCTGAACTAGAGCTTGGATAAGTCCCAGATACTAAAACACAGGTCCATATAACTTCAAACCCTGGTGAAGAAAGAGTTTTAGAAGCTGATCCTGTCTTGCAATTCAATCTACCGTCATGGGCAAAGGCAGAAGAGTGGCGCTAGCAAGCCTCTTCAGCCTATGCATTGGGCTGTTGCTGTTTGTAAATCTTTCATTCTAAATTTCAGGGAAGAGTTGTAATGAGAAAAAAAATCTGTATATATTTGTATCTGTATGTTCCTGCTTACTTTCTTATAGTTGTTATTAAAGCCCTACCTGCAGATAGATGGTAGGTTGTTTTGATTGTACAGCAAGTCTGCGGACTTTCACCTTCTGCATTCCTAGCAGGAGCACAGGCTAGGAAGAGGAGAATTTCTTGTGCTTCTCTGAAAAGTCTTTCTTTCTGTAGAAGGTGGAGATATGAAAGAAAATTTGCAATGTGTCACACCAAAGCGTTAGCCTGTATTGTTCAGTGCTTCTGCCAAGAGCTGAAAGGCATGTATTGTCTAGAATACACAGCTGCATTTTAAATGTAGTTAATGTCATTTTCTGTAACAAAATTGCAACCTAATCTTATCCTACCATCTATGGCAAAAAAATATTTATTCATTTGAGGTTGTGTTAGAATTATTGTATTTGACATTGAACCAAAAAAGTGACAGTGAAAAAGATACAACAGGTGGCAGTTAAACAATGCAGGGAAAGTGAAAATTCACAGCAAGAGTGAACAAAGAAGGAAGTGAGAAATGATATCTCTTCACCTGAAAGCTGAAGTGAGACAGACAGCAGACTGAAATGATGCAAATAAGCTGTCAGAGGTGATGTGAACATCAGATATAAAGCTATGGACCCAACAGTAGATTGACTATAGTCGTATATAGTCGACTATAGTTAAGTATAGTGAGGTCAACAAGGGACTGCAATAAGGGTGCAACAGCAGGGAAGGAACAGCAGGTGAGAGGGTGTGTGGGTGAGGTGGATGAAGAGAATGAGAAGACTATGTCCACAAGACATACTGAGACAGGCCTGACAAATGGACTTCAAACAAATGTTAATATGCATTGCTAGTTTTTTTATGAAATCCCTGAAATGCAAACAAAGTACCTTCTTTCTGATGGTGATGTATGAGGATGCAATGCTGCTGTTTTTGTTGTTTATTTTCTGACCTAGGATTTTTTTTTTTTTTTTTTTAAACTGGATCCTTCAGGGAAAGGAAAATCAGTTTAGTCATTTCATGAGGAGGTGGGAAAGGTTGTGTCTTTTTGCACACGTGAGAGTGTTGGAAGGAAGCTTTTGAAACCACAAGATGCACAGAAGACAAAGGAGTTTCAGTAACAGAGAAAGACAAAGAAAGGAAACAGTGACTGGGAACCCTCAGTCTTTTGCAGTGTACATATGGGTATGAGAAGATAGTCTGTTTTCCAACAAAATGAGCATAAAACTCAGTTTCATGCAGGAGGATCTCAATTACATCGAAACAAACTAGCTCTGGCGTGAGAAGCAGTACAGTCACACTAGCCTGGTATTGCTCCGATGCTTTCTTTTGGCCAAAAGGAGACAAGTAGGATGCCATGTTAACACAGCTTGATTGCTTCTGGCATTCAGATGAGTTTGTCTTTCTGGGCATTGTGTTGTGCTTTGTGCAGACACTACCTCTGCAGTACAAAAATACAAAGGCTGTAGAAGGAGAGGGAACAGGAAAAGAGTTATCTGAGCTGATCTCTGTAATGTCATAGAGTATGTCAGTGGCAGAACAAAAATGTTGAATGTAGGAATGAACAAATCAATAGCAAGATTGCTGTCTCCAATCTGTTACAAACTCCATCGCCTCAAGATTCCTCACCGGTCTTTCAGATCACCTGCAATACCTTGCTTGCTGAAGTGCACTTGACAGTTGTGTAGAGGTGGACACAGGCCACCTGGCCAGCCTGGTGACGTTACTGTCCTCCTCCCAGCTGTGGAGTGCAGTGTCCCCACTTTCTTCCAGGAACTTTGTAAGAACACCTGTGTTATACCTGCTAAAACTGAGCATGACCATATCCTAAGTGCTGTCAGTGTGCTAACTTGGTCTGCAGGGAAATACAATACAAACAAGGGTCTGTCTACAATACCTGCTCAACTTTAAAAGGATGAAGTACCCTTTCCTTTTAGTCCTTTAAACCTTTAATCTTTCAGACTGAAGTCTGAGCGATTATTGTGAACTTCTGTGTATGTTTGACTTCTGCTTTAAACCTGGAAAAGAGCCGGTGTGCTTGGAAGCTTGTTTGGATTTTCCAACAGTTCTGATTATTCTAGTGGAAGATATGCTCTTGGTCTACAAAACTCTCCCTGCTCACTGCTGCTAAGTGTCATTATGTTAATGCTAAATGTGTTTACTGTTCTTAATCGTCCATTTGCTGGAATACAAATATTTTAATAGCTGAAATGATGTTTCCAGGAAAGGGTTATGCATGATTTGTTAGACTATAAGGTCCCTGAATCAGTGACTATGTCTCTGGTTGTGTTCATTTAGTGGACAGCATAAAGAAGATTCATCCTGCACAGGATCCTTTGTTATTCTTGTATTGGCAGCAATCATAGAATGGTTTGGGTTGGAAGGGACCTTTAAAGGTCATCTAATCCACCCCCCCCCGCAAAGAGCAGAGACAATCATAGAAAGGCTGCTAACCAAAGATAGTGCCAGAGGGTCTTGTACTAGGGTCTTATACTAAGATGCTCCTTTTATCTAAGAAAAGCACTATGATCTTTCAGATAGACGGATGAAAGGAATAGAATTGAATTCACAGTTCACATTATTCAGATGTGGGTTTCAATATTTATTACTAAGGAGTAGATTGCAAAATATTCTGTGATTTCCATGTTCCTTTGCTTACAAAGCTTCTTGCAAGCTCTTCAATATTGTCAACATTGTGTCACTAACTGAGGTCAACTCAGTCCTAACACTTCTGACCAGACTGGTGCCAACCTCCCTTGTCAACTCACTGTGGTTCACAACCTGAGTGTTTCTTGAAAATAAGATCCAGTAGGCATAACAATAAACACATGTCAACGAGATCCATACAAAGCACAGCTACTTAAAAGAAGTATCCCAGCTTTTGCACAAGAGCTCCATGGTTTAAGCATATAGCAGAGTTTGATGTTCCCCTTTTGCCACGCCTGAGAGCATCCTTATAACATATAGCTCTGTTAGGACAAGCACCTCTTCACTTCTGTCTGTAGAACTGAATGAAATCTATACTTTATGTTGAATAATACGTTGAAAACAATATTGTGGCCTAGAGCACACAGCTTGTGCAGTCTGAAATGGGAATGCCAAGTCTAAATTTTCTGAGGGAAGAAGAAACATCTTTCTCACTCCTTACCAGGAGAATTCTGGGCAACCACTTGAGGTTTTATGTGAACCGGTGCATTCCATTGGCCAAAAATTACTTTTTTTTTTTTTTGGAGATGGGTGTTATAATCCCTGTGGGTATGTGAGCTGGGGCCAGGACTAAAGTCATAGACATGATCAACTGAATCAAAAGGAGGAAAACTATACACAGTGTCATTTTGACCTTTGGTGGAATTTTAGCAATTTATTATCATTGCCCTCTGGATTTCACTCAGCATTCACTAAGAAAACTTATCAGAATATGTTCCTTTTAGGCCAAAGAGAGTCAAGTATGGGTTTCAACTTAGTACTTCCAGTAAAGTAAAAAAGCTGTATAAAAAGAGAATATTCCTCCCTTTTTCCATTCATATTGCCATGCCTTTGTTTTCATTGCTCCCATTCAAATTTTTAGTCTTGGGCCCTACATCCTCACTGGAACTGTTACAACTCATAAAAAGTCATGATGGTTTTTAGATGTCTAACGCTATGGTTTTCATCACCTCAACCCTCAAAAGTTTATTCAGATTCACTTTCATAATCACACAGCACTGTGTGAAAACTTGCTTTTTCTTCGGCAGGTTGGTCTGGGAAATTAATTTACTGACAGGATCCGAATTGCTGTTGAAATGTCATGCGACTTCCTCATGTTCTGAGATGTGGATTTCAATTTCTGACTTTGCTGCCAGAACCACTAAGTGCTGATTTTTATGGTGCAGCGTTCCTTTGTGATATCCCTATGAAGTTGTAACAGACAGATGATGAATATGCTTTAGAAATGGCCTCTTGCTTAAAGGAAAAAAAAGACAGTGCTGTTGCACGAACTTGTTAGGATTGTTGTGTACACGGAGTACTGCATAGCAGGGCATGGGCATGTTTTACAAAAGATAGGGAGAGCATGAGGGCTATTCTGTTAACAGCATGAATGGTTGGTACTGCAAGCTCAGAAGAAATCACCTTCCAGATGCTGGTGCAGACCTTCTTTATGGAAATGCGTCAGGATGCCTGGCAGAGCCACATGATTAAGTTGCATGGGTAGATTGCACTGAGGTTGTGCAACAGGTTGATGTCCACTAGTAAGATCATGGATAACGAAGGATGGCTTCTAATACAGGTCCTTGCTGATAGTTCCTTGATCCTTCTAATACAGATCCTTGCTGAACCCCACAAGTATTCCATGACTCTGCTTTCAGTATCACAAGTGCAAATGTTTCCTTGTTTGGGTTCTTCTACTTATTTATGGTATGTGTCATGTTCTTCTCATACTAATCCATCTGGTCAGGCAAGACTTAGTCTTATTTGATATTTAATAATTATGCTTGCTATCTGCTGGGGCTTTAATTATGTATCCCCTTATTTTTGTTCTATCCTTTTACTCTCAGTAATATGTGTATTTTAAAAAGTCCCATCCCCTATGTTATGCAAGATACATGCTCTGCATTCTCAATGTAACGTACCGCAAGCTATAAAAAGACAGCAGATCACCTCAAATGTCCTACATGAGGCTAATGCAGGGATGTAAACATTGATGTGAAGTACTGTTCCATTCTTCATTCAGTTCTTCCCTCTATGTCCACCTGCTTCTAGGCAGGCTGTGCGGAGACGTGAGCATAGCAGGAGATTGAGGACAGTAAATTTCTTTATAGTATTAACTGTGAAACACTGTTGTGGCTACATAATGAGTGAAATTTAACCCGGTTGTCAGGGCAGTACAGGATCTTTGTTTCTGCATTCAAGAAATGGAGATACTGATGCTGATATAGTTTATTAGCTCCTTTCTCATACAGCTAAAATAATTATGATTTATCACACATTAAGTAGTGGCATGTCAGTCAGTCCTCTGACAAAGGTAATTAGCTTTCATTTACACGTAATAAGTCTGCTTACTGTAGTTTGCATATCCACCTTTATGGTAACATAAAGGTCACCTTTAGCTTCTGACATCAAAAGATTAAGGTCTAAATTTCCAGGAAAGTCCTCTAATTTTGGCTTCTAACTTTCATAAAGCTTGAGCCTGACTTTCTGAGGTGCCGAGAGCTCAAAGGTGGAAGCAATCAGAAAAACACAGCACCTGATAAAATCAGAGCCAGAATGTTTCAAGCTGAGCCACAAATGAATGGGGAAGTAAAATTAAAAACCCTGTCCAGTAAGTCTAGATCCGGGGAAGTCTAAAATTGCTCCTTCTCTTCTTCACTTCCTTATAGAATCATAGAATTGTTTAGGTTGGAAGAGACCTTTCTTATGCTTATTTCTGGATCTCCTTCACTAATTTTTCAGATTATACCACATTTTAACATGATTTATTCAAACTAATTCTTCCTTCTTATCTATTATCTCATTAGTTTTGTTATAAATGTTGTCCCTGGTTTGGTGGGGTTTTTTTTTTGCTTTTTAGTTATGTTGATCTGTATACAAAACTACAAACAATAGTTTTCTTGTTACTGGAACAGGAAGATACCCACTCTAAAACTGGATTTTCTCCTTTTGCATTATTTCAGGGCTGTTGGTTTACTGTCAGTAATACAAGGTACTTTGTACATGTCAGGTACTGCCACGTGCAAAGTGAATGAATTAGCAGAACTAAGTCTTAAAATCTAATCCATTCTGAAGCAAACTTTCATTTATACACCCTAAGATTTCCAGTACCTCACATCATTGAGTTCCAGCTATCTGCTGGTCTGGAGGTTAAAGAACTCAGACAATAAGTATCCTCAAAAAAGTATGCAAAGCAGAGTTGAAACACAATCAGGGTTAGCGATCTTGTAAACTAGATAAGTGTTAGTGCAGGCAGTTAAAAAAGTTGGCTTGTGCACGTTTATGAAGCTCTCCCACATGTGAGAAGCCAACTGCAACTGATTTTTATTATTCACGGGTAGAATTTCAACGTGAAGTTGTAAAAGCACTGCCCTGTCAGACTATTTGAGACTGCCTGCAAGCTACAGATCCTGAAAGCCTCACGGGTGAAGTTGTGGAAATATTTTCTTTCCCTTCATTGCCACAGGTCAGTGGTTCATGTTCCATGTGTGTGCACGGGTTGTTTTAATCAGGATTTTCCTTGTTTCTAGTGGTAGTCTAGTGTTTGTTTTTAATTTTGCTGATTTTTAGCTGCAATGGGCTTTGAAGGCTAGCATGGCTCTAATCCATCTCAGCAGGAAAAGGTAGTTGTTGCAAGTTCTGATGCAATCCTACTTTTGTTTCAGATCCACCTGAGAAAATGTTTCAAATCCTCACAATGCTGTTGCTGGAAACGCAGCTCTATGTGGTTTCAGGTGAGAGAGAAGCTGCCTGACAATTCCACCAGCAGAACCAATGCAGCAAGTACCGCTGCGCCCTCAGTACATGGGCTTCATCACCTCCAGTGATACTCGCATGAACAGCCAGTGATGTCTGCAGCCTCTGCTTTGCAACATCTTACAGAAGGCACTGTGTACTAATTGAGTGCAGGACAGATGTCTGTCATTTTCCACAATCGGGCTTCTTTAAAGCATGGTGTATTGACAGCTGAGGCATCCAGTATTAGCAGGCCTGGCTAGGAGAGGGAGGATGACCAAAGCAACTTAAGCCAATTGTAAATTAAACCACCTCAGTGTGAGGCAGAGGGAAATAAAACCATGTGTATTCCCCTGTCCATGCCTGTAGAAGGAGCAGCTTGGCTAAAACCCAGAAGAGACCTGGCACTTTTTCATATTTTTTTTTCCGTCATTACAGTTGTATTAAAATGAATAAACAAACATTGCTAAGAGGAATTGAAGTTTTCCCTGTAAGTATTACACAGACACATGAAATAAAAGGAATGCATGAACAGTTGCATGAACTTCCCTTCTGAATGTCACTATCAATATTTCCAAGTGCTTCTGAATTAAATCTACCAATATATGGTACATCCAATATAGAAAGTAGTAACAAGGTATATTGAATGATGTATCATAAATAACTCTCCTTTATCAAGACACTTTAAAATGGTAAAATATTCATAACAATCTGAATTTCAGATTTGGTGAATGGCTAAGAAGATTATTTTGATATAATTCCTGTAATACTGTTGCCTATATCTGAGAAGACACATGGGATCAAATGATACTCACATGGTCCCAGGCGTGTGGAAGACTGTAATTGCTACATAGCAATTCTTCCAAGTTACACGTGCTTATCCAGTGCAACTCTATTTGTTTCACAGGAGTTACACTGGATTTTCTCTTTGTAAAGGATAATGAAATTAGATTTACTATTTCCACAATTAACTGTTTCTTTTACTAGAATCCTAGGACATATAAGATACAATCATAGTTTCATAGAAGTGCTCCCTGTGTAATTACTGACTCAGCCTTAAGTTATTTCTAAAATGTGAAAAAAACCTTTGCTTGTTTTGTCCTTGTCTTTCAGACTCTGTAATCAATAGAGAATATTGATGATTTGCTATAAACACTACTGACATGGTAAAAATGTTAGTGTGTATATGGACAAAAAACGCTTAAAACTTTTAGCCAAGTCAGTAACCACATGCCTGACTACATGACACCTTTTTGCCCAACTTTAAAGAAAACCAGAACATATTTTAATACCACAAATGAAACTGTTTTCTTTTCCTGCCGTAGCTTTATTTACAGTTGAAGTTCCTCAACAGCTATATGTTGTGGAGTATGGGAGCAACGTGACCATGGAATGCAGATTCCCTGTGAATGGCTTGTTAAACCTAGGACTCCTGACTGTTGTTTGGGAGCAAAAAAGGCAGGGCCAGTCGAAATCAAAAGAGGTGTACACACTCCGCAATGGGAAGGCATTCCTTCCATCCCAACATCACGATTACATAGGAAGAGCAGCACTTCTGCACAGTGAACTGAAATTGGGACGAGCTATCCTTCAGATCACCGGCGTGAAGATCACAGATGCGGGATCATACCTTTGTCTCATTGAGTACCAGGGCGTGGACTACAAGTTCATTACTTTGGAAGTAAAAGGTTAGTGACTGAATTGAATGTAAGTATATATTCATTGAGATGTCTTTACTAAATTCCTACAGGCTTGTAGAAATTGATTAATTTGGAGGAATTTGTTGCTAATTCTCTCACCAAGACACTGTGCTCAGCCCCCAGGTGAACCAAAGCAGTTGTCTTAGTGCCGGCTGGTCTTTGGTTCAACAGCCAGCTGAGCTTCTCTAGGATCAGCCTGTGCAAGAGAGGAAGAGCGACTGCTGCCCCTCCGTCCTTCATCCCTCCTCTTTCTTCCCACACCCTCTTCTCCAGTGCCCCCACCCCCTGCCTCCCATTTGACCCCCCCCTGCCCTGTTGGGCCACCTCTGGCCATTCCTAAAAGTTTCTGAAGTGCTTTAATTTTCTTACAAGCCCTGCTGCAACTGCCCAAGTGACTGGGAATTCCCCGAGTGACTGCAGCTCCCAGAGCAAGGACATGTGATTTTCTGTGTTCGTCAAAGCCAAATGGACATTAGTAATAAAAGCATACATTACTGGATAGCATGATAGACCAGTCCTTTGAAAGGCCTCTGGTGTTTCCCACTAACTGCAGTATGTCTGTGTGATAGAAGGCAGCACTCATTTCCCACCCAGGCATTTAAATAACAAGCTTTGTCAAACGCAAAAATGGATACGGCCATTTTTAAGACCCACATTGGTTCCCCTGAACTGTCCTCACATAAATTCTAAGTTCATTTTGTTCTAATATGATGAAAATATCACACTAGTTTATAAGCTATGGTAAAACAAACATTAAAACCAGCCTTCTTCTTGAAGTGTCATATTCAAAAAGTGGAAACAGAGTCCCATGAGACTTCACGTGTTTCCTCTGTATTGATAAATTATAAATTCAGTGTCAACTGCTGCCTTGTATAAAGTAGCAGAATAAGTTCTGTCACTGTAGGTGTGAGCAAGATTGAATAACAAATATTGAATTGTTCTACAAAACATCCTTCATCATTTCAAATAAGTGTACCTCAGATACAGCCATAGACAAAATATAGCATTAAAGGGAAGGAGGGAAAGTGAAGTGGGAAAACTACTATGGTTGCATAAAGTAATTTCACTCAACTTGTTCTTATGCAGCATCCTACAAGAGAATAAACACTCAAGTAATGAGAAAACCAGGTGAAGACAAGTTTGTTTTTATGTGCCAGTCAGAAGGCTTTCCTCTGGCAGAGGTTTTCTGGCAAAATGAGAAGAACTTCAATCTCAGTGGATCTGCAAATACCACCTATACGCTGACCGCAGACGGCCTCTACAATGTCACCAGCATCCTGACATTCAAACCAAATATGAGTGAGAACTACAGCTGCGTGTTCTGGAATAAAGAACTGAATGGAGAAACTTCAGCTCACATTTCCACTTCAGGTTCGTAACACCTTGAACTTGTACAAGACAGAGAGTGTTTGTACATACATTGTGTCCTATGATCCATCACTGGAATTTGGTTCTAGAAAACAGTATAATATTGATGCTCTGGAAAAGAAACAAATCAGTATTATTTACACCTTTGAAGCTTCAGCTAGCTCACACTCCAACCAGCCAGTCTGTCATTCTTCTGTATATTTTAATTTTAGGGTAGCTCCCATTATTTGGCTGCCAGTACAGAGGAAATTCTTTAATCTGCATGGGTGTCTTCCCTGATCTAGACTCCTAATTAATTGTTCTTCAAATGGGATATGGATGAATTGCAGTAGTCCTCGCTCGAACGCCATACAAATGAGAGATATGACTAATTTTTTGTAAAGCTTCTTATAGTAATACTGCAGAATAAAGTATTCATAAGATGAGTGGAAAACATTACGTTGATGAATTTTAAGAATCTTTTGTTCAGTCAGACAGAGCAAGACTTTGGAGAATGAAAACTGATAACTTCATAAACAATGCCTGTTTTGTAAGTTATAAATTTACTTCCTTTTCATGTTTTTGACAGCTTTAATGAAAACACAGTATAGCGGACAAAAATCCCTGATGTTATTTATCATCCCCACATGTGTGATGATAGCTGTCCTTCTCCCTGCACTAATAATCTTTCAAAAGAGAAAATCATTCCAGAATGGGCAACCCAAAAAAGGTACGTTTTACTTCAGATAGTGGATCTTTTCACTTGTTCTTTATTTTTCCTGTGAACGACCTTTTGGAAATTCTAGTAACTCTAGGCATGCTTGTGTGACTTTGGTCACATTTTATTTCTAGATGCGTTCTGTTCTTGGAACATTTGAGTTGGGTTTTATTTTCCTCACCTTGTTACTGACATGAGACAAGGTATATGGGAAGATACGTTTTTTTATCTCACCAGCTACTATTCTGTAAAGGACACACAGAAGCTTTGGCTTGGGTAAGGAGGGCTGTAAAAACATAGTTTGAACGGTGTTTTTCTTAACGGCTACAAAGACATTGTAGCTACAGCCTGTGACACAGAACTTTTATTTTCTACCTCCATTAAGGCTGTATAACTAAAATGGTATGCTGTACTGGACTATTATGCATAGTGTTTCTTTTCTTGTTTGCAAGAGCAATAGTGGAAAAGTAATAAAGCAAACAGGCTATTATTCTAGTCTTTTCTTGCATATGAATAGACTCCCATAAACTCAGACAAATGTATTTATTGTCATGAAATGAAAGTCTTGCTATTAAGGACTTCAGAATTTGGTTCAAAATTTGTAAAAGAAAAGAAGTGTGGAGAAGTTTATGTATTTGGTATGAATTAATAATAAACTTAAAGGTACTTAAAGCTCAGTTTAATATGAAAGTCTTTTGAATTGTATTGTTTCTTTCAAATCTAGAAATGTTTAAGCTAAATTTGTATCTATTTACTTTAACAGACAGGAAAAGAAAACTGAACCCTAGCCAGAAAGATGATAACAGTAAGTCATAGGGTTTTCTACATGTATGCTTACAGCTTTTTCTTTCTTACAGCTAAAATCTTTATAAATCTGTAGATTGCAACTTAAATAATGTTACATCAAAATAGAGGCTAGTTTTGAATTTAAATTCAACTTTTCTTCAATTTTCTAAAACTGCAATATCTAACATTATGACTTTCTCACAGGTGACATAAAAATTTATAAATGTTTGTTCCCTTTCACTGAGATACAGATAGCTTGCATACATAGCTTGGTATACACCTCTGTATACCTCTGTAACTGCAGTTCTAGTAGCCTCAGCTGAGTAGGATACACACAGAAAGCTGGTTGTTTTGGAAGGCATCAAGATTTTTGCGGTAATAGTCTGTTATACTTTTGGCTTAGGCCACAGGTTTTAACAACAAATAAAATGATACCTCATTTATCTGGAATATTAGATCATCCACTCAACCACTTAGCATCTTAGAAGAATGTGACTTTCCTAGACATCCAAGAATTTTTATATTGCAGAGGGAAGGTAATGCCTAAAAAAGTACGAAGATGCATATAACTATCCTGTACTAAAATTGAACTGAAAAAAAGAAACCACCACAGAAAACTATAAAGCAATATGATAAGAAAGCTCTTAAAACACCTACTTATATAAATCAGTTCTGTTACCTATAAATAAAAGTCTGATAGGTTAATGTCAGGAGATGCCTGACATTAACCTCAGGGGGTAATGCCTCAGGAGAGAGACTGTGGCCAGTGTTAAGTATGGGGGTATTGGGTTCAGCTGTAATTCCTTGGTGTCCAAGCAGACCCCAACACAGCCTATTGAGGCCAGCCCTGAGGCTGCCTAATGTGCTCCAGGAATATGAATGATTCTCCCCCAAGGAGCAAAGTTAGAGGAAAACTGTGATGCAGCTGACCGAGCAGCCTGAATCATTTAGGTTAGAAGAAACCTTTAAGATCATCAAGTCCAACTGTTAACCTAGCACTGCCAAGTCCACCACTAAACCATCTCCCTAAGCTCTGCATCTACACATCTTTTAAATACCTCCAGGGATGGTGCCTCAACCACTTCCCTGGGCAGCCTGTTCCAGTGCTTGAGAACCCTTTCAGTGAAGAAATGTCTCTTAATATCCAATCTAAACCTCCCTTGGTGCAATTTGAGGCCATTTCTTATTGTCCTATCACCTGTTACTTGGGAGAAGAGACTGACCCCCACCTCTCTACAATCTCCTTTCAGGTCTCCCCTAGCCTCCTTTTCTCCAGACTAAACAACCCCAGGTCCCTCAGCTGCTCCTTACAGGACTTGTGCTCTAGACCTTTCCCCAGCTTCATTGCCCTTCTCTGGACACAATCCAGCACCTCAACATCATTCTTGTAGTGAGGGGCCTAAAACTGAACACAGTACTCGAGGTGCGGCCTCACCAGTGCTGAGTACAGGGGAACAATCCCTTCCCTACTCCTGCTGGCCACACTATTTCTGATACAGGCCAGGATGCCATTGGCCTTCTTGGCGAAACAATACACAGCAGTTTCTGGACACATAGGAAGCTTTGGGCTTTTCCAAGGACAGGATTTACTTGAGACACCACCTGTGTTTCTCACTGCTAAAAAAAATACATCAAGAAGTCACCAGCTTAAAAGTTAACTTCCGCAGGTGAAATGAAAACTAGGGATTGGACAGAGAGGGCATGAATTCACTGATTCCCGTATCACCTCAGATTGTAGTGCTTGCATCTTACCTGTAGCTGTCCAATCCACTGCCATTGGTAGATATTACAGTCAAAATGACACTTTCAGAAAACTACTTTCACCTTTCAGAAATCAGCACTTGCTGTAGTCAAAGGCCCTTTCTTATTTTTCACGTGATGGTGTGAAACTTCAGTGGAATTATGCCACGTGCAAATGAACAAAAGCTCAAGGCAAGCAACAATCTGGAGGACAGCGTTGGTGCGTGTCTGGACATAATTCCAGTGCACGTTGTCTGAGCACGGCGTGGCTTCCCATGGCTTTTTGCATTACTGTTGCAGGATTTTTTCACTTTGTAAGCCCTAGCCTTCTCTGTGCACTTACTGAAATGAAGAAATTAAAGAAGAGGTAGCTGCTTTTTGTGGTTTTGTTTTACTTCTTCATTTTAATGACCGAAAATCTTTGTGCAACATGCAGTAAGTCATATGACAAACATTTATATTTCTCAGCACCCTATATTTTTAAGAAACACTGGAAAGAACCTTTTTTCCATGATGAGTAGGTAGTTGAAGCATAAAAGCCACAGATACTTTACCAGAGAGCCTTGGAAATGACCCACACAGCCCTGGTTACAGGAACAAGGATTGTTCATGTTATCATTTTAACTTACAGCTCAAGCTGTATCAGCACTGAAGACGTAGGACATTTGACCTCATCACCGAAGTCCCAGTTCTGCAAACTTTTATTCAGATGCACAGATTTTACTGACAAGCATTCCCGTGGATGCTATCTAACCAGATTTCAGTTTTGTTATTTCATTTATATGGCTGATAGTCAGTGATAGCTTTGATGTAATAGAAAATTCAGAATTTGGACCACAGAGAAGAGAGAGAGAGAGAATTCTTCCCTCTGAAAAAATTGCAACAGGATGTCTTTGTAATTAATGGCAGCTTTATGGAGCCATGGTAACTTCAGCATGGCACAGAAAAGCTTGCATACAATGAAGACAGAGCTTTCACTCTTTACCACTGAGTTGTTAAAATCAGGCTATTTATTTGCTTAAATTATTGCAGATTTTTAAAATAATATGATTCCATTTTCTTTCTTTAAGGAGATGATTTTAACTCTCAAACTGAGGCTTTAAACTTGTCAACTGTCACAGCTTCAAGAGACAGTGGGAGTGTGGGTCTGTGAAAACTCTTCATCTCACATGCCGTAATTTGCACTTTTTGTATCTGTTTTGGGGGACTTCAAAGGAAACTTACAGCACTTTAGCTTTGGGATGAACAGTGAACCCATGGGGATTTATTGGCACTGCAGCAATGGAAAGCTACGCCTCTTCAGATACTGTATCTTGAAGTTACTGAGAATTATGCTGTCATGAAATGTGGTTTACCATTGTTATCTGAGTGCCTTCGATACACTTTATTTTTGGACTTACTTTTGCTCAAGGAATTTTTCTTTAAGAATGCCTTTATTAACTGTTCAGTCTCAGGAATGCTGCTTGGATTCAAACATCTTGTGGGAATTTGAATAAAAGCTGTACATGCTATCTTATGTCTAAACAGTCATCTTTCAGGTGGAGATGTCATTACATGCCTGTATCTCATTTCCAAACTTTCCAACACATTAAACTGGAAATTACCCCAAGTACCCACCAGCATGGCGATATATGGAAGATATTTCACATCACAAAAGCAGTAAGAGGTTAAAGTTAAATCAAAGGACAGACAAAAAAAAAATCCCAACACCAGCAGTAAATCAACATTATGTCACAGTGTGTCTATGTAAAACCCCATAAGCGAGTCAGGTAAAAAAAATGAATGGTGATGTTATGCTACATGACAGTAAGAAGTTTTACATTTGAACTGATTACTCAATAGCATTTTCTTTAAGAGGAATTTGGAAGCAAAAGTGAAAATGAAGCTCAACCAAATTTCTCCACTGATTCTTTTCAAACAGTAATTTAAACTTTTCTCTGAGGAAAAGATGAGTCTTTTCCATGCCAGGCACTTATCTGTTTTACTTCCTATTACTGGAATGCCTAAAATGCCACATTCAACTCCGAATATGCTGTGTGCTGGGCATAGCTTCTACAGGGCCAGTTTTGAAAAAATGCCCAACAAGAAACAAGTCATCAGACAGTGAAGCAAGGGTACTGGGCAGGATTTGTCCTATTATTTTCAAAGAGCACTGGCTCTGGTGAGCTGTGTTTTCTCCTAAGATAGATACACACCACAAGATTGAAGAAAGGTGTTCACATGGAAACTACTTTTGTCATTATCTTGCTCTTCGAAGAGTGCTATCTGTTTCACAAAAAATATTACATCAGTAATGTTAAGGTTTTCTTCATAGTACTTGCTCTGGATTTAGATGGGAGCTGCTTCTCCAGTGTCACGCTGCAGCTATTTACTCCAGCACGAAGTGGACCTACAGTGCTGCTATGAGACCAGAAAGACAGCACTCACACTCTTCTGTTTCACCAGGATAGTTGATTTTAAATAGCAGGGCTGCTGTTGATTTTACTTGTGGAAGACAAAAACAAACCTCTGTCATCACCT
Organism: Phoenicopterus ruber ruber; assembly: GCA_009819775.1. Classification (NCBI taxonomy): domain Eukaryota; kingdom Metazoa; phylum Chordata; class Aves; order Phoenicopteriformes; family Phoenicopteridae; genus Phoenicopterus; species Phoenicopterus ruber. The sequence goes on from CM020246.1 coordinate 31,904,427, forward strand.
CTACTTTAGTAACTATGTATTGTACCTTTAAACACTCATTTGTAGCCATTGGATTCAGCTGAGACAAATCTGCACTAGGCTTGCTATGTCCTTGCTGACACGACAAATCAGATGATAGATGTCAGAGAATCAGAGGCAGCTTCTTGAAGCATTGCTTAGCTTCAGATGCAATAGCAGCTTGGGAACTGTCCTGGCTTGTACCATCTAGCAACACTTAAGGGTCAGTGCATAAGGTCAAGCAACTTCTCCCCGTGTCAGATGTGTATTCTGCTGGGAACTATGAGCCCCTTCTGTCAGCCACAGTGAAAAATCTAGCCCTCTGTGTTCCCGGAAGGACTTCACATTTTTCTATTTCTTTTTTTCCTCATAATCATAAAATGAAAGTAATTCAAACTGAATTTATGTAGATGAACATAAATAGTACATCACAGCCTTTGAAATTAGGTTATGGTGATTATCATTGTTCCTTACTGAAACGAAAGTCATCCTGACACTATCTTATGCTGCTGAGTAAATGTTGCCTTGGCGTGGGCAGGGAAGAACAGGTGTGGGCAGCACTTCTGCCCATTTTACAGGCATAGCAAACACTGCCCTGCTTTCCCTCTTAATGGTCTGTACACTGAAATGTTTCACCTGGCATCCCTAGGCAGGGGCAGCTCAGCTTTGCACAACAATCCTATGCCCTATCCACTCCATTTCATATGAAAGGAGCAATAGTACTGTAATTACAGTAGTACTGTAATGTTCCTGTAATAACCATAAGAATACCCAGAAATGTATCTTGGTTTACAAGTTTCTGTTTTTACCAGCTCTCACTAGATACTTATGAACTGCAATAAAAATAAAGCAGGATGATTGTCACATCTTGGTATGTGAAAGTTAGCTTGTCAGCAGCTTGACCAGCCTATATGTGTATACGAATTCATGCATGAGTTGTTTTTTACTGTAAACAATTGAGCATATGATACATGTGTGATACGATGAGTCTCTGTTCTTTCTGCATCAGCTACTGGTTTACACGCTGTTATCTTGAAACAGCTGAAGTAAGAGTTTTCAGATACAGATAAACTGCTTGCAAAATCTTTGAAGGGTTTGGGTGGGTTTTTTGATAGTTTTGAAGTTTACAGTGAGTCAAGAGGTGATATTATTAGACCATAAAATATGAGATATTTTTAGATGTAATATAAAGATTAGTTTGTAGGGATCAACTTTAGAACTTACTTACACTCTCAACTGGCATTTTAGAGTGGCATAGTGGCTACCTTGCATAGGAAGCGTCTGTTATCTTTTCTGATAAGTACCTCCTCTATTCATCTCCATATGTTTGTCCCAACTAGGAGAATGACATAAGCAATAGCATGTTAGTGTACTGTATAAAGGTATGGAATCAGTCAAAGTTGGTGGAATGTCTGTATGAAAAGATGTGCAAAGAATCTACTCACTGGTTTACAGTCATCAAAAACATAGTTCACTGAATTTTAATGATGATCACTTTTCACAAGCAAGTATAAAAAAAAAGTTTTTAAGTATTGAATTCTTCTTGTCTGGCTAAGGAACACTACTTTTGCAATCCTCTCACCTGTTTTACTATGAGTGAGGTATTGCCATCTTAGCACAGGAGCGACTGGCAAATTGGGTGATTAGTCTTCCTGCTCATTCCTCACCTCTGCTATTTACCATAGATTTTAAGGGCTTGCAGTAGGTTCACCTAGGCTTTTCTATCACAGCAATATTTTTAGTATCTGTGAGTTGCAGCTTGTTCTGTGATTAGGAGCGCAGAGGAGAGTAAGATTAGCTCTGTTTTGTACCACATTCAACTTTCGTATCGGCAACAGGCTAAAACCACTCCATTTACTTGAATTCCATTATCACAGACATGGCTGAAAGCAACAGTTAGCATCAAGAATGTTAATATCTTTGGAAAAAGATGGAAGTGGAAGAGGCATTTCTAATGGCCAGTTGAAACGTAAGTCTTAAAAGACTTACATCTGCATACCAGAAAACTACCAGCTGATTCTGACCATGGCTTACTGGGAGCAGTTGGAAATGCCTTTTAGAGGTTTGGATTGCCAATGAACAAAACCCTATGTCTTTCTTAGGAAATGGTGCAGTCATCTTTTCTTACAGAATTTCTTCCTTCACCTGACAGAAACGTGCTGCTTGCCACCAAAACCAGTATCTTCCTACTTCACAAAATAGCAAAGGAGAAAGGTTTCACAAACCACCTCTATACTGTAAAGAACCACCGTTACTGGAACAGATCTAACTTCAAAGCTGGCTTTTCTTTCTGTGGAGGTCAACTAAGTCACCTCCAGAAGTCCCTTCTAACCCAAAGTGACCTTTCATTGTAAATCTGTTGTTCAAATTAGCTTCTGTATCCTTTGTAATTATCTGACTTTTCTTATACTCTGATGAAAGCGTGGCCTGAAAGTATAGCCCCAGATCAATGACCGCCATCTGGTTTGACAAGACATCCTGGTTTTCCTCAGCATGTTGTCAAGTGTGCCCTGAAATACTATTTTATAGCCAGTACACTGTAATATTTTACTCGACTTCAATATGCAGCCATATGGTAAAAAGTAGCTGACACAGGTAAGTGCACCATGCAAACATTGTTAAAAGCTGACTTGAAAGAAACATTAATTGAGTTCAGATGTATTTACTTTTGGCTTTTATGTTTACTGCCCTTTTTCTGCAGCTGAGGTTTGTTTACTCACAAGCCTCTTTCCTTAATGGGCTTTTCCAAGTGAGAAGTGAAATGTCTTTCATGCAAAGTCTGTGTTAGAAACCACTTTTTACATATGGAAATAAAACAAACCATAGGCAGTAGAAATTTGAGGAGTGGGCTTAAGTGCATTCCTTACACACTCATGTTTTTCAAGCAGTGGGGCAAGACAATTACATGAGTCTCAGCTGGTGAAGACAGAGCGTTCTGTGATGAGGTGGGGAATCTATCTATCTAGTCAGAAATGTAGAGTTCTAATTGCAATGGAAATGTTGCTAGTAAGAAGATTGCAGTGCTACTGGATGACTGCATTTGTTTGTGAAATCCACCTTTTTTCAGGTGAGATGATGAACATAGTCTTCCCAGATCTAAAACAGAAAATTGTCAGTCTTAACAATGCTCCAGCTTGGCAACAGCTATACCAAAATGCTAAGTTGACAAGCGGTGAAATAACTCTTTCTGCCTTGTGTTCACAGAGCAGTAAAGTAAAACCTGGCAGAACAAAGAATCCAGATATTGGTGAAGAGACATATAAACCTGAGAATGTCATGGAGAAAGGAGAAGCTTTTGGTGGGAAAAGGAAACAGGAGAAGGTCAACAAATTTTGTTTCAAGAGGGACGCAGAATTTTTGTGAGAATAGTAATGTTGGATTAAGGACAGTGAGCTCAAAGAATTTTGTGGTTCATATAATAAGCCATAAACTGCTGAGGGATGCTTCTGTACATCCCCAAAATATTGCAACCCTAGTCCATGGAGCTGTCTCAGACTGGTGAGAAAACTGAGGCAGCAAGACAGCTGTAAATTTATTGAGCAAAAGCAACATATTTAGACCTCCATGCAAAGTCTTTGATTTTCTGTATGTTTGCCATGCACACACCTCATGCTCCTGAAGAGTTGTGAAGTAAAATGTAAGTGACAGAGTGTAGACCTTGCTGAGATATTGGGGAAGATGTCAGAGACAGAGCCTGCTTCTGGACTAGTTAAATGCTCAAAGCCAGGAGCAGAATCTGATCCACCAAACTTAGAGATGGAGAATCTGATGAATTCCCAGCTGAGAAGCTTATTTACATGAGGGTCTAGATTTCACAGAGCTGGATGAAGATTAGTATATGCTGTGAATGGGAACTATTTCCACCTTCCCATACATTCTGCTGTTGACATAGATTTAACAGTTTAACTTCAGAAGAGACCACTAGATCTGTTGTTTTAATTGCCCCTATGTTACAGTTTATGAAGGATTGTTCAGGTTCTTTATAACAAGCCTCAAACTTCACCTCTACAAAGTTGTATAGTTTTCCAAAACTGAAAATGTGTATGACAATCGCTGCAAGAGAACAGAAGAGCAGAGCCGCAGTCGCCTCCACTGGGAGGAAGTTGGTTGGGTCAGGTATTCCCAGGATTTCCACAATGCTGAGTTCTCTAATTGTACCCCACATTGGAGAGAGGAAGGTGGAAAAAGCCCATGGGTGTGAAAAATTTTCTTGCATCAGTCAAGGATTTCTGTTAAGAAAAAGATCTCATTTAGGTTATTGGAGGAATAGTCCACCAGGATGGAAAGGAGTTGTTTAAAAGTCGATAGTGGCATAGAAACAAAGGTATAAAGTGGCTCTGTGCTAAATGCAGTGCAGAGATTAGGCTTCTTGAGAGTTTTAGAGTAGGGAGGCTCAGAAGAAGCTTTTCAGTGAAAGTGGCAGAGCAAAACCCAAACTTGTTTACAGCTAGAGCTCAGTAAGTTTATGGAAGAGATTGTATGACTTGGGTCTTGTGACATTGGAGTCCTGAACATGGTAATCATGAGACCTTCTCCAGTTCTGTGCTCCTGTCTTAAAGATCACACAAACTCTTTTTACCACTTGCTGAGGTCTACACCCATGAGGACACCAGCTTTCCTTGAGTTATAACTTTTGAGACACTGTTTCCCACCCAGTAAGTGTTGCCTGTATTAATTTTCCTTCATAACCCCCTTTAATGAACAAGAATAACAAGCTGCAGTTATCCACTACTGAGTTCCTACTCAGAGACTCTGGTTGCTTAGGCCTGTAAACAAAAAAAAGGTCTGTTTTAGTAAAAACGTGCCCTTCGTGTCTGTCCAGACACTTGTTCAAATCTGGGTTTTTCCAATGAGAACAAGAACACGTGCACTGCTTTGATATATATTGAAACCTTACTTGTCATGAGAAACAGCTCTCTTCTTGCAGTGTCATGAAGTAAATGCTCTATAAAGGGGCTTGCTGCTGGTTTAGAAACCAGAAATCTCACAGGAGGAATAAGGAACAAGGTGAACCATTCTTCAGTCCTGTGCGGCGACCGCTGTGAGCTAGTCATTCCCGTATGTAGGTAGATGCTCAGCCTTGCTCCGCACCAGCCTTTCACTTCATAGCTGTCTGACAGTGGGAGCGCTCGTACAGAGGACAGGGACGAGTTACCGCCCTGCCTACTGCTCCAATTCTGCAGGCGTTGGCCAGCTAACATGTGTGTGTGCTGCTCACGGGCACGACGCGGCATGGCTATTTGCAGAACTGGGCTTGTGCCATGAAGATACGCTCTGTGAAGAGCACCTACAAAAGCATTTGAAACGTATCATGCTAGACAGTCTGCGGCAACACCGTGTAGGGGCAAAAGTGACGCAACCTGGTTTAAGCCCCTCCTTGTGACTATGAATGTCTCCGAAAGTCTTTTAAATTGTTGATTAAATCCAAAAAGCCACAGGACGCTAAGATAAACAAAACTGGAATGAGTTAGGGACTCTGGCTTGTATTTTCAGCCTAATTCTTTGAATTTTTCCATTTTGGTAGATTTAAGTTGAACTTTTCTTTTTGTTACTGTTTTAACAGGATACAGTGTCTTTTAAAATTCACTTTTGTTCATGAAAACAGAGGTTCCTCCTCTGGCTTTTGGAAGGCTGGGACAACAGGATAAGGTTGTACTTCTTGTCCTCCAAAAATCAGGAACTGGAGATCTCAGTACTGCAAGCTGCTTTGTATAAGCAGATGTGATATATTTACAGAAGCCCACTGAAGTACAGCAGACTGTACTGCAGCAAATATACTTGAATGCAGGGACCTGCTTTAATAAAATATCTGTCCAAACAGCAGGCCATACACCCCAGCATCACAGTACCATGTTTATTTAAACTTCTAACTTTGGGAAACAGTTGCTGCTAAAAGCAGCAGCAAAATAGCTAACTATGTTCCTGAAAAAGTACTAGTAACTGCATTGAAAACTCAAATGGCTGCTTTCTGAAGGAACAAGGCAGCCTGTTTTGGCACCATTTTCTATCCCAGGTGTAAGTTCACATATGAAGACTCAAGATAGGGACTACTTTTTCGTACTGAATTTTGCTATTTGTCATCTGATCTATTTTGTAAGCAGCACAGAATTTCCTGAGAAAGGGATTTAATTAGTTGACTTCATGGTTTTGTAAGTTAGTGAAGCACCAACACAGTATCTCGTATCCGAGAATCTCAAAGTATTTTCCAAGTTGTAAACACTATCATACTATTTTACTGATGGAGAAGGCAAGCATGTACCTTAATAAAAGCAGACCGAAGGACAGCAAAGGAACAAAAGCCACATCTCTTGAGGTTTCACTACCATCCCCACATAACTAGTTTTACTATCCTTGCAGGGCAAACCACGTATCACTGAGCTGCAAGCGCAGGGCTGCCCCACCAGGGGCTATGAACCAGGAGCGGAGGGCAACCTCAGCACCATGCCCTCCCCAGCAGGGCACAACCCCACGGTGCCTAAGCAGGACCAGGGCTGGTGAGACAATCTCTCGAACAACCCCTCGCCGGCCAAGGTGATGAGTCAGGTCCAAGATCCACCCAGGGGATCCAGTTAGGTGCAGCCAGCCAGGCCTGGAGACAGGGCAACCTACAGCACAGGCCCACGGTCCAGCCAGGAAAAGCAGTAAGTAGGATGGCAGGGCACAGGGCTGGGCACAGACCTACCTACAGCTCAGCTCAGGCAAGGCTTGGGTGCCTGTGCTTGAGCCTAAAAGGGGGCTCCTGGGCCCACGGGCAGAGGGTACGTTGGTGGGGTCACCGATGAGGCTGGCTAGGGCAGCTAACTCCTACTGTTGCAAGTAGCCCCCTGGCAATGAGGAGTCCCTTGCCTTCTGTAAAACATCCTATGTTCATTATTACTAATTTTAACAGCAATCATCTTTGTACAAGAGCAGGACATCTCCTGCGACTCCTATTCTTGCAGCAGCCACTTCTGCAGTATCTATGCTCCTTCTGCTTTAACTGTCGTATTTAACTACAGCCCTGCATGTTGCTATTTTTAAATATTAAAGGGGTTTTTTTTGCAATAGGGAAGCACAGATGCATAGAGCTATCACATTCATACTCCAATATAACTGCCTGTTAACAAAAATTAAAAGTCAATTAACTTCCAGTTGCTCTTCATTGCACAGCAGCACAATTTTTTCCTTAGGAAAGCAGGATCAGTCTGAGATCCAAGCAGAGATTTGGAAAACAGCACAAATACAGCTGACTTGATCCCTATACCCACTCAAATGGACTTTTCCCCTGAAAATATGGAAGTAATCAAGAAACAAAAGTTGTCCCAGCTTCTCCATAGTTAAGCTCTGCTGAGCTGACCACAATGCTGCTAAAAGATCTTATCTCAAATTAGGTGGATTGGTTACATGCCTTACTGACCTATTCACTTCTCTCTTTTTCAAAGCAAACTTGGTTAAATCTAATGAGATGCCACCTCAGGGCTGCTTCTGACAGCTACACAGCATGACTTTGCAACTTTGCTACTTCTCACAAGGCAGCAGACCAGATTAGTAAGGTTGGTAACACAATAGCAAGTGGTAGAGACCTTCCTTGCACTAGGTCTGCCTTTATTGAACAACCATTCTCAGGCAAGGCCTTTTAACTTAAAGAGAGCATTATACAAGGTATCATGGTATGGAGCCAAGTGATTTTCAGTTGAATAAATCATCAGCTCACGTACTACAGAAAGACCTAATAGCAAACAGAGTAACGGAGAATTATAAACAAGATCCCATAATAAGATCCCATCATTTACAGAAAAAACCACGGCAAAATGGAAGAACAAAGCAAGTACTATTAAAAAAAGACAATGACAGATGGTAATTATGATACTTTCCCCCGTGCAAAACAGGCAATAGGCTGCTAAAAAACTGCAGCATGTTTTACGAAGCAGTTCCAAGGATGTGAAAAGAAAATAGTTTCATACCTAAGCAAATTCTCTTGCTATTCAGTTATTTAGCCCCTGCCCTGGCTTTTGGGGACATAACCCTGGCATACTGTGTGTCTCAAACAGCATCAGAATTTTGATGGGGTCTCTAATCAGGAATTTGTTAGCAAATTAGTAAAGGTTTCTTTGTATGCTAGACTAATGGTCTTCAGTGCTATTTTCTATCTGGTTCCTCTCCTCTCCCCCTGCCTTCCTCTGCATATTTCATATTTCTAATTTCTCTTGAGCAGTATGTGCCAACAGCCACAGAAAAAGCAAAAATAAAAGGAGAACACATTTGCTAACATTTTTACCCACATAACTAACATCAACTGAGTCAGAGTACCACTGTCTGTCTGATATCTCCAATAATCCCCTTTTGCTGGTAAGTCTCTAAAGACTTTATTTTACAAATACAGAGATCTGAATATTTTATGCTATTTGACTAAGGTGCCATTTCAAGTCAGACTCTACAAATACAATCAGACAAGCTGTCTGATGCCTAAGCACTGTGCTCAGTCCAGGGATTTTGGGGGTGTGCGAGGGCTGGTTTTGAATGCCATGAGAACAACAGCACAGTTGCTCCCCATAAGAAACACTGAGGGAAAACAACAACACTGCTGCGAGATCCATTTTTCTTTCTTCTTCTTCTTTTTTTTTTTTTTTAATTATTTGCTGTGCACTAGCAGCACATATGCATTTTGTAACAGAAAGACTCGGAATCTGGCTCTAGTGTTCTTACAGTTTTAATGACACCTAGCCCTTGTCAAACAGGCATAACAGTGGTACCTTCCATTGCTCTTGACATGAGGGAGGCTTGTATGTTACCTGTCATTTACATGTTGAAACACCAGATTGCTAAGTGGTTCCACCTGTTTCAATAATGAAGCTATAATGTCCTGTTCATGGTGCAAAATCCTGTATTTCTGCACCTCTTGTATTGTTCTACCAGTAGGAGTTCAGTTTTCAGCTCCTTCATTCAGGTTTTCACATCCCATTTGGAAGCTATATTTGCAACATAGTGCAGGACTCTGCTTGTAACATGGGCATTTTGTTTTGCTGTCTGAGCAAGAGGCATATTACTTTGAAATCCAGTTCTTAATGGGAGTATGAAGGAAGGAGGGATGACATGTCAATATTTCCAGGACTGTTATAACACTTAAGGAAGAGGATCACAAGACAGAAGTCTCACAAGGCCAAGAATGTCACATGACTCAAGACAGCATGTGCACATGAACAAGCACTTCTTTTAAATCTAGCTTTTCTCCAGATTTTGCTGAGCAACGGCATATCTGTTTTTCCCATGTATACACAGAGCTAAATCCTGAGTGGCACCAAGATCTTGCAAGTCCCTTTATGTTCAATGGAAGTTGCAAAAACTGAACAGTTTCAAGGACTAGATCTACACATTTAATTTTTCTACTGACTTCAGTTATGCATGCCCTGTGCTTACTTACAAGCCTTGCAAGCTTGTAATTTTTTTTCCCAGCTGAAAAAGCAAAGGTTGCAAGAGCAGTTTTGCCTGTGTGCGTTCCCATAAGCTCTCAGGTATCTATCAGAGGAATTAAACAGAAAATAAAATTTTGCAAATCCATCTATTAAAAACTAATTTGTAATTGGTGAGTCACTAAGGTTCCCTTTTTCATTTCAACAGACATTAATTAGAATTCTATCATCTATTTTACATGGTTTCTGGATAAAATGGATACTCTGTCAAAGAACACAAACATGGCATTTTGGAATGTGTTGTCCGAGTAAAAGCTGAAGGAGGATCATTGGATACTGTGGATGAAGCATGAGAGTTTTGCCTCATTTAATGTTGAGGGCTACTCATGGACTATGTATTATGCATCCCAAACAGAGGTGACACAGAAATGACAGTGATTTTGATTCTGGGCATTATGATTTTTATCCCTTATGCAATCTTCTTCATGCTTTTCAAGAAACAACAGATACTGGCTGATGTATTGATTTTGGAAAAAATCATAAAATGGGAAGAAAACATGTCTGCAACGTAACAGCCTACTGACAAAGTGGACCCACTGACTTCTTCCTTCTATTTATTTAGTACCTATCCAAAGGCAAGCTTCTGGGTTTGTGTGGCAAGGTTAAGTAGCAGGGGGGCTACAGGGGTGGCTTCTGTGAGAAGCTGCTAGAAGCTTCCCCTATGTCTGACAAAGCCAATACCAGCCGGCTCCAAGACAGACCCGCCGCTGGCCAAGGCCGAGCCCATCAGTGATGGTGGTAGAGCCTCTGGGGTAACAGAGTTAAGAAGGAGGAAAAACTGCTGCGGGATTATAGCGGCAGAGAGAGGAGTGAGAAGATGTGAGAGCAACAGCTCTGCAGACACCAAGGTCAGTGAAGAAGGAGCGGGAGGAGGTGCTCCAGGTGCCAGAGCAGAGATTCCCCTACAGCCTGTGGTGAAGACCACGGTGAGGCAGGCTGTCCCCCTGCAGCCCATGGAGGTTAATGGTGGAGCAGATATCCACCTGCAGCCTGTGGAGGACCCCACACCAGAGCAGGTGGATGCCTTGAAGGAGGCTGTGGCCTTGTGGGAAGCCCGTGCTGGAGCAGGCTCCTGGCAGGACCTGTGAACATGTGGAGACAGAGGAGGCCACGCTGGAGCAGGTTTGCTGGCAGGACTTGTGACCCTGTGGGGGACCCACGCTGGAGCAGGTTGTGAAGAACTGCAGCCCGTGGGAAGGACTCATGTTGGAGAAATCCATGGAGGACTGTCTCCCATGGGAGGGACCCCACGCTGGAGCAGAGGAAGAATGTGAGGAGTCCTGCCCCTGTGGAGGAAGAAGTGGTGGAGATGACATGTGATGAACTGACCACAACCCCCATTCCCCATCCCCCTGTGCTGCTCGGGGGGAGGTAATGAAATCAGGAGTGAAGTTGAGCCCAGGAAGAAGGGGAGGGTGGGGAGGGGGGGGGAGGCTGTTGGTGTTTTAAGATTTGGTTTTATTTCTCATTGTCCTACTCTGATTTAATTGGCAATAAATTAAATTATTTTTTCCCCTGACTTGAGTCTGTTTTGCCTGTGACGGTAATTGGTGAGCGATGTCCCTGTCCTTACCTCGACCCACGAGCCTTTCATTGTATTTTCTCTCCCCTGTCCAGTTGAGGAGGGGAGTGATAGAGCGGCTTTGGTGGGCACCTGGCGTCCAGCCAGGGTCAAACTACGACGATTGGATGCTCCCTAGGTCTTACACTGGAAGGGACAATGAACACCAGATCCTTATTTATACTACCGAGTTTGATAGATTTTGCAATGTTTCCCCCTCATCTCTTCCTTCCGTGATTCCCATGTAAACACAAGCCACGCTCACATAAGCATGGACATGCAAGTGGCCTGATCCAGTTCCTCCTCTCTGGCTGATGAGTCTTGAAGGCCAATAATGAAACATACGCATGCCCTCACTCACATATCTTGCATGCACATTCACATTTGCAGTCCTTTTCAGGTCACGTACAATAATTTTTCACATCCTGTTCACCGAGCTTAACCCTGGGTCAGATCCTAGTCAGCTGCCTGCAGTCCTAAGACCTCTGATCATTCTTGTTTCTCTTGGTGCCCTTTATGACATGAAAGGGTGAGAACAGCCAACAGCATTCAAGTGACAAGAACTCCTTGAACTTACACACTGATAAAATAACGTTCTCACTACTACCAGTAAAGTAATATTGAACTGGCATTTGCAAGGGAAAAACATCAATGATTGATTAAAAAAGTGTTTAAGAGTTGATATTGTAGCCCTGGTTTAGAACTGCATTAAAAACATGCGCGCTAATTTTCAATGTGTGAATAAAAACCTCTCATCTTTACAGTAGGGCACACTAAAAGTACTGAAGTGTTTAACGTATTTAAGTACCACTGAAGACAATGTGAGTCACAGTGGCACTTAAAGCACATACTTGCTAAACTGGAGTCTTCTGACTAAACATCTTGCTGCATCCGTCCTCTGTCAGGCATGTGCATTTTCAGTCACAGAAATTATTTCAATATATTTTGGGGTGGCCAGCAATTTTTGTTGACCTACATAAGTAAAACAGAAAAATAACTCTTAATATGGAAGTATAGTATTCTTAATAAAACCTAGTAATTATTCTTAATAAGACTGTAAATACACCAGTCACTCAGAGACCTGTGTTTCCCAGGATTGTTTAAGAACAATTGGTGCTATGTTTCATTATACGATTCCAAAAAGATGAGTAATAGAAACATGTCTGCCTGAGCATGCCCTTATTTTGCATTAATTGTCCTTTATTTACTATAAGGATTAAGCCAAGTCATAAAGCAGTATCTGAGCTGGAAAACTGGCATCCAATGATACATAACATGCTTACCAAAACAAGTAAGCGTCGGTGTACAGAACTGTATTTTGTTCTGCCAGCATTCCAACCAGCTTCCCACTCAATAGTTTCGTGGGTATGGTCTACAAAAGCTAAAATGCTTCTCTTTTTTTATTAAGATAGTATCACTGAAAACGAGTGCTTTGATTACATTTAGGAAAATGTCTATTTAACTCTATCAAGGAACTGCTGAAAGGCTGGCATGGTTCGGTGACTGAAAAAATGTGACTACTGGAGTGTGGCCTAAAAGCAGAAGTTCATATAGCACTTCTTCTTTCATGTTGCTGTTTTGATGCTATCTCCAGAAGAACAAGCTCTATAGCTCCACACAGTGTTTACTTACAAATGTCAAACCTCTAAAGAGGCCACAGGGTAGTTAATTAGAGATTCTTCTAAATGTGGATAAAGTCAACCAACTCTCTATAATTTTTCTAATGCATTCTTCTTTAAGGGGTTTATTTTTTTCATAGGTTATTTGTGACTTCATCTAAGAATGTAACTGACAGTATTCACACTTCTTGTGTGTGTATTACCAGCTAGACCTGATGTTACATCTTTTGTCCCTTCAGATCTTCAGCTGAAGTACAAGCTGCTTCTTGAAAAACAACTTGGAATCTGTCTCCTTAACTAATTTACACATGTAACAGTTCGGTGAGGCACATATTATTAGCAAGACTTTAACAACGAAGACTTAGTTGACTTCATAGAGACTGCACAGATGTCCCTGCACGGTGTCAGACCAGAAGTCAGAACTCTTCGCATGTAATTGTCCTCACTGCTCTGAGCCTCCTGACTGGAAAAAGTATTTTGTTTGATGTGCAGGGGACAGGCATGAAGAAGAGCAATTTACTCATAAATACAATAATGGAAAGGCTCTACTTTATGCTGATGATGTTCTTGCATTGAATGGCTTACCATTTAATCAATGATGATTTGGGATAAGCAAACAGTTTTCATGTAATTTAGCAAGAGATAAGTGATGTCCAAGTTTTGTCCTGCAACTGGAAGATATTTTAAGTCTGCAATACATCATTAACAAATAGGAAAAAAAAAGCAGAGTTCGAACATCATTTATTTTACATTGCACTTGAACAGGAAACAGCTCAAAAATATGATGTCTTCTCTGACAGCGACAATTTCAGTTGTACTTGCAGCTGTTATTTTAGGGATGTTGGGACAGCTCTACCTCAGTATCAACTTGGCTGAATCTGACACAAGGCCCTTACAAAAAAGCTGATTTTTTTTCAGTGTAGTCACTGATCACAAAGAACTAAAAACTGAACTGACCACCCGTTTCTTTCAGACACAGCCAGGTCAGTATAGACAGAGATGAGCTCCTAAGGGGAAGTGAGATAGGAACTGGAATTCCTGTTGCCCAGGATGCTGTACAGTTGTAACACACAAACTGATAGGAAACCAGGCTCTTGAAACCAGTGTGTAATTGCTTTGTGTAGCACTTTGTGGATGTTCACTTACAGCGCTCTGCGTTTGTTTCCAAGCAGCTTGGGCATAAAATTCCAAAGTTCAGATGATGATCTGCTGCCAAAATATTTAAAAAGAACTAGCTCAACCAGTATAAATACATAATCAAAATAGAGTGGAGTTGCTACAGCTCTCTTTGCTTACCAAATAAAAGCCTGCAGAGGGCACTGCTAATGCTACAGGCACCTTAATACACTGTCAGAGGTTATTTAATATGCATCTCAGCCCAGACAAGTGCCTACAATGAAGAGACACAGAGGTCACGGTTAATATTGACTAATCATATAGAAAAAAATCCCTCTGTTTTCTTCTTTTCTTTTACTTCGTCCCTTGTGTTTGCTCAAGAAGATACTTGCAAATGTGTTTTGCATCTTGACACTTGTAAGTCAGGATCCTGCTTCTTGGATAGAGATGGTGTCCCATGCTGCAGATGATGTCCAACAGCCTACCAGAGCAGACTCCTGCCTCCAACATGAATGTTGTTCTTTACTGTTCACCTTCAGACTGAAAAAATTCTTCTTCAAATTCAACAGCGGAGTCAGGGCATCATCTATTACAGATGTGTTATGGTTAACATGTATCAATACAATATGTATAGGACTATAAGTCATAGAATCATAGAATCATTTAGGTTGGAAGAGACCTTTAAGATCATCAAGTCCAACCGTTAACCTAGCACTGCCAAGTCCAGCCACTAAACCATGTCCCTAAGCGCCACATCTACAGGTCTTTCAAATACCTCCAGAGATGGTGACTCAACCACTTCCCTGGGCAGCCTGTTCCAATGCCTGACAACCCTTTCAGTGAAGAAATGTTTCCTAAAATGCAACCTAAACCTCCCCTGGCGCAACTTGAGGCCGTTTCCTCTTGTCCTGTCGCCTGTTACTAGGGAGAAGAGACCAACACCCACCTCACTACAACCTCCTTTCAGGCAGTTGCAGAGAGCGAGAAGGTCTTCCCTCAGCCTCCTTTTCTCCAGGCTAAAAAACCCCAGGTCCCTCAGCCGCTCCTCACAGGACTTGTGCTCTAGACCCTTCCCCAGCTTTGTTGCCCTTCTCTGGACACGCTCCAGCACCTCAATGTCTTTCTTGTAGTGAGGGGCCCAAAACTGAACACAGTACTCGAGACGCGGCCTCACCAGGGCCGAGTACAGGGGGATGATCCCTTCCCTACTCCTGCTGGCCACACTATTTCTGATACAGGCCAGGATGCCGTTGGCCTTCTTGGCCGCCTGGGCACACTGCTGGCTCATATACAGCTGGCTGTCGACCAACACCCCCGGGTTCTTTTCCACCAGGCAGCTTTCCAGCCACTCCTCCCCAAGCCCGTAGCGTTGTATGAGGTATTCAAGTGCACTTTTGTGCGTTTCCGATGATACAATACAGCAAATGTTCGCAAAATTTCAGAAACATCTAGTAAAACCAATGATATGAATGTATATCATACGACAAGTGTAGGTCACCCTATCTACCAATGCTTCCATATGGAAGAACTCCTGTCTCTCCAACCGTTTTGTCTGCAATTCCATGTCCATGTAATATACTGTAACCGTACTGCGCACCCTGTACTTCAGGTAGGGGGTGTTACCTGGTGAAAACATGCAGCCATCACCCCAAAAAAGCTTAATTCATTTCCTTCCACACATGGCAGCTTGCACTGTTCTTTGGTCAGTTAGTTTACAGTGAATAGAAAATGCTTTTGAGCACTGATTTATACTGAAAATGATGTTAGGAAATGCATACCAGAATCATTTAGCTCCTTCTACAATCCCTTTTTCCTCTTGGAAAGCCATATATAGTTTGCATATAGCCTCTTTATTGATCAGAGGTGATCCAATCCAATTAAATGCTCTGCAGTTCATAATGTTGGTGCTTTCCTTAAGAGGCTGCATTGTGTGTTCCAGAATCTAAAAGAATAAACTTATTTCCTAAAGCCAAGACTTTAAAAATTATCTGTCATTCTGGACATTTCAGCTTCCTCGTATCAAATATCAAACACCTTCAAGGAATGCAATTCTCTACACATGTTCAGAAACCACAATGGTTTTTGGCAAAGTAATTGTGTGCACAAAGCAAATACTTCAGTGGCAGGCTACTCATGAAACTAAGAGCCTATTTGTCGGTCACTGAAACCCAGATAATGAAGTCTGAAAGAAGACAATGTATTTCTAAGGATATTTGCACTGACGGAGAAGAGGAATTTTTTAAAAAAGAACCCCCTACTGAGTTTACAGCAGTTATGAAAACCAAACTGAAGCCCTCAGGGTTGTTTCTATATGGATTTTATTCCAAAGAACTCAAATCTTCTGCAAATGTTGTGATAGCTATGTTATATCTGATAGCCCATGGTTTTGGGACATATATTTATTGACGCTGACAATGGTTAATTCATTAAGTGATATGGGTTGCTTTCAGAACTTTGAAATCTTTTTCTCCCTTCATATTTGGCTTTATATATTGTGTAGGGCTGTTAATATATGGGTAAGAGCTCTGCTTTGATTTCCCCTTCCATTTTCTCAGAGACAAATAAACATAAAAAAGTATTTTGGGCCCAAATTTATTTGACTTCAAAACCAAATAAACCATAACTACGACTTTATTGTAATATTTGTATCCACATATATTTCCACTCCAAAATTCACTAGCAAATTTACTAATTTACTTGCAAATAATTATTAATTGCAGAAACTTATAAATTATCAAATGGTAAATAATGTTGCCAAATGATTTTGTGACTGTTTGTGAATAATTGATTACTAGGAAAAACAGGTGGAATGTATCCAATTAATTTTACTACTTGCACTTCCTTTGCTCAGAATTCACTTTCTATTCTATTTAACCGTAGCTGGGTATAAAAATAAAAAATAATTTGACAGAAAGGGAGTATAAACATAACGATTATTTCAAAAGAACTGTACTGGTCTATTCCAGAATGATTGTTTTGTGTGGTAAAATGATGGAGTCTAGCTATTGTAAATGAGTATTGTCCCAGTACTTCAGGCCATATACTGTATATAAGCACAGATTGCTGGCTTTCATTTTGCAGTAACAACAGATTAAACTGTTCTTCCCCTTCTTTCTAACAGTCTCTTCACAGGAATGCTCCTTCCATCTCTCTTGGTTGAATTCAGAAAACATCTGCAATAATCAGAGTCATTTTTCTCTGTGCTTTATTAAAACTTACAGCTTTGCAGCCGACTAGCCTTAGTATTTAATCCACTGGTTTTGGTTTTTTTCTTTTCCTTTTAAAATACATAAGATTTTTCTGTGGTGTTATAGCAAATAACTTCCCTTTTACTGTTTGTTTTTTTTTTTTTTTTAAATCTGACATTAATATTTTGATATTTCTTTAGATTTCATCTTTAAGGATGTTAACAACCATTATAACTCACTCTCTGAAATCATCTCTGTGGACAGTCTATAGGAAAATGAGTCTTTGCCCTACCTTGTTCTGTTTATATGGATCTGTTCTCAATGAGAGTCCATTTTTGGTGGGTCAAAGGATGACTAATAAAACAGACAGTTTAAATAACTGGCTAATCTATGATAATCTTCACATTTCAGCAGCAGAAGTTGGCAAGGTAAGGACTCGTTTGTTCCATAACCAGTTTTAAGAAGTCAAGATGACCTAACAAAGATATTTTGAGGTACATAACACAGATGCTCGTGCATTGTCACACACCTTCTGTGGTTTATATGACATAATGACTGCATCTTAAAGCAGCCAAAAACTTCATGCCATTGACTATGACTGTACCTCACTAACAGCCTTTCTGTAAGTTGGGGGTTTTTTTGCCTTTGAGCTATGTTGCTGGCAGTGGTAATAGCAGGCAGAGGGGTCATTTTTTTTTTTCAATTTCACATACAAGGACTGGCCCTCCATAATTGTTCATGCAACAGCTGCAGATAGAACACTAGATGAGAGCTAGCTGCACAATCTAAATGACAGTTCATGGCAATAGCTGCAAATCAATGCCAGGAGTCTAACAATGGCAACTGTGCAGAATACCTACCCTCCTGAAACATTCTCTCTCATCTTGGATCTACTTTTGCCACCAACAGCGTCCCCTCCCTCCTTTCACTAGCCTGCTAGTATCGAGGCTTATGTATCTAGGCTTATGGTATTTCAATGTCCCTGGATGTTCTCACAGCTCTGCATAAGCTCTTCCTTTTCAGGACACAGCTCTCTCAAGAGTGCAGTTTCCAAAACAACTTGACTGACACTGAGTAGGCAGCTGCAAGCAAGTCTTATCTTCAACTAGGTGAACTTGATGACAACTGACAACTGGACCTCTGTGCATAAAGGGCTCTCACAACTCTGTCGAGCTTTGTTATCATAGTCTCACTGTCATATCCTGTAATTGTGCCTTGGTAGCCACTGCCAGATCTGTTCAAGAAACTCTGTGAGCTTGGTCTCCTGCATGCATTTCATTTCTACACAACTTTTGCGTCCCAGGATATTATGAGTTACATTCCCATACCACAACACTGAGAAATGTGCTTATGTTTTTGTACTCAAGTACAAACAGCCTATGATTAAAAAAAGTCTATTATTACCAAATTACCATTCTAGGCATCTAAATATGTTCTTGATTCAGCCCACAAAAATGTACCAGAAATGATATCGTTTAGATCATATTCGTATTACTGATGTAAGGATTTTGATAGTCACACTTTTAACGAAACACTGCCCTATCATTATTTCTAATTTCAATTATGTGCCTCACGCCTCTCCACAGAGGAAGCAACAATGGCAGCAATGTAAACATACAAAGATTTCAGCCTCTTTACTTTTTGCATGATGTACAGTTACAACAAAATCCTACAACGTAGGTGCTATTAACAGCAGTAGCTGTTTTCTTCATTAATGCTGCTCTCAGCCTACAACCCAGCATTGTTCCACAGGAACAGCATGAGCTGGAAGCATGTTTGCCTCTTATGTGTACATGTTAGGATGCTGTAGCATTAACTAAGGAAACTACAAGGAAATATGAAAGACACACAGGTGCCTTACTAATTGTTTCATGGATTTTCTTTGAGAAATTTCTCTGCACTTTCATCAAATAAGATCAATTTGGCAAAATGTAATTAATGCACAAGAAGGATCATTCTAAAAGTCACACCTATTCTTCAGGATGTATTTTGTGGCATTTATTTCCTAATATGAGGAATAGAAGCGAGTTAATAAATGAGATGCTGCTACACTTCTGAATATTATTTCCTAGTTTAGAAGGCTAGCTATCAAAAAAGCAGGCCAAAAAGGGTTCAGAGAACAGACTATAACAAGGAGGGTGTTCGTGGCACAAGCACTGATTGACACCTATCTGATAGCAGGGAATTTGATGGTAAGACATTTCCAAGTTGCCCACTTAAAAGTCTAGGGTATGAAATATCTTGGTATTTTGCTCCTTTACTACAATTTTTTTCAAGTTATATTATGGTTTTGTCTGGATTCTAATACATACATCCTTATAACTCACTTCTCTTTCTGTTTATGTTCAGACAGAAATATTTCCCCTGGAATGTGGTATTCATATGGTAACAACAACAATTTACTATGCTAGGAGAGAGCAGACCTTAAGTGTGGGGACAGACCATGTTCTTTGAAGGGAACTGGGTAATTTGAATGCAGTGAGACCTGTTTTGAGACAGCTCAGCCCAGAGGAACTCCTCTAACAAGCAGTGCTGTGGGACTGGTTCAGTAAACTTTCCTGATTATTTCTGCAGGTAGCTATTTCTTTCCAACACAGGCACTGCCCTTGTAATAGTGTGGACATCTACCTTTAGTTCTCTTCCATCTCCTTTTATTTTCCAATTACAAGAGGAGACTAACAAGCATCATTCACAACATCTAAAGCTATACCTTTAGCTTCTACTTTCCATCCTTCGCACCACATGCTCCTGCTCTCTCCTTAATGTGTTAGTAAAAAGCATTTGGGCAATCATAGAAACAAGATTAAGGAACAGGTCTTGGCTGAAATATAACCTAGTGAAAAAAAAAATATTGTTTTTTCAGATCAATCAGATCCTTGATCTAATTCATCACTTGGCAGAAATGTTTGTGCCAGCACCCCACAGAAGCTTGACACCAAAACCACGATGCTGCACACACACTGCATAAGCAACTGTCAACTGTTCCCTGCGCCTGCGCTCACCTTGGCTGCAAAGCACAGCTGCAACGGCAACGTCCATGCTGGCGACTCACAGGTCCTTCTTACCCAGACTTGTCTTTATCACCTACAGCAGCCCACCCTGGCACCCCTCTGTCACTAAACAACCTCTTCATCTGCAAAGTCGTAGGCTGGGTGTGAAAGGGACCTACTCTGTGCAAGGGCTCCAACAGCACCACGCACCAAGCCCCGACGCAGACGCAGGCCCGGGCCCAGGCCCAGGCCCAGGCCCAGGCCTGTGAGGCGTGAGCAGCCCAGCCGCCGGCGGCGGGAGCCAGAGGCCGAGCCTTACCCGAGCTCCGCAGCCTCCTGAGATGCCTGTTCGGAGCGCTTTTACCCCCTCGCGGACACGTGCTGTGACGGCGGGTGGGCGGAGGACCGCCCTGGCCCCTCACCGACCACTCGCGCCGGGCCCCCACCCAACGCCCCCCTCACGGCGGGCCGACGGCTGCGTGCCCAACCGCTACCCCACAGAACACGCATGCGCAGACCGCCACCAGACACCACCCCCCCCGCAAGGTGGAGGACAGCGCCTTCGCGCGCCTGCGCAAAACACCCCACCCCCTCCCCCCCGCCCCCTCCCGCCCCTTCCCCGTATGCGCATGCGCCCCTCAGCCCATTCCCGCCCCGCCTCCGACGCCGGCGCGCGCCGTTTCGCCCGGAACCTTGACACGGAGTCTCTCGGGGCCGGGGGCGGGTGCTTCAGTCGCCTCTGACGTCACTTCCGCGTCGTCCCGCCGCCGTGGCCAATGGGAGCCTCCGCGCCCGGCCCCGCCCCGCCCCCGCCCTCCCCCTCCCTCCTCTGTGGGGCCGCCGTCGCGCTCGGGGCCGCGGGAGGAGGAGGGAGATGGCGGCGGGGGCCTCGGCGGCGGCGGCGACAACGACGACAGTGACACGGAGAGCGGGCGGGCGAGGCACCCGCAGGAGGGAGGAGCCGCCGCTGCAGCTCCCGTGGGCCTGCTCGGAGCCGTGACCGGCCGCGTCCCCCAGGCCGCGGCCCGCTTGGCTCTTGCCCCTCCCCGGACTCGCCTCCGCCTCTGCCCTCGGCGGCTGCGGCGCTCCCCGCCCCCACGCCCGCGCGAGAGCACCGGCGGCGGTGGCGGCGGCTGGGGGCGACGGCCCGCGGCCCCCAGCG
This sequence comes from Phoenicopterus ruber ruber, assembly GCA_009819775.1. Lineage (NCBI taxonomy): Eukaryota > Metazoa > Chordata > Aves > Phoenicopteriformes > Phoenicopteridae > Phoenicopterus > Phoenicopterus ruber. The sequence goes on from CM020246.1 coordinate 31,925,509, forward strand.
GCAGGGAGGCCTTAGCCGCCCCCCTCCCGGGTGCGGGCGGTGGTGGTGAGCCGAGCGGTCCCGTCGCTTTGCTGGTGATTATGCATGGTTGGCCCCGGGCCGGTGGTCAGAGCCCTTCGTCCAGAGGCCGTCGAGCTGGCAGCGAGCCTTCCTGCATCTCTCCTCCGGCTGATGTCCCCGCCGTCCCCCGCCTAGGCTAGAGTAAGCTGAGAGCCCGCTTTTCGGGAAGAGGGAAATCTACAGCCATGTATTTTCTTAGCGGCTGGCCCAAGAGACTGTTGTGTCCCCTGGAGTCCCTGGAGCAACCTCTTCACATCCAGACGGATCCCCAGAGAGCTTTCTTCGCAGTGTTATCCCCATCTCAGCTAAGCATCTGGTACTGCAGAGTGAGTATCCATCCTCCTGTTACCCTCAGACCCAGCTCTCCCAGATGAAAAGCCCTCTCATCTGTAAAATGTTTGGGTTTTTTTTTTTTTGTTCCTCTTCCAGAAGGAGTTGTAAAATTTGGGACTAAAGCGTACAGAATACATCATTATTTCTGAATCAGAGCAGTTAAGTCACGATGTTTACTCATAGCAGTGTAGTGTTGACAAAATATGTAAGATCAATCTACTTAGAGTTAACACCTGTTATTTCTGAAAATGAGACTTCTAACCTACTTTTTTTTTCACTTTGACTTTAAATAATGTATAAGCTTAATATTAAGTGTTTGTTGCAATGCATTTTTTGCAAATATGCTTCATGTCTTCTGCCTTCATATGTTCTGTGTTTTATATAAAAGTACATATGAAAGTAAGAGAGATGAAACACATTTTTTATGAAACAGAACAGACTGTAACATTCTGTGTAATGATATAACACAGAAGTTCACAAACTTCAGAAAAATTGTAAAAGTTTTGCAGCTCTAAACGGAAGAATTGTCATGGCTTTTGCATGGAAGTTGCTGCTCTAGCAACATCCAGTTTGAGACTATGTGAATAATTGGCATTAAATGCCTAGCTTTTAGTTCACTTTGAATTAGTGTGGCAACAAAACTGCTGTTTGTCAGTTTGATTTGATGCAGTCAGTGAAACAGCTGTACATTGACTTTAAATTTTGATGCTGGATCCATTTAAATACTTCTTAGAGTAGACCCTAAATCTGTCTATAAATATTTCCAACTCCAGGTAATTTACAGAGTTCATCTCAGATTACAGGAGAAAACTAACAATCCAATTTTAGAAAGCCAATACTGAAAGTTATGCTGAGATTTCATCACTTTACCTTGTGTTGCACTCTGCGGGCCTGTTCATTAGTTCCTGGGTGGGGTGCTGATGCTGTCTTTTTTACCTATACGAGTATGCAATTAGGGCGTATCAACCCAGTAACTATGCTGTGTGAAAACCATCATGTGGCCTCTGTTTTCTTAGGTTTGTGGCACGTAGTGTAGATAAAGTGTACACTTCTAGCTTTTACCAGATGTTAAACCTATAGTTGTAGTCTGTCAACAGAGCACAACTGATCTTCTTTTCCAGGAAAATACATAAAAAAGAACAGGCTTGTAGAATGCTTCTCAAGACGTGCCCTATTGTCTAGAATGTAGTTTGCTTTATGGTCTGTTCCTGAGGACGACGTTCATTAACTTACATGCTTGGACTTGTTTTGAAATGTTAAATGTTGTATAACTGGCTACAGACAGAGCACTAAAAGAACTCACTTGATGCAGAAAAGCTGAGCAAACTTAGACGTCATTAAATATTTTTAAATACATTTTAATTCAGTGAGTAATGGGTGCTTTTGAGGAAGGTGCTGACTTTGCCAGGCTTGATCACTAACTGATCTTAGACTAAAAAGTATGTTAAAATCTCACCACCTCTGTGGACATGCAGGTGTTAGCAAAATCCTGTAAGACAAAGGTTTCTGTTAAGGGCAATTCCTTAAGAGAATCTCTTGCATTATTTTTATGCATGTAGCTGGGGTTTTGGGTGGGTTTTTTGTGGGTTTGTTGTGGGGGTTTTTTTGTTTGGTTGGGTTTTTTTGTTGTTGTTTTTTTGGGGCTTGTTTTTTGTTTGTTTTTGAAGGTGAAACTTAAAATCATATGTTGGACTTTTATAAAGCAAACTAAAATCATTGCATTCTAGAAAATGTCTTCATTTGTCAGAATTATCTTCTTTGGAACAAGGCTAAGTTCTGGTCAGGTTGAACTAATTCAATTTCTTGAAGTAGAAGAGCCTTCAGGCTAATGTTCTTGTTAAGACTTATTACTATCTCAACTATATATGAAAGATTTCATGTAAGAGTGAGGTGATGATGCTGGTGAAGTTCTGTTTTGAATTTTTCAGGAACAGGAGGCCCTTTGAAATACTTCCAGGCTTGTGAATTTACATTCAGTATATGTATTGTTCAAGTGAGGTGGTAAAGTTTAAAGCTCCTTTTCTCCTATCATATGCTAAGAAATAATGGAACTAAGGAAAGTTTATCCCAAAGTGTGGATTGTTTTCTAGTTTGGAGACAATATAGATATTAAGATCAGAAACTGGAATAAATGGTGTAGGTAAAACCAGATGGAATTCTGTTAGTGTTTTTGAGCCAAAAAGTCCTTGACTATTTTACGTGTTATTTTGTAGGGAGAGATTGGATTGTGGATAGAAAGACCATTGATAAGTGGTGAAGGTTTTTGATCATGCACCAGTATTGGTGAAAGATTTTTGAGCGCGCACCCCCAATATGTGCACATTTATTTACTTATGAATTATATGCATATGCTACTGTACTAATATGCACATTATCAAGCATACACAACATAGAAATTAAAAAACAGAATAGAGTGCACTATTTCAGTTGGAAGGGACTTAGAATGATCATCTAGTCCAACTGCCTGACCACTTCAGGGCTGACCAAAAGTTAAAGCATGTTGTTAAGGGCATTGTCCAAATGCCTCTTAAACACTGACAGGCTTGGGGCATCGACCACCTCTCTAGGAGGCCTGTTGCAGTGTTTGAAAAGAAAAAAAAAAAGAGGTAAAGCTGAAATAAACACATTTTAAAATTTTTGTTTTATTTATTAATGGTACAAAAAATATTGTAATAAATGCATTGCACTTTGGAGGCCACTGTTCCAAGTATTTTTCTTAAATCAGAAGGAATTTGTGGCCTAGGTACCTCAGAAGATTCCATGACAGTAAGAGCCAATGTAACTGTTTTCATTGACAGCATTGGGAAGCTTGTCAGTGTTTTCATTCTGGTAATGTTATGTACTTGTATGCTTGAAATGAGGAACTTCAGTTCACGAAAGAAACTTTCGGAAATGCTAATATGAGACAATTGATGTTTAGTAGATTGACTTGGGAACTAAAGGTGAGGTTCCATGAGGCAGCTGTACAGTCCTACCTGTTGTGATCTTTCCTGCTTGCACCTGTATTTTAGTGGCTCTTCTGGTGGACTAGCGATGGCTTTTAAAGGGTTGTTCACCTTGCTGAACAAATAGAAGCCTGATTTTTTTTCAGCTCATAAAGGGATCAAAGGAGCATTGTAGCTGGCTCCTTGAAAGTGTTACTTCTTTAACAGTAGTGGCTTTTAATTTTAAATTGGTTTGGTTATCTCATGAAATAAGAGCTTGAGGCAGTACAGGGAATTCTAGATATTCACCCAGAGGGCTCTAGATGTTAAGGGAAGATGTATGCAACTGAGGAAGGAGGTGTGATAGATGAGTGGAGTCCCCCCTGTAAGTGTTGAAGAGTGAATTGTGTGCAACAAGAGTAGCCTGATGATGTAGTTGTATCTATAAATATAGTTCAGCATTTCCTTTCTTTAATTTTAACAAGGTTGTGGCAATGACAGGAATAAGTACTGGCCTTGACTATTTAATGAAAACTACTGGAGGTTGTTGGACTATTTGTTATGACTCTGCCAGTTGAAACCAGTTTTGTAAGCTCTTTGAAGCCAGGAGCAGCTTGCCCCAACTGCTCATTTTAAGGAGCATTTCTTAATTACCTAGGTGCTTATCAGCTTATGATTTACATCTACCCTTGTTTTTAAACTTTATTTTTTTTTTTACAATGACCTGATGTTGAATCAGATCCCCCAAATGAACTATAAGCTTATGGGAAAGCATGCATGTCAGAATCCTAGATTGTCAAATAATCTCCATTCATTCTAAATGCTGAATAATTCTATATTCAGACACCTCTCATAACTCACTTTTATGTGCTTTTCAGTCTCTAGCTGTTTCAGTATTAGAATTGAGCTTGATACACGCTTTAAGCTTACAGGTTACTTAAACAAATAGGACAAAACAGGGGACTATGCTTCTGTTAGAGAAGTGATCTCTGTAACCTGGAATTTTGACACGGTATAAAAGGAATTACTTGTGACACCAGTGCTTGTAGTTCATACTATATATGAATAAATATATTAAAAAAATACGCAGTTGTTTTTGTAATCTTTTTTATTACAGGTGGCCATTAAAAGGAAAAAAAAATATGTTTTCACCATGCTTTCAGGATTATGCTTTCATCTCAGAACTGTAAGCAGAGTAATTTACTGAATTATTGTATGTTGCCTTTTCCTAGGTAGGATTAGATACAACGTCTGTAGTGTTTTTATCTGAAATTTGATTGCAAAATGGACAATAGATGTCTTGATAATGATGTAAGGGGTTGTGTATTGTGAACAATATGACGAAGATAGCATCAGTGCAAACTAAGATGGCTTGCCTCTTCTGCTGTGTTTTTTCCGTAGTAATTTAACCCCTGGTATGCTAACCTCATACTGATACCCATCAGGCATTTGTATGAGAAGGCCATTTCTTTTTATACATCAATAACAGTAATAGTTGTGCTGTTGCTTCTGTTATAAAGATGTATTTGTGGTTACATAATTAAAGAAATGAGAAATACCTGTTAGACTGATGGATTTATCATGTGAAATGTAAAATTGTCATGTGATTATTCAGTAGGCCTTACCATGTTTTCAGTGTCTGCTGTATTAATATAAAATAGATGACCCCTGAAAGACATCTCTGAGTTACTTGCATGAAGAGAAAAGCATCCTCAGTTATGAGTTTTGACTGTCCAATTAGTTGCACATAACAGAGTTGTTTGCCAGTATGAGATCAGAGATGAGGTTAGAGAGTCTATTCTCCCCCACATGCAATTCCATTTAATCCAAATTTAAGCACTTGGCAATTCATGGGGCTGAGGAGCAGCAAAGATCTGTAGAATACGGCCTTTCTTATTGGCAACATTTTTGAGCAGTAGCTTAACTGAAAACTTTCACTTGGGAGAGGTAGTGATTGTCGGTTCTGATGCACTTTGGTTTTTTGAACTCTTTCACAGTAGCTTATGTGAAGCACAGTATTGGGAGCTGTGTCTGCTGTTTGTTGGATGGATAGTCTGCTGAGTCTAAGTTTTCCAGTTGCTTTTAAAGCTGAATTAAAGGAATTATTTTTTTATAATTAACACTGCTTTTCGAAATTCTGTTATCACCACCTTACATCTTTGTTACTGACAAAATGGCTTTTTGTGGTCTTTTTTTTTTTTTTTTCTGCTCTTTAGTAATGACTTTTCCTCTTCCTTATGCATGCATTCATGCTTTTCATTTCTCCATCTTACCTTTCTGGTTTATTAGTTTATAAACCTACAAAGATTCAGCCTTTGAAGTGGAGCACAGACCACCTAAGGACAAAATAAAAGTGCACAGTGTCATCAGGCTTTTGTTCTGTTTTCTCCCAGCCTTCTCTTTGTCACTTAGATTGTAAGCTCATCAGAACAGCATGATTTTGATTTTTGTCATGTGCCTACAGCCTAATGAAGCGTTGACACGTTTATTTGTCTTATAAAACTAAACAGAACATCTGTGGTTTTGAAAGAAATTGCATCTTGATTCTAAATGAGATTAATTTTTGATGTCTAGAATACTAATAGTTAGGGGATGAGAATATTACGATTTTGACAATTACCTATGGCCATGCAGGTTCTTGTATTGATGTTCCATTACAAAGCCCAAACCCATACATAATACCATGTTGTCAGCTGCTAATACTGTTGCATGCTCTCAGCAAGTACAAGAATCTTCTTCCTAGATACAACAGTTGTGAAAAGACTGCTAGTCTTCCAGACATTGTGTCCAAAAGCTATAATTAAATATAAAAAACTATTTGGAAAGTAAATTAGTAATAGTGAATTGGTGTCATTAAGGATGAGAGTCCTTTAAAAGACAGAAGGAAGCATTAAGGATTGTGAAATTTACTTTGGTTTAAAATTCAAGTTGCTTTGGATTTATAGTTAGAATAAAAAGAGCAAAATAAAGAACAGCGTTCAGAGTTGATCGTGTTGGCTATGGATAGGCTAGGCAAAACATTCAGAACTTCTGAATGTTCTTGGGTATTATTTGGGCAAAAATAATTGGATCCAATGCAACTTTATCAGTATTTAAAAAAATCGTTTAACTTTTTGCAGTATGTAAGGATTTCAGTATGACTATCAACTGGTTGATGCAACATTCTTAGAATTTAGGCAAAGATGATTTTGCTATTCATATTTAATACAGATATAATAACTGCTGCTTTGTTTTGCATAAAAATTATGGGAGTGCTGGTGACTTACAGGAACATCCACAGGCCTAAGGAAGAGTATTACTTCATATTTTTACTAGTTTTTTGGGTGACTATAAATGGCAGTGTTCCTGTCTTGCTCTCTTTCCTTCTGGGTTCAAGTGAATTAATGGTAAGAGAGCAACTAAAAATAAAGGAGCGCTAAGAAGTTTCAATGTCTGAATGCATACATGCTGTTAAGTGTTTACTTCTCAAACTTAGTCCGGTAGTTTTCCATTGTATTTGCTGACCTATTTAACTTGTTAAATCCACTATATGCACAGTTTGTCATTAACCTGCAGCAGTCAAACCACAGAAACCAAGCTAAAGAAAACTCATTTTTTCATTATTTTATATTCTATCAAACAAACAATGATTGAACCTCTCTTCAATTGGTTAGTGTATTATTTTCTTCAAAGCCCTTTGAGCATCTCGATTAGGACAGACACTTGCTTCCATGAGGGCTGCTGTTCAAGTCTGTACTGCTTGTCCTATTTAAAGACGACGTGTTCAGAGCAACATTCACGTCTTAGTTTAGGGTTTAAATGTCTACTTGATTTGCATTTACATCACATGTGGTAGAATGTTTGTACTGAGAGAAGTAAATTGGTAATATCCTATGTCTAAGCTTGCTGAGAGAATTTGCTGGGGGATTTGTGTATCTTCATAGATTTCTTCATAAAAACTACTGTATATGGTTCAGTATTCTGAGACTACTCACGCTGCTCATACTTATTGCTTAAAAAAAGGAAGTGGGAAAGATGGTGTATTTGGTAAGGTAGAATAGTAACAATTGAAAATTATTTCACCATGGGGGTTTTTTTTTGTGTGTTTTACAGTGGATTTTTTAATTGTTTGCTTAGGTATTTTGTCCTAATGTTGATGCAGAGCTCATGTTTCTTAGTGTAAAGTCCAAAGGAATTATTGTTGTACAACAACAACAAATAATGAAAAAAAGCGGTTTTTAAAGTAGTTTGAGTTAGGTATCTTTGGTCACGAAGCTAGCTTGCCACTGTACTGTTTTATAAATAGTACAATTCCTCTCTTTCAGTATTGGTCATCCAAAACACATTTGCTTTCAGCTGTATCTTGTGAATGCTGTCATAATCTCACATCAGTAAAAAAGACATGTTTTATGCTGGAAAGGCATTGTTGAGAAGCGTAAAGATTTTGGAGTAAGAGCTCCTGTGGAAAGTGCTCTTGTGAAAAGGTAGCCAAGGTAGCTGAATGGTGTATAAGAAGGGAAGGAGATAAAGTATATTTAACTGTGGGAATGAGAAGTTCGTTTTTTCTCTTTTCAGTAGCATTAACTAGAGCACTGACGAATTTGTTTACTCTTTGGTAATGATACTACTATATTCTTTTTAAGGTTATCTTTTCTTTTTTTTTTTTTTTTCTTCTTTTCACCATTTTTGTTATCCTGTGAGCATCCACCTCCACTGTTCTGTTCATAAGTGAGTGGCAGCTTCTGTTTTGCCTGACCTTACATTCCTCCTGAGAGGCAAAATGTACTATATCAAAATGCTAGATTTTCTCTGCAGCAGATTGTGAAATGCCAGATATGCTTCTTATCTATTTTGGGAAGCTTTTGCTAGCTTTAGGTTGCAATTTGAGTGAAGAATCTCTTACTCAGTTCTTTCTTCCTTAGTCTTCTGCTCTTTCTTCCTTAAAAAACTGAGGGTGTTTACTTTTGTTCTGTAGACAAATTATTATTCTTTTTCAACAACTCTTTATTTGTTAGGTCACTTGCTATGTGTTTGAAATCATCAGTTTCTCCAAAAGCTGTAGTCTATCATTAATATTTACAGCAAGCAGATTTTAAGCATTATAAAGGAGGAGGATCAATGTCTTACTTATATGAGACAGTGTGCGTGTTTCATTAGTTGTGCTTAACTGGATTTCTTTACAATTTTAGTAGCTGCATGCGGAAGTGTGAAGAGGAAAAAAAGCATGGAGTTTTCATGAAGCTGACATGGAAATTTGTTTTTTCCAAGAGAAACAAATCTAAAGATTTAGGGAAAATTCTGTGTAATAGAATCTAAATCCCTACTGTTTCCGTACAGGCTATGAGTTGAATATCTAAAACTAACCGGAGAAAAGTATTGTACTAACTAGGCCCTTATTTTTGTTAAAATATGTGTTTAGTGGCTTGCTCTGTTTGGGGCATGTAATTAAAATTAGGCTGATATACTCCTGTTTATAGAACGTATTACTGTGCCATTATACATCTTCAGTCACTTCAGATGTAATAAATGACTTCAGATGTAAAATGACTATTTCTTTCTCTTGCATGAGCAGAGCAGGATAGTGAGCTGCCCTTCTAGCTTTGTTAACCTCGTAGCAGTTCACACTTTTTGTGGGAAACTTGTAAACAGAGGGATAAAGTTTTTATGTTAGGGTTTTCCTCACATATGAAATAATGCTTTTGAGTTGTGGAGTATATGGAAAGAAATTGTATCAGTGAAATATTTATGGTTTAACCATTAGCCTAGGTAGCCTTTGTGACCTATTGAATTAGAAATGGGTCTGCTTTCTAATAAGAAAAGAAGCTACTTAAACTGCAAAAAGATAAAAATGATTGCTTGCACTCTTAATGTTAACTCCTTTAGTCCTCATCTGTAAGGCACAAAATGAGATCAGTCAAAAAATCAATTTGTATTTAATTTTATAGCTGCTGTGTATGCAGGCCATTCTTCCAGGTTCTAAGGTGTAATAACAGCTTTCTCATGAATAAATGTCACAAGAACATTACAGTATAAATACTGTCATTACGTTCTGTAAAAGTAGCAATATAGAAATAAAATTGTTGTGCATTAATGAGCTCCTAAATCGCTTTTTGCCTGCTGCTAAAATGCTTGAAGTGCAGAAGTGCTTTAAGATCGGTCTCCACATCTGCACTAATGATGCAGATTACCAAGACTGTGCTGTCACAAGGCACTTTTTCTCTGTATATCTAGGGCAGTTAAGGTGGGTCTAAACGAAGCAGTGAAAGGCTATGTAGTTAATGAGAACAATCAATAAGATTCTGTTAAGAATAATTAGTTATCTATTTAATATTAGATAATTTAATCTGCAAATATCTGCAAAAGAAGCCATATGAATTGTAAAAGCTGGTGTAAATAGTTCTTAGGGTAAATATTAGTTTGCTTGTTATACTTTACAGTATAAATATTTAACTTTATTTTTGATATTTCAGTTCTGTGTGGGTGTGAAACTTAAGTAATAATGCTGTTTACAGGATGCAAAGTCATACTATGAATTTACCAAGGCTAAGACTGCCTGTGTGACATTAATTCAGCTCCTTATTTATATGTACGGTGAAAGCATTTAATTACTTCATTTCATACTGTTTTTCCTTTTAAATGAATTTGTTCGTAACTCTACTTTTTCTTAAGGGAAACTGAAGCAACTGATGCCAAATATGACGGTAGTAGATACTAATTCTGGGGTAGCAGTCACCCACGTGATTTCTGGGTAGAATTAATGTTTTTAGATTTGTTGTACCAGCTTCTGCCATTTGAGCAAGTAAACTAAGTTGCCAACTAAGTTGCCAACTGAGTTGCCATCCCCGGTAGTCCTAGGTGGATGACAAGCTTTGCCAAGCAGTTTCATGATTACTTTCAGCAAAAAGAGTGATTACTGTTTAGCCTTTTGGTTCTCTTCCAGGGGCTGGAGAAGTGTGCTCTTTTTAGTACAGAGTTTGCTGCTACAACTCTGAAAAAAAAATGGTGTTTGATAAAGTTAGGGAGAGCATCTGTTCTGAAGATGAGGGGAAACTTCTTTTACAAAAAGAAAAGTGTGGCTTGTTTAATTTAACTGAAGGCTGAGGAAGCACAGTTGTCATCTAACTAATAGATATGCACATATTTCTCTGTCCCCACCTCCCAGTGGTGGAGGGTAGCAGAAGGAGGAATACCTGTCTAAGCTGAAAGCTATTAGTGGTTCAAGAGCAAAAAAGTACAAACAGTTCTTAAATATATTTGAGGAGGAAGAATGTTTCTAAGCACTGGAGCAAGGAAGGGTAACTTTCCGTTAGGTTTTTGTGTCACAGCTCTCAGCAGCTTTCATGAGAAGGAACGAAGACTTAGTGCCTATGGTAGCTTTGTCTGGGCTTCACAACCCCAAAGCTATCCTCTGTTCCCAGGAGGAAGGGTGCTAACGGGTGCATCTCATCATATGCAAAACCTTTTCAGCAAACTGTAGAGGTGGATTTTCTGCATAATTTCTGGCAACCTTTTCTTGAAGAGTTATAAAACAGATTTCCTGATTATGGATGGGGCTCTGGACAACCTGATCTAGTTGAGGATGTCCCTGCTTATTGCAGGGGGGTTGGACTAGGTGACCTTTAAAGGTCCCTTCCAACCCAAACTATTCTATGATTCTATGATTATCATTCTCTTTAATACAATGGCCCATCCATTTAGTAGAAACTAAGCAAATGGATTGTACCAAATACAATGTATAGAATATTTCATCCTTATTAATTTGACAGCCCTTTTCATTATAGGAGCCTGTTGGAGATACTTTAGTTCATCTTAAGCATCAGTCACCCTTTGTCTGACTAGAAACTACTTCTGTATTCTGTAATGACTCTTTTCTGGGCAAATGAAGTATTTTATTTAAATGTCCAGGGTTTGAAAGAGTGAGATTAGTAATGACAGTGTGGCAGGAGTTCTGGATAAACTCCCCTTAAAAGCACCATTGTGTAATGCATTGTCAAATATGCACTAATTTTTTAACCTCCTTCTTCAAGGGAAACGTTGTTGCTGTTAAGGAAACATAGTTGTTTACAGTTATATCACAATATAACAAACATCCCATTCCTTCTAGATACGTGATGTAATTACTCTTTTTTTTCCCTCCAGCCCAGTGTATTAATCGTAAGCTACAAGGAACTATCAAAAGCAGCTTCTCAGTTTGGACCTTATAAACAAGCAGAATGGCATCCTGACAGCACCATGATAGCTGTTTCAGTAAGTAGGGTTTTTTTCTTCTTACTGTAGTTGAACTATTGCAAAGTGTGTTTTATATTACCAATTTCTGTGCTTATACAAACTTGCAGATTGTATATACATATATTTTCACAAGATAAATATCAATTGAATAATAGTACCAAGGGTTTTTTGGATGATAGAAACGTCCTTTAGTAGTTCCCCCTCCCCCCCCAAGAATGAACTGCAGTTCTTTGTATTAAAATAAAGTTTAGATGTATTGATCCAGCATCTCATTACTTTAGTAATCTGGTCACAAAGAAAAAAGGAATTTAAAGACATGTGAATGAAAGTAGTAGTTGAGGAGTTAGGTGACATAAGCATATTTAGCTTGATAAATAGGGTTTACACATGTTTCCAAAAGGTGGGTCTTAAGAGGATGAAACTGTGGCTTTAAGGTGCAGTATCTCTTAGTGTTAAAAAAAAAATGGAAGGCACTGAGAACACAGAAGCAAGGGCAGTGATAGGTGATAAACTCTTCTGTTAAGAGTCTTAAAGGTAAAGATGAGACCTTGTCTCACATGGAAATAAAATCTGGTTTTGTAGCTGGTGCTGTGCTCACAGCAGTAAGATGGGCTATTTCAGCACCAGCATTTAAAAATTAATTCAAGGTGCAAGGTAGACACAACAAAGGTGGGAGTAGTGTTTATAGGAGTCAGAATATGGGATGATACTCTTGGTGACGTTTGGTCAGGTCTTACCTTAGGACCAGGTCTTAAATGGGGTAAGTTTCTTTTTCTAGCTTTTAAAATCAAGGCCGTTGTATTTAAGATTTGCTTGTGAGAAGGTGCAGAAGAAAAGAATGAAATCATTAAAATTCCCCATCAGAAGTTGATTACGTGGAATTACAAATTGAATAACAACTGCTGTATTTGTTGGTACACTGGCTTCATCTCCTAATGTAAACCGTCTTTTGTGCTTAAAGTGATGCCTGTAATGCTTTGTAGTTTTTAAACCAATCAGATATTGTTATCTTAGTGTAAAATACCAGATGGTTTATGGAATCGTTCCTGCCTCTACCAATATCATCATGACTCTAAATCAACTAAACTTCCTCTGCTCCCGTTTTCTTGTGTGTAACGCAGGGGTAGACTTTTCTGATTAGTTGGTTTAGAATGTTTAAATCACCTGAAAGAATCTCAGTGCAGTAAAGTATTTCTGTTAGTGTCAGATTATATTTTCAGTTAGCAAATGCTAATAGTTGCAGCAAAGGCAGAAAGGAGACTTCTGTAACATTTACTATGACTAAAAAAAGAATTTTTCAATTTTATACTACAGCATGTAATCACAAATAAACTATCCAAACACATTTTAGTTATATCTTTATGCAGTAGTTCAGAAGAGATTTAGATTGTTATATTGAATTACTTTGCATATTATGTTTTTTCTGTGATGTTGGGATCCATTTGCTCGAGGGACTTTATGGTTCAGCTGACGGTCAGACTGGCTTTAATTTCTGCCAGTTCAGTTTCTGTACGTTTAAGTTTTTCTGCAGCTAAATGTATAGTGTTCTTTTTGGCAGATGATGTCAGAGTCTAAATGCCCATGAAGTCTCAGTTTGTAAACTTAAGTTTTACAAGTTAAAATTCAAAATGCTCAAACCGTTTATAAAATAATGACTGTCATGAGATTTCTAATATTGCTTCTTGTGCTTATATTGCATCTCCTGGGTGTATGTGTACAAATAATATAGTCAAGCATGTTTGTTGTGCTAGTTTTAACACCAGTTCTGTTTTGCAAGTTTTTTTAATACACTTCTGGAATATAGATGAGGTTTAATTTGAAACAGTTACTGAGTCCTACTGAAAGACCACATTTACAAATATTGGTATTTTTGTTACAGAGAGACAGGGTGGAAAGGCAGCTTTGGGGTGTTAATGAAGAAGATGTTCCTGCTGATACGTGATACTTTTATCCCCAAGTAAAACTGTGAACTTCTTTCAAGGAGAATAGACATTTTCTCCCTTTTTTGTGACTTTTTGTTAAGAAGGAAACTAACGAAGGAGCAATAGCAAAGCTAGTTATTAATTAAAAAAAAATAGTTTGTACTACTAGTTTTGTTGAACTGAATTAACTTCAATTAATTACTGAATTCCTGTGCAATAGCTAAAAATACTAGTTTGAAAGCTGAATTGGGTGATTTAGTTTCTCACCTGTTATTACCTGTGCTCTTGAGTTTCTTGATTGTAGTAGTTTTATGTAATAATAAAATTATGTTGTACTTTGTTTTTAAGAAGATGAACAAAAGGCTTAGTATGTACTTATTAGCCAAGTGGTACATTCTGGTTTTTTTAATGGCATAATGATGGGGAGGGTAATCTGGATTTAACGTCCACTAGAGTAGTGATATACAGTGGTTTTTGTTTCTGACTACCAGAGTGTTCAGAGCATCTGTATGAAAATAAATCACTTTGCAGAATATGCTTTGAGGTAATTATTATTTGTACTGAAGGCAAACTTTGTTCTAGCATGTAAGGCTTTATAAAATACATCAAGTAGCTTTAATGGTATGCAGTTAAACAAACTTAAGCAGTTCTCACACTGTGATCATCCCCTAGCAATTCTAACTTCTTTTACTACTAGTATCTTCTATTGCTAAACTGTTGGCACATTTTCTAAACTGATCTTTTTTCCCCTGATATTTTGTAGTTTCTTCTCTCATTGCTGCATTTGTAATTTTTCCAGTGTTACTGGGAAATACTTTGTTTCTTGTCTAGATTAGCACATACACCCAAGGTAGCTAATTCTAGTAGTTAAACAAACTTGAGAATTGGGTCAACATGCTTCAATATAGAGAAATATACAAGGCATTTTAGTCCTTCCCCTGCTACAGGCAGTCCTCTGATACAGACTGCTCTTCAGTGTGCATTCCCATAGCTAAGGCAGAGCTTTATTAAACATCATAGCATACGAGAAACCATATAGCGAAATCCCTTGCAAAGTACTGTATGTTTATACTTTTGACTGTCAGAGATGAGTATGATCAGGGAACGGATGACAGTGATGGTTACTTTAGTAAGTTTCATTGCAACACAGACATTTCTAAAGCAATGTAGAAACCTATGTGAATGAATATGATCAATTTGCAGGAAGTGTATGGTTGAATGCTTCTGCATTTCATCCAGCTCTTCATGGAATTTGAGGTTCTATTTAGAAATGAACGTGTAACAATAGCAACTTTGTGCTTTGAATAGTGTTCAGTATGGCCTTTTGTACCTGAATATCAGTATAAAGATACCTCACAGTATTGTTTTACTTTTCCTTCCAGGATAAGATAACTTAGAGATTAAATATTTAATGATGTAATGGAAAGAACCTGTAAAGATGTTAGAAATGAGCATGTTTCTTTACCACATAATACCCGAACATGATATTACTGCACATAGAAAAGTTTCCATTTATTTTCAGCCTGTCTCAAGCTCACCATTATGGTCTGAATTTTATTCTTGCATGAGAAAGATACTGGCTTTGAATGAGAAAAATTGTGTTTCTTGGACTTTGACGCCGAAACACAAATTTCTTTCATGGTAAAGCAAAATGTTTGACTGGGGAAAAACATGGCATCTGTGAACTGCTAAACTAGGCTAAGAAGAGTGTTACTTTTTCCTTTATTCAGACAAAAGGAAACCAACCTTGCAAAGCAACTTGAAACCATTCATTTCAGTGATTCTTGTCTCCAGTAATAGTGCTTTGGGTACATGCCCAGGCCATATTAAAATGATTGGATGGAAACACTGTTTAACCAAAATGCATTTTCTGATTTGCCTGAAGGATAAATTTGTGCTTGAAACAAATCATACTTCTTTAAACAACTAACCTTACTGGTCATCTGCCTCTCCTGTGCTTACACAAACACTGGATCAGCTTCTAGTCATGACTGGAACATCTGATAACTAAATGATATATATTTGTTCTCTGAATAGTGTTATAGTTTGAAGTCAGCCTTCCAGAACAAGAGGATATGACTTGGGCTTGAATTATAGTAGAATTTTTTTCAGACACCGGAAGATTTTGAAAAGGTGTTGTGGTATCTAAAGATACTGTGTGACATGAGGGTATTTTGAAAACTATCTGGATGACCAACATTGAGAGACAGTGCCTAGCTTCTTTGTACTCTGTAGTGTCCATATGTGTTCAAACACCTGGAGGTCTTGCTACCTTCTGCTACATGCTTTCTGCATCAATTCTCTTTGTTGGTGGGAATTAGGTGCCCAGGTTCTAAATATCTGATGTAGCTGTCTGGTTTTATGTATTTATATGAATCAGAGGAAAATTTCTGCAGCACACATACATCAACAGTGGGGTTTTTCCATTTTTCTACCTACTGAGTGATCTAGTCAGTGGGCTTCAAGGGCTAGTATGGATTTTACCTAGAATGAATTTCAATGCACAGTTTTGTAATATAACTGAAACTTGATATGAGTGTATATTTGTGTTCAGTATCATAGAGTCATAGAATTGTTTAGGTTGGAAGAGACCTTCAAGATCATCGAGTCCAACCGTAAACCTAACACTGCCAAGTCCAACCACTAAACCATGTCCCTAAGTGCCACATCTGCACGTCTTTTAAATACCTCCAGGGATGGTGACTCAACCGCTTCCCTGGGCAGCCTGTTCCAGTGCTTGATAACCCTTTTGGTGAAGAAATTTTTCCTAATACCCAATCTAAACCTCCCCTGGCACAACTTGAGGCCATTTCGTCTTGTCCTATCACC
Source organism: Phoenicopterus ruber ruber (assembly GCA_009819775.1). NCBI lineage: Eukaryota > Metazoa > Chordata > Aves > Phoenicopteriformes > Phoenicopteridae > Phoenicopterus > Phoenicopterus ruber. The sequence goes on from CM020246.1 coordinate 31,941,785, forward strand.
TGTTTCTAGGGAGAAGAGACCAACACCCACCTCTCTACAACCTCCTTTCAGGTAGTTGTAGAGAGCAATAAGGTCTCCCCTCAGCCTCCTTTTCTCCAGACTAAACAACCCCAGTTCCTTCAGCCGCTCCTCACAGGACTTGTGCTCTAGACCCCTTAACAGCTTCGTTGCTTTTCTTTGGACATGCTCCAGCACCTCAATGTCCTTCTTGTAGTGAGGGGCCCAAAACTGAACATAGTACTCGAGGTGCGGCCTCACTAGTACAGGGGGAAACATGACACATATGCAGAAATCGCAAGAGTCTATAGATTTTACTCGTGCAGATAGACTAGATATATATCTTATCAGTGTTTTTCTTTCAGACTGCAAATGGATACATCTTATTTTTTGAAATCCCATCAGCAAGAGAGAAGTATCTTTATGAGCCCATGTATCCCAAGTAAGTATTTTAAACTTTCTCTGCATCCCCACAGTGTGGAAAAATATGAGTAGACAAGTCCTAAGCAGATTTTATGATAAAAAATATTTCCTTCCTAAGTATGTTTTAAAACTTGATGAGTATATGAAGCACTCCTATGAGTTAGAGTCAGTTCAGAGGAGAAGTTGGTGTAATTGGTTTGCTGTGCACTGGTAAGATTCCTTAGATCCATCTTATAAGCTCTCAAAATCCTAAATAACAGGGTTAAAATTGTCTAATTTTGTAATTTGAGGTAGTCTGTTGAATTCATGGTCTGTAACAAGCTTTAATAATTCCTTTTGAGTAACTCAGTTGAATAAGTCATGTTTCTTAGAAACTATTAGGGTGTAATTTTTTAATAGATTCCTCTCTGCCCCCCAACTTTGTAATAACTTAGAGATTTTTGAAACAAATGGGGAATAAATTCTCAATATTTTGGAAAGAATATGAGGCATTTTTATTAAAGATATGCAAGTATTTTAGCTGCCATGGGTTATGTTGTCATTATCATCTTATTTTCCTTATTGTAAATGACAATACATGTTATGTGTTAAAGTGTGACTGTATGTTGCATGTATTTGTGCTTGACTCAGTTGACTTCTAATAGGATTTGGCAAAATTGGAAAATATTTAGGAAAAATTAAAACCTCAAGGGGCGTATTTATGTGTGTTGGTGTGTGTTTAGATAGGCAGAATCTGTAGTCATTGATTGGATCAAATTTGTCCACAGGAATAATAAAACACTCTTGATTTCTCATTGGCTATAAACTACTTTTTTGATATATATCTCTCTGTATAACTTCATTATTATGATAATGCTAGTCAACTTAATCTTAAGGTTTTTTTCATATCCATAAAACGAGTTGAAGTTGATCAGTGGGTGTCTCCAAATGGACATCTGTGAGGAGTATTGGATACCCTATGATGTCATGTAAGAGGAAAACATTTTGATTTTTTTAAACCACAACTGTTAAACCATGAACATTAAATCACGTCTTCATGAGCATTTAAATTTTAAATCTCTATCCTTTTACAAGTGCTTATAGGAAGAAATGACTTGGCAGGTAGTAAATGATTTTGAAGTGAATTCTTGCTTCGCTGAGTGGAAAATTTTCTGTGTGTTACTACAATAATGCATCTTTTGGCTTGTGAAATAGCCCTCAAAGCTCTGGAATTAAATGGGATTTACTGTTGCAAGTTACTTGTCTATTTTTCAAAAACTTAAGACTAATAAAGACAAGTTATATTACATTACTTGCCTTTTCTGAGACCTGAATAGCACTGTCATCGGGGGAAAAAAAAAAGAAGGGCAGACAAACTGTTGCTGCAGCCTGTTGAAATAAATAAAAGGATAGTGTATCTTCAGCTGCAGATAATGCAAAAGACTAAACAATAATTTATGGTATGTTCTTCTTGTTCTGTTTGGAAAGTTGTCTTTTTTTATTGGCAAAATCTGAAAACATATGGAAATATGTATAAAATATACAGTAAGAGTTAAAAAAGAAGCTTTGGAAAGTTTGTGTAAACATGCCACATGTAGAAGGGTTTGAAAATATCTATTAAGCAGTCAATGACTAACCAGTCTAACTTTTACATAAAACATTAGTAATCGACTGGTGGTGTCAACCTAAAGGTGTGTGTTTTATGAAAAAGTCTTTCTGTTAGCTGTTTGTTGAATGATCAGGATTTTAAGATATATTTGTGTAGCCCAAAAGTGTATAATGCTGATTCTGTGGATGAGTAAGTCAAGGTGTTTGTCCCCAGAGTGTTTATGATAGGTTGCTCACAATCTCCTAAGACTAATTCATGTGCTTAACTTAACGATGAATGATCTCACTGAACTTACTGGGATTACTAGTCTGTCTATATTTAGTCCTCAATTTTGACAACCTACAAAAAAATGCTGCTGTTCTGGTTATAATAGATCAAACGAAAGACACAAGTATTTGTGTTTGAATTATGCCTGCTGTGATTAACGTCAAATTATTCTATAAGCTCTTATAATGGGATGAACTTTTTTTGTGCAGATACAGTGCACTGCCTGTAGGCAGTTTCACTGATTTGCTTTGTAGATCAAATACTAAAAAAAACAAACAAAAAAAAACCCCAACCCAAAATGAACAAACAAACTAACTAAACCAAAATCCCAGAATTGAAAATTGTAACTTTCTTCTGGCATATATTCATTTTCCAAAGACATTATTTCACTGAAATGCTTGGATTTCATTTCTACTGGACTGAACAATACCAAATTAATTTTATTAACTCAGAAGCCATTAAAAATCAGTGACAGGCCTCATATGTGACTTGCCTTGTGCTTGAAAGGGGCCATCTTACTGTTTTCTCCCACTTTAACAGTATGTTCTTGGCTCGTTCCTCTATGTTGGCAGCAGTGATTATGCAGCTGTGCTTTAAGTAAAGTCAGGTTGCTGACCCAATGGGGAAACTAAACCAGCCTAGCTCCCTTCTTTACTCCTCCCTGTCTCCTCCCCCGGATTCCAGTAGCTTAGCTTGCAAGTTGGCGTATAATAAAAGGCTGGCATTAGAAACTGGTGACCTTGAAGCGGCACTGAGTAGCAGCACAGGGGAGTTCAAAAACGTGGAGTGACTGCTCCGTGATACTTGTGCAATAGTTCATGATAAAGCAATTGCTTGCAAAGTTTTAGCTCTCATGCGGATATTAATTATGACTTGTCCAGCTCTGTCTTATGTGGTCATTTACCTATGTTAGGCAAAGTGAGTGGGAGGGTGGTGATTTTTGCAGTGAGTATAAGGATGTAAGGCTGTCCTTGTATTAGTGGTGCGATAGGACAGCTGCTGGAAACAAGTCAGTAAAAACAGTGAAATGGATGGACAGCAGGTTCAAATGTAGGTCTCCACACTTTGCATATTGGAGGGTTTTTTTGTCTACCACTCTTCTCTTTGGACACCTCCACAACCTACCAGAAAGTTAAGAGATGTTGTAGAATATCATCAGTTGTGGTTGGTTGGTTGGGTTGGTTGGTTGGTTTTGGTTTTGGGGGTTTTGGGGGGGAAGGCTTTAGCTAGCGAGCACACTTCTGTCAGTGCTCCTAAAAGTTCAGTCTTATTCTACTTTTTAAAATTATGAATAATTCTTAATGTTGATGAACTGTCCGCATCTACTAACTTTTTGTAAGCAGAATGAAGCCTGTTCTCTAGTATCTTTTCTTTAAATAATAATGGCCAGTTCTGACAGAAACGTAAGATTTCAATGTAGTGACTACAAAAATAAAGGAAAACTCTCTTAATACAACTTCAGCTTGAACAGAACCCCTAAGCAGTACAGGTCAACCTAATGAGGTGGTCGTGCACTGGGAGTACACACCATACAAGTGAAAACATTGGGAAAGGTTGTGTTTAAATTTTGCCAGCTTAGCTCTCATTTAAATGAAATGTATGTATTTTACCGTAAGTAAAAAAAGAATGTCAGAAAAGTGGGTAATAAGGTATATGATAGACAGCCACTTTCTTGACTTCGGTTACTTTTGCAGTCTTCCAGATTGTGACACAGGTATCTGCAGTAAAGTTACAGCTTTATGAGGTATTGGTATTTTTTAAATAACTGCTTTAAAATTTGCTTGATAATGGTTTAGCCTTGATTTGAAGAAAAGGACCAAAAAAAAGTTGCTGAAAATAAAAATCACTCCTCATTCATCCATATGGGAGAGGGATGTTTGTGGAGAAAAAGTACAGTCCTTCCAGTTTATAGTTGTTATTACACAGAGTTGTTACTATGTACAGCTGTTGAGCAAGGTGATCCAGAAGAGGTTGCCTGTATTTGATCTGTTAACAGAACTATTCTAGCATACAGTTATTGTGTAAACTGTAATTACACTTACAAAAGTGTTTTGCTGGTACAGCCTAGACAAAATGCCTTGAGGTAAAAAACAAAAAACAAACAAACAAAAAACCCCAAACTCCAAAACTGCATGGGAAATGACAGAAAAAAATTTGGTGTTTATAACTCGATACACATTGCCATATATCTAATCACAGTATGATTTTTTTTCTAGGGCCGAGTCTCACTTCTCTCCCGATCTAATCAACACAGGTTTAGTAGAAGAGCTAAAGCGTGAACTGAGGCTAAGCTTTCATCGTGTTTGAATGCAAGAGTCTTTGCTTCCCCTTATCTTTTAGTATTGTGAAATAATCAGATTTTGGAGAGTTAAGGTTGAGTGAACTCTCCCCGCCCCCCCCCCCCCCCCTCCCCAGCTACTGTTTGTTTAAAACCAGACAGAATCAGAGTCTAGGAAAATTGATTTCCTGTTTAAAAATGCCCATTTGGCATGACTTCCTCCTTTTCATATCAACCTATTGTAATGGTCTTTATATTCTGAAATTCAGTGTTTTAATGGAAGTGCTGGAATTTGAGATTATCAATGTTTGCGGCTGGAATCCACAAAACCTTTTAAGTTTGTTCTATCAATATCTGAGGGCATAGCTCTTACAAAATTGAGAATATATTAAATACTTTAAGATGGTTGAGTAGGAAATTCTTTTTAAATGCTGGTTATTTTATAACTTTAGAGGTTTAATCAATTTAAAATATACTTATGCAGATATGGTAAGGGTTAAGGAACTGACCTGTTCAGCATTGTGCACATTTTATGTAAAATCTATTATTAAATTAATGTGATAAAACAAGTGCTTATACCATATCCACAGCATTCTGTCATGAATTCTGAGTATTTATATTTATATATAAAAAAAGGAAGCTTTTTACATTTTTGCTGGAGTCAATTGATATTTTTTTGTCAAATTGTAATATTTTAGGAATGTTATCAACTGCACTTGTTCTATTGAAGGAAATATTTCTAGCTCTGTTGGTATTTGGCTAGGAATTGCTAGTCTGTTCTTGCAGTGAGCAGACATTCATGCTCAATGAAAACCTAGAGTATCCTGCTTAATTTGTTAGACTAAAAGCAGGAAAAAAAAGCAGTGATTGTGTGGGGTTTTGTTTTTTTAAATTGAGCCAGGATAGTCTACAGCTTCATTCCAGCTCTCAGAGACTTTGCTGCAGTTGAGAGCAGGCTTGGAAGAGAATCAATATTGGCCATTAGCCCGCATTCTGGGATACTTTCCTGCAGTGAGCACAAGTACAAAGTCCCGCTTCAATTAGTTCAGTCTAATTTTACCACCATATTACGAAAGTCGTTACAAGATAAAACATGAAGAAAACATATGTATGGTAAGATAATAGAACAGTAAAATAAAATTAAACTCCTGTGGTACTCTTAAGAAAAGTGGCAGTGCATACAAGCAAATTTGTAGTTTTGCAAGCTGTGGCAAGGTATGGTAATATTTTTTTTGAGGAGTTCTCAAAGGAATTTGTATACATACTCCTTTGTTTCATGGTGAAGAGATATGTAACACCATCACAGTATAGGCTTCCCTGTACTGAACTGTTAGTTATTTCTGTTTAGAGTTTGGGCAAGGAGAGTGACTTAAGATTTGTCACTTGAAGAGACAGTGTGCGGTGACTTAATGCTGAGGAAATTTTTGCCTTTAAAAAAGACAAAACCTGAAAAACTTTACACAGCTAATAAACTAAGCGTGGTAATTGGAGATTCTTTTGCCTTCGATTTCTTCATATCCTCAAGTGGAGCCTGCATTTGGGGGTTGGGGGAAGTGATATGAATATTGTGTAAATTTTGAATGAGACCTCGATGCTGTAGATTTTTAAGTACCTGAAAATGCTTTAAAAATTGAAGTTGTTTTCTAACCAGTATGGGCACGTGAACAAGCTAGTGTTTATATCCTGGTTTACAATGCTGTATTGTTGCTTATACATCTGGTTACTGTATTCATGTCCTAGTCTTTCCGGCACTTTTCAAAGCTTTTTCCTTTTCTATAGCAAGATGGTTTATAGGTGCCCTAAATTACTTCATCAGTGGGGATTTTTTTTCCTTATTCAGTGGATTTAAGATTAGTGTGTGCAAAGGTTTTGAACTTTAAACTCTGCAAGGGTAACCGATGAGGTGTACAGTTAATTAACTTACTAAATAATTTTTGTTCAGAATTAAGCTTGTGCTAAACTCTAAGTTTGTGGTTTTGCCCGTAAGTTGTTTTTGGCATTGATTGGAAAATGTATTTTTAAAACTAGATTAGTTGTAGAATTTTTATTAACCATTATGACGCTTGCTAGCCCTTGATGTGGTTCAGGAGGTTTAAAATGATGTCAAAAAATCTTTGCAACTGGAATAATAATTTGGTAAACCATTTAGCTTTTTTATGTGAATAGTTGATTAATATGCTAGCTAGTTATTTCTCTTCTCAAACCACAGAAACTTGTTATTACTCAATTGGGTAGAAAAGGCTGTACTAAGAATTACTTTTCTAAACCCTTATTCATTCTTTATAGTTGTTTCCATAGTCTCTCTTTAAATTTTTGTTTGTCCAGCTCTTGGCAATCTGTGTGTGTATAGCTCTGGATCCAGCCAGACTTATTTCATCTTCAGCTGGTGGCTGCGTGCAGCGTATGGTGGAGAGATGCAGGTTTAAGGGTGAGAAGATGCTAGTTGTATGAAATCAAAGCTCAGAGTGTAACTTGTTTTATTTGTTTGAGAACCATTCCTAAAAACCATGGTGGGCACTGAATTGTTAGTGAAGAATCACACGTTTAGAGGTGATGATGCAGGCTCTTTGAATCAGGTATTAAAAAAAGTAAGTCCTCAGCTGTGTAGACAATTCACTAAGTGATGTCTTCACATGAACCATTTAAAAACAGTTAATAAACACTGTGTAATTGTGCTAATGCAACAATAATAGCTGTTGTCAGTTTTTTTGCTTTTGTGCCTTCAAGGAGGCAACTCAGAGTTCTTGGTGGTGTAAATTCAATTAGAAACATTGTTTGCCCTGTTTTTCACACATATATAATGCTCTTAATAGTTGAAACATCAAGGTGTTGGGGTTTTCTCCCCCCCCAAAAAAAAGTACTACTGAAGAAACCATTTTAGCAGTAACAATTAAGAGTATCATAGCCCGCAAAGCAGTATAAAAATATTTTACCTTGTTTGTGTCAATTATTTGTTCTAAAGATATTTACTGATGAACAAGTCTGGAATCTTCAGTATTTTTTTCAGTAAAATGTCTTCATTACTTCCTAAGCAGCTGCAATTTGACTAGTGGGAATGGATGCTACTGACTTGTATGTTGTTTGTTTTTTTAATTAATGTGCTATCTGCCATTAGCCACACTAATTTTTTTGGAAGCATGATATTTGTTGACTGTGAGAGCGTCTCTGAACTTTTCCAAACTATTATCCAGCCATAACAGCTACCTATGTTACTATGATTACCCCAGATAGTAAGGTGGAAACTTAAATCCTAATTTATTCTATTTCTACCTCTGGAATAGAATTCTCCAGTAATAAGGAGAAAAGAGTGAACATTATTTTGAAAAACTGGAGACTTACTTAGAACAGACTAAAAAAGATGATGTGTTATACCTTATTTGCAAATAATAAAGAAGTCCTTAAGTACATCCTTTCAGATTCTGCTGTAATTAACTTCCCAAGTCTGTCTTAGTTGCTTCTGCTAGCAGTGACTAAGTCTGGTAATGATGCTTCTGAGTGAGTTTTGTCCGTGGATCATGCTTTATCATTTGACTGCTGTTCATGTAGTGGAGGACCTAAGTGCAGTACTGTGCTACTAGAAAAATTAGCTGGCTGGTGTCCTGTTTTCTCCCTGAACCTCCCCCCACCCCAGATAACAAACTCCAAGGAAATTCTTCCTCCCAGTTCAGGGGGGGCTAGCTGACTGTGCTTTTGCATGGTGCTAGGTCTTTCTTGAGTTTAGGATGCTTAAGGTTTGTTGGGTTTTTGAGGGAGAGGGGAGAGGGTTTAAATATGCTTTTCCGTTATCTTATTGTTGCATCTTGCATCATAGTTTGAGCTTACAGTTTTTTCTTCTAACAGAATCAGTGTGTTACTTCCAGAGCCAGTTCTTCCTCTGTGAGAAGATCAAATGAATACAAAAAACTATGACTTCATGCTAAGAATTTTAGCAATTCACTTATTTATAGGCTTCTCTTTCATTTTGGGGAAGTCCGGTTAGAACTGAACAGCAGGAGAAGGTTAATGTGGGGAAAGTTTAGAGAATTGGCATTTGGAGAAAGAGGGCAGGCCCTTAAGGTAGACTTATTTACCATTCCTCTTTACCCTTACTTAAAAGGTGGTTCATGAGATACAGTTACGTACGCTTTCGATGTCTGAGAGACATTTTGTTACACCGTATAGTTCTCTGTTCTCTGTGAACAAGCATATCACTGATGAAATGCTAAATAGGGAACAGAGAATGAACCTGGTGATTTAAAAAATACGCTAATATCTTCAAGATCTGAAACTTCCCTATAAACCTTGTATTCTACCTTTAAAAAAACAGTCTGGCATTCCTAATCTTTCCATGTTTGGGATTTTCTTGGATTGCAGATGTAGTGGGAAATTTTTCTCAATTCTGAGTGTTAAGAGGTTTTATTCACAGGGTAAGTTACATTAACAGATACTGTGCGAATAGAAGTGAAGTAATTATATTTGTTTCGACATGCAGCTGGTTGGTCACTGGAATGTGTCCATTCCTCTCAATTCTTGTGCAAAAGTGAGTTACTTAAAAGTCTGGCTACAACGGTAGCAGATGCTGATGTGGCAACCCAGACCAAACATTCTTTCCTGCTTCCGTCAGCAGTGCACATTCTCTGTTTAAAGGTCAAAGCAACTTAACTAGTAAGGCTGACTCATGCAGATGTGGACTATATGAATGCAGTGTACTTTTTTTTTGCTCCCCCTTTGCACCCATAGTAAGGGTTTCTGTTTGAATCGATGGATTTGACGTAATCACAGGCAATGAATTGAAATACTGACATTTTGGAGTTTCGGTCATGATGATGGTGCCTCAATGGAAAAAGATATACTCCACAGATGGTAACAAATTTGCTGAAACTAGCTCATGAAACTGAAAATACTCACATATTCTTGCAAACTATTTTTATCAAAGGTGTTTAAAGAGAAAGAAGCCTGCCCACATGGAGACTTGAAATTTCTCTTCCAGGAAAAGATGTCTTTTAAGCACTACTTAACACAGCGATGTTTTTAGTTGTTGCTATCAACATTATTCTCATACTAAATCCAAAACACAGCACTATACCAGCTACTAGGAAGAAAATTAACTCTATCCCAGCAGCAACCAGGACAGAGTGATACATTAACTATCCTTACAGTAATTTTTCTCATTTTTCTCTATAATCCTTCATGGTCACCATAGGTTTTTTTCTGCATGTTTGTCCTTGCTGCATAAGAGAAGGAGTAGTATCCATCAAAGAATAACAGATATGAATTTTGTGTTTTGCTATTAAACGCTAATGGAATTAAGGCATTTGACGTCAACTGAGATAACGAAGGCAGGAAAGAGATTGAGGTATCCTTGTGGTGTCAAACTTATCTAAAACTGCAGCTGCTTTGCTTTCTGCCGTGTCTTAGGCAGTTGCATTGGCTGCTCTGGTGTATAATAAAAGAAGCGTTTCGTCAGTTAAATCCAGGTAAAGATTACGTAGATTTGCGTACATATGTATTGTTTCTGACTAATGAAGTTATACTAAACTCTAACTTGTCTGCCATGCCTGTTTCATGCATAATTTACTTTGTTTACTAGCATAATGCTCATGACATGGATGAGCTAGGTGACATTACAATACTTATGATTGTAGGTCAGTTTTCATTTAAAAAATAAAAAAGTTAATGAAACACATGGCACATCTGATAACCCAGACAAATAAGGAATACTTTAGTGATGCTGTACTGAGTTCTAAAATAACTGCATTTCATTTACCTGTTGGGTTATGCATGCTGAATTAATAGTATGAACATTGATTTGGCATAAGAAACTGAAAAAACACGAACATTTTACTGTCTATAATATCTGTAATGCATCTTGGCAAAGAATGAATTGGAGATACTTAAAAATTCAACACATTTAATTAATGGAAACAGTTGGATACTATTTTATTGAATCAGAATTTGCGTTAATATATATCACTTATTCTAGGATTATTAAGATGGGCTGCACAGCTAATGTAATGTTCATTCTCCGTTCACTGTCTTGTTTTGCTTACATACTCTTTATAGGCATATAGGATGATATGAGTGACGGAACTTTTTGCACTGAAATTATGTCCTAGACACTAAGTTCTGCTTGTGGCAGGTTGCACGCAAGTGTCTGGTGTATATATATACACCATAGAGTATTATATATAGAAAAACCCCATGGGAATGTAAGTCAGTAACTCTTACCTCTTTTGAGGGACATCTTGTTTCAATTGTAGTATTTCTCTTTTATTTTAGAGGAAGCCCACATCTGAAGGGAACGCCACATTACAAGGAAGAACAATGTGCTCCTTCATTAAATCTAGAAATGAAGAAAGTGCTGGACTTGCAAGCCTCTATCACAAGGTATGCTTACTTGTTAAAAAGTGAAGAGGAAACTGGATGGAAAAAAACTTCTAGTCAGTTTTTAGGCTTTTTAATAATAAGGACTAATAGTTACTAATAGTGAATTACTAATAGTAAGTCTAAGGAGGTGAAAAAGTAAATTGCTGTTTAAGAATGCTTTCTTTCTGTGCTTGGCTATACTGATATTTTTGGCATATAGAAGTATATAGCACATGTATGTTCAGTATTACATTATGTTACAATAAATGTGTTCGTCCTTGGGCTCAAAGTATGGATTAGAGATTTCATGGAGACATAGGTACATAAAGGCAAAACTATATGTAGCATTTCAGCATTTCTCCGGCTGCCTGCAGAGGGTCCCTATTTGTCCTGGAAAAACTTTTTGTTTACCTCTTCCTTTTTTTTTTTCTTTTGTGGTGATTGCCTTTCCTATAAATAAGCTTTGAACATGCTAAATAAGTGTGTATGAAAAGTTGGTGAACCTGTATAGCATTGGGGTGGGATGGAAAAGTAACAAAGCGCAATTTGGGAAGAGGCCCCGTAGGAGAAAATGGATGTTGGAAGAAATGCAGTCTATGCTGGAAAAAGCTTTTCTAGGAAGCTGCAGGTTATTATCTGCATGCGAATATACCAACAGTAGTTTGCAGAATTTTGGAGATGTTTGAGGAAGGATTTAAGAGAAGTCTAATTTCTGCTTAGACCATGGGTTAGAAAGTGTTGTGGATTATTTACAGCCTAGGCAATATTGGTCAGTTTCTAGGATAGATGAATACTTGATTGTTGGCAGCAATGTCTTATGTTTAGTCAAAAGTATTAAAACAATCTTCAGCATTTCATATACTAGTTAAACACTTACTCTAACAATACAGACTTGTTAATGAACTCTCATTCCTGGAGAAAAACAGAGGCATATACCATATTTTGTCAGCTTGGTACCTTTACTGTCTAGAGGGCCTAGGCACTTAGTTTGTAACTCCTCAACATAGTTGTTTATACAAGAAGCAGTAATATGGTGTTTGTTACATTAATTGATTTTTCTGTGACATTGATTTGAGATGCAGTTTTTTGGAGAATGACAAATACATTTATTAGTTTGCAGTCCATGTTAGAGGATCTAATTGTTGCTACTGCCGATGGATTTCTCCATCTCGTTCACTGGGATGGTATGACCAATGGAAGGAAGGCCATCAACCTATGTACAGTTCCATTTTCTGTGGACCTGCAGTCTTCTCGAGGTAGGTTTTGGGGGGGGGGGGGGGTTATTGCTTATGATGGTCAACTATAGGCAAAATACCGTCTAATATAAAATATTGTCTCTGTTCTCAAGCAAAGATGTGAAAAATATGCCTTTTGTAAATGTGAACAAAATAGCCTGTTTAAATTAGGTTTTTTCTGTGAAGTAATAAGTAAACAACTGAAAAGTCTGTTGACTTGCAATATTACTAGGTAGACATATTTTTAAATTACCAATATTTTCTCAGCAGGTTCATTTTTGGGCTTTGAAGATGTTTACATCAGAGATATGGAATACTGTGCCACGCTTGATGGTTTTGCTGTTGTTTTTAATGATGGCAGAGTTGGTTTCATTACGCCAATGTCAAGTAGATTCACTGCTGAGGTATATTTCCTTTAGTGTTTCTAGCAAGCACTCTACAATAAATGTGTTTTCCGTGGTCTCTACATTTCAGTTAGCTTTCTACTTTAAATTCTGTTCAGCTGCAAAGAAATGAAAATTTAGCAACTGCTTAAGAGGTAACATAAGAACAAGACTGTGTTTCATACAACAATTTGAACTAGATTGTTTTAGGGCTAGTACCTGTCTATGGGAGAGCATAATGGATAGTAGATTTAATCTACTTCAAAATGTTATTATAGTTCTGAGGTTTTCTTACCGTCTGTCCGACAGACTTCCTGTTGGTAGTTACAAGTGGGGTGATAAGAGGTGATTTCTCCTGTGGCAAAGTATCATAGGTGCTATTTCTAGCTTTCAGCTGTAATCAAGTCTAACTCTTCTCATCATACGAGCATACTTCAGAATTTGTTTTAAAGGAATCTTTTCCAAGTTGGGTGTTTTCTTACCTGTAATTCAGCCTACAAACTGTACTACATTTTGTCATTAGGTCTCTTTATTTTAATTACAGAAAACCCAGAAGGATTTGTGTAGTCTGTCCCAAACTCCTTCACACACTTACAGTATCTGTCATTTTAGCTGTTGCAGATAGGAATTTGTTTTCCTGTTTTGCCTTCATCCTTAGTACCATCTACTGATTTTTATGCAGTCTTGGGGATATTCTTACCTTACAGGTATTGAATTGCTTTGGTTATTCAGAGCTCTGATAAACAGTTTCCTTACATATTGGCATCTTTCTGTAATTTTTATTAAGAACAATGAAACCAGTTTTACATATACTGGATTTTGTTTATTTGAGCCACATCAGTTAATCTTGACACTTGCAATATAGATTTCCTGAGGTGATGAAGGTCAACTGGCAGATCTGTAGTATGGTGTACATAGGTAGAAGCTGACTACTATCATGAATAAAAGCACTGTTTAACCAAAAATTCTGTGAATTCATTTCTTTACAGCAGCTCCATGGTGTTTGGGCACAAGATGTGATTGATGGAACTTGTGTGGCAGTAAATAACAAATACAGGCTAATGGCATTTGGATGTGCCAAGTAAGTTTTATAAGGCTGGTTCAATGGGGGGGAAATTATTTCATTATAAAGCTTAAGTACTAGTTTCTTCTTACCAAGTTGTGTTGCAAGAGCTGCACAGATGAAAATGATCAGTCTTCCTAGAGGTGGTATAATCTGCTCTGTCAAGAAGGTAGGAGGGAAGAGGAAAGAAATTATTGTCTGCTTGAACTGCAATTGAAATTGATGCTTGCTGTTCAGATCTAGGGAAAAAATAAAGGTGGCTGAACCAGTAGCAAGGATTGGAAAGTGCTGCTGTCCCAGTTATCTCAAAGCAGGATTATAAAGTCAGTTTTAAGTAGTTAATTGTAATAATATTGGACAAGAATCAGCACTTCGCACCCAACTGAGAAAATGCTCTGTGAAGTGTTGATTTGGTCAGGAAAAATGTTGCCTGTTTGAGTAACTGTGAATATTTTTAAATTAAATGTTGCAAAAGTGCTTTTAGTTGTGATGTTTTGCTTACTGCTCCTTCAAGACAGTTCCTCCTGTATAATACTGCTTTAGCTGGCCCAGAGTGCAGCTTTTTTTGTAAAAAAAAAAATTGTATTTTATTTGTTTTTTAGAGCATTTCAAAAGATCTGGGTGGTTTAGTCTTCAACTGTTTTCTTCAGAAATAGTATTCTTGGTTGTAATAACAATGCAGCGTGTTGGTGTTTGCCTCTGAAACAGGAATAGTTACTATAATTCATTGATCTTGGTATGCATTAGTACACTCCTAATGAAACTTCAGCACTGAGTGAATACTGACTTCCCTCAGGGTTTGTCTTGCAGTTGGAAGTTGTAAATATATGTGGATTGTGTGAGCATGTGAATTTTCAGAAAATGAAATAGTCTTAGTGCATTGGTTTTTATAGGACTAGTGTTTTGGGTCCTCCACTGCCTTCTGGAAAGTATCTTATAAATTTGTTTCATAAAGTTCTTTGACTGTTACTTGACACAATGTTTCTGTTCGAGATAAATTTGATATTGGTGAGAGAAAAGCAGCTTTTATTAACCTCTTGAAATTGATGAGAAATCCAAATGATCTGTAGTCTAAAGCATGTGTAATCTCTTACAGCGGGTCTGTGCAGGTTTATACGATAGATACCACCACTGGCGCCATGCAGTTTTCTCATAAATTGGAGCTGACACCAAAACAATATCCTGGTGAGCTACTTTTATTGCTAGAATTTTCCAGCTGTTCTTAGGGTATTAAAGAATATTTTTGTCCTTGGCTAGTTAACAACTATTTGTTGTTTACATTATCACTGATGGGATTAGTATTCAGTCTTGCATGTTTGTAGTAATTTACTCTTGCACATTTTTTCTTTTAGCTGCTTGCTTGTAGCTGACTTTTGGATGTGTTTCATACGTGAGGGTCTGGGGTTGTTTGGTTTGGGGTTTTTTTGCTAAATGGGAACCTGAGTTAGCAGTTTACAGACAGTGGTGCTTCTGGTTCTTCCTTTTTAAATGCTGCAGATTTTAGTCGTTCCCACATGTGGTCTTGAGATTACTTTTCCATTACTCACCTCAGAAGATGGGAGATTATTGTCAAAACTGATAGTGAATATAATGGAGGCATGAATTAACTTGAAACAGCTGACGTGTAGGGTACAGAAAAAAATGAGTAATCCAACACCCTGCCTGAACTGCAGTGAACAAAAGCTCAGTGGAATTTTTCATGTAGTAGTGATGAGTATTGCAGTCTTGAGAGTGAGGAACATATAAAGTGGGTAAATTGTGTCCTCAGCTGAAAATGTGTGTGCCTATTAGGTTTCAGCAAAAAACCCAAATCTGTAAGTAACAGTTTTACAGTTGTGCTAAGTGCTAAAGGAAGAAATTTCAAGGGTGACTATAGAATCTTGTTTTGTCCTAAAAATCATTTTACCAGAATTGCAGTTCTATGGTTGTATCATAGCACAGTGTATTTCTGGCCTGTTTTCATGTATTCTTAGTTTCCTATGAAACCAAACATGTATTGGAAAGAAAATATGAATTCTTCATTTGCTGCTTACTCATTTTGAGATGGTTAGTTTGAATGCAGCGAAGAAGTAAATTGAAAAATCAAATATTTATGTCCATATATTTTTGTTTCTACTCTTATGGTGAAAGCAGTTGAAGGACATTTGATGTTTTTCACATGGTATTTTATTGTCTGTTTTTAAACAGATATTTGGAATAAAACGGGACCTGTTAAACTAATCAGATGGTCACCTGATAGCTGTGTTGTGATGGTGACCTGGGAATGTGGAGGCTTGTCCTTATGGAGTGTTTTTGGTGCTCAGCTTATCTGTACTTTAGGAGGTGATTTTGCGTGAGTATCTTTAATGAAATTGTAAAATATTTTTTTAGAAACTCTTTATTTTTCTAATTAAAAGCATTTAATTAGAAACTAATCCACTGAATTAGCTTTTAAAAATCTTTTTCCATTATAATTTGTTAGATATTAGAATTACTGAATAATATTCAGGAGGGGATCATTTGAATATAAATGATTTTTTTGGGTTTTTTTTTTGTAGTGGTCTTTTTGGCCATAAAAGCAAATTACCCTGAAGGCAGGCTTTAGCAGACAAATATTAAAATTCCCTCAGTGACAGTATATATTTGCTGAAAATGTGCTAACATCCAGAAATTACAATTCAATCAGTTTATGCTAGACATCTGACAATTGCATTGCCTTTTATGCAATGTCATGGATCAAACAGGCTTTATAGTTTGAGGTGAGGTTCAATATAGAACCATATGACAATGCAAAGATAGGAAGATAGTTTCTTACTTTGACGAAGTTATTTCCAAACTCAAACTTTTTCTGTTCTGTTTTTAAGGTATCAGTCTGACGGTGCCAAAAAGGACCCTCTGAAGATCAATTCTATGGTAAATACGAATGCAAAAATACTGTAGTAGGATGGCTGTTGATTTTTAAAATTATTTTTAGTAAAACAGATTTTCAGAAAATCAAACTGGCTTTCTCTAGCTTTATTACTTTTAAAGAGTAAGATGCCTTTACTACACTTCCTAACACCAATGTTGTATTGAAGGAAGAAGGGAAAAGAGGACAGCTGATGGTTCCACCTCTCCCCCCCCTTATGTATATGCCTAATCATGAAGTGTGCATGACATGCCTTTTCTTGACTTTGCTTTTAATATTAAGAATGAACACTTTTGGTTTTCCTTAATATCTTTTTTTTTTTTTTTAATCTAGTGCTGTATTTCAGAGTACAATAAGACAGAAAACAACACTAACTGTAAACTTACTTATTTCCCGAAAATTACTAGCTTACCTTTTGGCTGTTGAAGTAGCTTAACTCAGAATATGAGCTCAAGAAAAACGTAACTGATGTTGTTTTAATACAAACTAATTAACATGAAATCCTGCTAGTCTATCAAATTAGTAGATGTTGATAAATATCAAACACAATCTTTAAGGCCTCTTTTACAAACCATGATGAATTTTGTACAATACTTCTAAAACATTTTATTTTATTTATGTATAGCCTAGTTCCTATGAAAATTGACAATTTCAAATATGCATTCCAAGTGGATGTGCATATTTACAAGGACAGTACAATGTACCTTTTAAAAAAACCCGAAGACTGAAATTCTGATACCATTGAATTTAATGAACAACAACCAGTGTAACTTTGGGGATCAGAATTTTTTCATACCTGATTGTATTTGTGGATTTTTTTGTTAGTTGCTTTAAGCTACAAACTAAACAGTCTTCGTTACTTATGTGGATGTCTTGCATAGTTACTTTTCATTTAATCAACATTTTTACATAAAAAAAGAAAAGAAGTTAAGCTAGATTCTTACTGTTCCTTGTGGATTTTACTGCTATGGGTTACTTATGATTCCTATGATGATACGTTTTAGAACACCAGACTGTGTGGCTTTTTTACCAGGCTCATGTCTATCATAAGATCAGTTACAGTAAGATTCTGTAATTCTTGTTTTCTGAGAATATATAGTGTTGCTTTGGGGATTTTATTATTATTATTCTTTTACATTCAGACTTGGGGATCAGAAGGGTATCATCTGTGGGTTATTCATGGGAATCCTTCTTCAAACATGAAGCCCGAAACAGATGCAAATAATGAAGCTCGCCAGTTTGGTATTCTGCAGTTTCATTTCATCAAGAGTGCACTCACTGTTAATCCTTGTATGGTAAGTTTTTTGTTGATAAAGATATCCTTATTTTAGAGCATATTTCCGGTTTTCAGGTGACCTCTGAGTTATTGTCTTAACAGGCTTTAAGTCTGTTTTGCAGCCATTAGATTGATCTTCCTTTGGTATCATACAGCCTTTAAAATGTTACTTTGAAAATATTGCTATGCAATACTGGAACATAAAACCTACCAGTACATAGTGATACAAAAACTGCCTTAATGCTTAATTTTCACATTGTTTACGTAGAACCTGTTAATATATTGATCATGTGTTTTCCTTTGTTTTCTGTACATGGAGTTCAAGGTTGCTTTTGGGTTTTTTGTTGTTTTGTTTTGTTTTTAATGTAGAGTAACCAGGAACAAGTCCTCCTTCAAGGAGAAGATCGCTTGTATTTGAACTGTGGAGATGCAACACAGGCTCAGAGTCCCAGAAATACTTCAGCACACTCTGAACATAAGCCTACCAGGGAAAGAGGCCCATTTTCAGATGGCAGTTTAGATTCTCAGGGTTTAAGCACTTTACTAGGACACAGGCATTGGCATGTTGTACAGGTAATTGTCGCTCATTGTCCGTATGTGCTCTGTGCTTGTGAGGGTTTATGGGACTGGAATTTGCAGCTGATCTCATCACTCTCTGCCATACCCTTTTCCTAGAGTAGAGGCTTTTCTTCTAGCCTTTCTATTGCCTCTTGGGTTTCCACTGGTACAGCTTTTTCTTATTGCCAAATGGTAAAGGAACGTTGACCATCTCAGCCTTGTGGCTATGAGTTTGCATCCTAGCCAATAAAAAAGAATCTAAATATCTTTTTGATTTCAGGAAGGAATTAAATTACTTTCCTATGCTTTGAAAGGGACAGTAAGTACGACATGCAAGAAATCCTTTAGGGATTTGTTCTGTTATTTATGCAAATTGCTTTAAGCATATTCAACTGATGAATACAGCCTTCGGACTTTGGCTGTATTTTCAAGCAGTCTTAGCTGACATCTATTTATGCATGTAATTAGAACTTCACAATATCAAGCTTGCAAAGAAGAAATTATTTCCCCGGGTAGTAATGGCACAGATTCTATTTTCTCTGTAATATAGAGGAAAAATTAAATAACTTTTAGTCAGTAATTCTAGTATGTGTTCTTCCACACTTGAATTGGTTGCTATTTTTCTAAATAAAAATTTTTAAAAGGTCCCCAAGATACTGTTTTTCACATAGTACATGAATCGGAATTATTGAACAGCATTTGACTCTAGACATGTATCTCAGGTTCTAGATACTGTTGAATTTCCACTTAAGCTGGCCAGGTAGCTATTCTGTCTTCTGAAACTGGTGTAGGAGGGGGAAGTCCTCATTCTGTGTAGATGTAAAACTAACACAATTGGAATTACTGTGGGGAGCAATATACCCATGAGAACAGCCAGTGGCTGGGTAATGAGGGCACTTACTGCCTTGTATCAGACTAAGGACCAGAGTTTGAACCTGGATTTATATCATCCCATGTGACATGAAGAATCCAGGATCAAGATTTGATTTGACATATCCCAGTCAAGTGCTCTCGTAACAAGGCTTTTGGATGCACTTGTGTGTATTTCTGATGGGATTAGAAATTTCATCCCAACGCTGAAAGTCCCTCCTCAATGCTGTGTTTATCAAAATTTGTATGTTCCCATGAAAGGTTCCAATGGAGGAGAAGTACCAGGGGGGGGAGAAAAGCAAATTCTGACTATTAAATTGTTATATGTTGTTATGCATTTCTATATTTCTTGTATTAAAAACAGGCTAACATTTAGACTTCAGTAACTTTGGGGGGGGGAGTAATTGTATTTAAAAAAGAAATCCCAAACACCTTTTAAGCCAATGTTTTAGAAAAACATGGACATTGTACAAATTCCTTTAGAACACGGTAATTAATCATTACTTTAATGGTGCTTGGTATAGTTATGTGGTTTTGGTTTTCTCTTTTTTTTTTAGATTCATAGTACGTATCTAGAGAGCAACTGGCCTATAAGGGTGAGTTATTTTAAGAGTATGTTCTTGCTTCTTTAAAATTATTGTGTTCTTATAACTGTCCCTTAGGGTTGGATGAGCTCTGGAAGATGAAATCATTGTTTTAAATTACATAAAGAAGAATATGTGTTAGGCAGTAAAGTAGAAACATGAAGATACTTTACAAGTTTTGACGCTGACATTATATTGCCTTGTAGTCATGTACTTGGATAGGATATATCATTTAAGTAGGTTCCCTCCTGAAGTTCTGGGGTTTTTCTCTTTGAACAGTTTTCAGCTATTGACAAGCTTGGACAGAATGTAGCTGTTGTTGGCAAGTTTGGTTTTGCACATTATTCTTTACTCACCAAAAAATGGAAGCTGTTTGGAAACATTACCCAGGTGAGAGGTTATGGTACTTTATTCAGGTATACTGGGGAGGTTGTATTTGTTGGAGTGTGACTCTCAGAGAAAATTAAAAAATACCTTTTTCAAATAAACAACCTGTAGACACACTTGGGATTAGGGATGCTGATTTTGCATGTGTTTTTCATAAAAATGGCTGAAACACTTATCTTATGGCTTTGGCACAATAATTTGTGTCAGATTATTAAAAGGTTTCCAAATCTGAGTGTGTACAGTCATACACACTTATTCCCATATGTCTTATCTGAGAGTTTGTGTGAGATGTAGATTTGTATGCCAAGCTTGTAAGTTCTGGCCAGAAGCAGAAAGTTAATTTGAGAGAGTTCAGGGATGCCAGTAGCATAAGGAATTGTGGAGCTGTGTTTTGTAAGATGATGTTTGTCCTTCACATACTATTCTTTAGTACTTTGTTTTATTTTAAACAACAAAAACTTCATATACATAGATTGTCTTGCCACTGGCAGTAAAGTTCATAGACATCATGTATGGCTTTCAGAAATTACCCATAGAACGTACGTGTGTGTGTGTGTGTTGAAGTGTATAAAAATACATACATATATGTCATTTGCTTGTTTATTTGTTTGTTTGTTTGTTTTCCAGGAGCAAAATATGATGGTAACAGGGGGCTTAGCATGGTGGAATGACTTCATTGTTCTTGCATGTTATAATTTAAATGATCATCAGGAAGAGGTGAGGTATTTTTCTTCAAAGTAAATAAATCAGTTCTAGAGTAGTATTAGAAATATGAAAAGCTTGATAAATAGGTCGCTTCTGGTCATGTTCAGAAATTCTTTATTAATATGTAAGTAATTCTTTGCAGAAAAGTTTATTATTGCTATTAAAAACTATTTTCTACTGACTACCGTGAATCTACTCATTGTTCTAAAAACTTTGTGACATTTTTGCATGTTAGCAACGAAGCCTGTTTTGAGGTATCTAGTTACAGTATTTTGGGACACTTTTGCAAGGCTTTAAATTAGATGGGCAAAAGAGCTTTACTTACTCTTTTTGCTTTTTAAAACTACTGAGTAAAACTCCTCCCTTATGTTTGTTGTTCAGTAGTTCAGATTTGGCTGTACTGTTCTTTAATCACTTTGGATGCAATAATATAATGGATACAAAACAAAAACCCAGTAACGTGTCTTGCTAGAAATCCTTGACAGCCATTCCACAAAAAAGAAAATAATTGAACATGGAATTACTATCAGTTTGTTGGTAAACAGAAGCTGTATTCAAACTACTCCTTTTCCTTGTAGCTGAGAATCTACCTGCGAACGTCTAATCTTGACAATGCATTTGCACACATCACCAAAGTGCAAGCGGACACGTTACTACTGAGTGTCTTCCGGGACACTGTAATATTGTTCAGAGCAGATTGTTCCATTTGCCTTTACAGTATTGAGAGAAGGCCTGAAGGGTGAGTATCAGTATTTAAATGCTTTTGCAGTGATGTACTTATAAACCTGTTTTCAGTCTGAGTAAATTCTTATGATAATATAAATTTGTTTGATAACTTGTGGAGTGAGATTTTTAAAATACGAAGGGATAAGTGTTATGTGTATGCGCAAGTGATACACATAGTTCATGCGTGTTGTCACTTGCATGCATGCAGATATGCACATTAGGTGTGGAGGTAGTGACTGAGGCTTGTGCGTTTCTAGCTGTCTGTACAAATGTTCTAGCTGATAGGAACTTGAAAACTGAATGTAAATAGAAAAAGGTACTAAAAGGCATCCACGTGTTTGAATATTTTTAACGAAAAATGTTTCTAACATTAAAAGTAGGAATTGGTGATGGTGGCGGCGGAGTAGCAAAGATGAAGAGAGAAAAGGTTTGGTCTGTGGTGTGGTTGTGGGGAGCTATTTTGGTGCAAAAGAAGTACCACGATAAGAGCCAGATACTTTCAGACAGTTAAGATTAGTGAA
Organism: Phoenicopterus ruber ruber; assembly: GCA_009819775.1. NCBI lineage: Eukaryota > Metazoa > Chordata > Aves > Phoenicopteriformes > Phoenicopteridae > Phoenicopterus > Phoenicopterus ruber. The sequence goes on from CM020246.1 coordinate 31,963,878, forward strand.
CCTAAGGAGGAGATAAAGATTCCCACATAGTTTTTGAAGTGCCTAAGCAGGTGATTTTTCTTACAGTTATGGTATCTTGGCTTCAGCAAGAAGGGACCTTTTCTTTAGCAGAAAGCAAGCTGTTGATCCACTTTAGAGGAAAATATTTTCAATGCTTTTCAAAGAAAACTTGCAACAAAATCCAAACCCTGCAGTTGTCTTATTGAAGGGCGAATAGAGTCTCATTCTGAAGTATCTGATGTTGTCTTCTATCCACTCACAGCTGTATTCCCCAGAACTATCAAGATGAAGTAGCCCAGCTTAGGTTCATTTGGTAACTTTACGTAGAGTAGATATGTGGGCCTGTGGGATTCCTGGTTAAAGTAAAGTCATTTTGGTCTGTAGAGTAAACTGTTTGCTGAGGGTTAAGTTGTTTATTTTCATTAGATATACTTCAAGATATTAATTTCATGTTAAATACTGTTTTAAAATTGTTAAACGTAGTCATCTTTCCTTTCAGTCTTAACCCTACTGCCAGTATCCAAGTTCTTCAAGAAGTGTCCATGTCTCGGTACATTCCTCATCCTTTTCTTGTAGTGTCTGTTACGTTGACATCGGTGAGGACAGAGACTGGCATCACCTTGAAGATGCCTCAGCAGGTAACAGGTCTATAGCACTCAAAATTTAAGAGTCAATGCCTGGATTTCTTAGTTTAGTCCTCAAAGGTTACCTGGCTGATAAATGAATCATAAATCAGTGGTTCTTCTATGTGGTAAAATGCAGAACATGTTTTTTCTGATGCTTGTTATATAGACCTTTTATGTGTGAATTGGGGGTGGGGGGAGGTGGAAATAAAATCCAAACTCTTACTTCTATTTCATATCTTCTCTTGTCAACTTGTAAAATTTGGGGCCAAAACTTGGAGGACAAATTAAACTTAACTATGGCAAGGGTATGTTTCTCTACTGTGTATTAAAAGTTGAACACTAGAGCAATCCATGGCATTAGGAAGTGCCTTTCTTACAGTGACAGGTCCATTACTCAAAGAATAAACAGAAAAAAGAAAAAGATGGCATATGGCACTATAAGGTCACTTCTAGTCAATTTCCTGCTACACTAAAATAAAGTAAGATAATCTCTCCCCCTAGTTATGTCAGGAGATAGGCCAACAGCCAAACAATGACTAAGGTATGAAGGTGAAGCCCTGTCTTAACGCTGGGAAATGATGCAGGCCCCTGAAAGCACAGTGCAAACATAACTTGGATTTTTGTTGTCTGTCGTGTAAACAAATTAAGCTTAACTGTTTGAGTAGCTGCACTATGAAGCGTATTTTCTCATCAGAGCAGCTACCTTAAGATAGTTTGGAAGTTGTATTGTCTGTGAGGCAGGCCTGTAGACATGTGAAGGTGCATATATTTTTTCCACATAGCAAAGCCACTGGCAGATACAAAAGCAATGGCACAGATGTAAAATCTGAAGGTTTGCACTGGCTTCCTTCAGTTCATTCTAATAGTGTCCCACAATGCTGAATATGTGTCCTAAGATTTTGATACAATCTTAGACAAGGGCATAAAAGGCAACATGCTTGTGGTTTTCTAGTCCATCTTGCTGTGAGACAGCATCCTTGCTCCTGAGCTACTTCACCTATGGCATTTCCTAATTTTGAGAAAAAGCTACTGAAACTTTTTAGAGCACTAGTAGTATTTTAAACTTAGCTTCAGAGTGGACAAATATTACCCCTTTTCTTTCTAACCAAGAGCCCATATCTTCAAACTTTGTCAATCCTCCTGATCAAAAGAAAAATATTAATGGTAGCACTGAATATGACACTGCACTGTAGACAAAGCAATGTGTCTGACTTAGCAGAGTGTGTCAGCCTTTTCAGTGTTGTTACCTATTAGTGACCTTAACCCCTGATGCTGCAAATTTACCATACAGGCCCTCTACCCATGTATCTTAAAACTAAACTTCATGCACAGCATGGTATTATCTCTACCGACTTGGTTTAAAATTAACATGAAACAGTTCTGAAATAAATCTTTAGAAAGAATACTTTGCTTTCTTGATAGACCTGACTAGAAAGATTTTCCTCTAACTGCAGCTTCTAAAAAGTTCAAGTTACTGTACAAGTGTGGCTCAACTCTTTTTGGCTCAACTCATTTTGGCTTGTGTACCAGTGTTAGTCTTTGCAGTCAGATACTGGCAATCATATAGTGGTGATACTGATAAGAGTACAGAGCTTTATTTTTCTTAAAATACTGGTGGCTTGCCCATGCCAACAGGCATAGCTGGAAAAAGCCCATATCAAATAAACACGTGGAATGAGTCTAGTGAACAAGAAACCTTGCAATATTTACTCCTTTGCACAAGAACTACATAAATGAATCTGTCTGTAGGTACTCAGTTCTACTTGATTTTTCTGAGTCCTTCTGCATTGAATTTGGTTTCTAGTCATCTGTATGGCAGTGCAGTTAATTTACACTTTTTATTCTGGGTTTGTGTTGTGGTTATGGGTAAAACAATGCATTCAAAAAGCTTAAATAATTTGCATAATACTCTTTTATCCTTAGGCTTGTGAGGCTGAAAGTATTATGCTAAACTTAGCAGGACAACTCATTATGTTGCAAAGGGATCGATCCGGACCCCAGATACGAGATAAGGATAATAATCCTAATCAAAGGAAGCATGTGAGTAAATACATGTGGAATATTGTGTATGGCTTCAAAGATGTTGTCAGTGACTGAAGAAGTTGTGGAAGGGAGTAGTTCAGGCCTAAGAAGAGGTCTATAATGCAAGGCAGCGTCTACACTTACAGGCTGAATTGTTAGCTGGAAGTAAATCACTATTCCCATGATCTTTTTTTCTCTAAGAATCTGTGAAATGTTACTACTTAATTGTGTGAATGTCTAAAGTATTTACTACTTGTGTTTACTATTTGTATTGCAATGAAAGATACAAGTTTTAAGCATAAAAGTCCTGTGCAAAATTTGGTATGCACTAATGACAGAAAATCTCCAGTCTGTCTAAAACTGTTCTGTATGTTTATGTAACATTATATTTTTTTTCAGAGTATGTTTACAAAGTTCCTAAAAACAACAATAACAGAAATCGGTGACTGAACTTTTCAATTTTTCTGTGCTGATGAAAAACACTTCTATGTGAAATGAGCACTTTGGGAGAGTGAAATCTGAAAAGTTTAGATAAATAGCTGTTTGCAGCTCAATCAAACACTAGCAAATTTGTTTGTAGTAATTTTGTCAATTCTAGGTTGGACTTTTGGGCTAACTGAAGAAGCAGAGAGCAGGTTTTTATTTTCCTCTCTTATTCTCATCCCTCTGGTTTCCTGACTAAGAAGAAGCAAGTCTCCTTATACTTTGTTAGAAGAATAACATGTTTTGAAGAGAGTAGTTCTTAGCTGAAAAAAGAGTTCTTGTGAAGAGGGGTTAAAAAAAAAAAAATTAATTCTGACAATTTTTTTTTTCTTTTTTTTCAATAGCTGCCTTTTTGTGCTCCAGTTGTTCTAGCCCAGTCTGTTGAAAATGTATGGACTACTTGCAGGATCAACAAACAGAAACGCCACTTATTGGAGGCTCTGTGGCTCAGCTGTGGTGGGGCAGGTATGAAAGTCTGGCTCCCCCTGTTTCCCAGAGATCATCGAAAACCACATTCCTTTCTGTCAAGACGGATCATGCTGCCTTTCCACATCAACATATACCCACTGGCTGTTTTGTTTGAAGATGCCTTGGTTCTTGGTGCTGTTAATGACACTGTGCTCTATGACTGTTTATACACTCAAACCAGTGCTAGAGAACACTTAGAGGTTCTCTTTCCTTTCTCCATTGTTGAGAGAACCTCTCAGATCTACCTCCATCACATTTTACGCCAGCTCTTGGTTAGGAACCTCGGTGAACAAGCCTTGCTTTTGGCCCACTCCTGTGCCACATTACCATACTTTCCTCACGTACTAGAACTGATGCTTCATGAAGTGCTGGAAGAAGAAGCTACCTCGCGGGAACCCATTCCCGACCCTCTGCTTCCCACTGTGGCGAAGTTCATTACAGAGTTCCCCCTCTTCCTGCAGACAGTTGTTCATTGTGCTAGGAAGACAGAATATGCCCTGTGGAATTACCTTTTTGCTGCTGTTGGAAACCCGAAGGACTTATTTGAAGAGTGCTTAATGGCCCAGGACTTGGACACAGCTGCCTCTTATCTTATTATCCTACAGGTAATGGTACCTCATATATTGCAAGAGAGGTGAGATTTACTAATGTGTAGTATTTAAAAAATATTGTCATACCAAAGTTACGCGTGTTAAACAAATTTTTAATTTAACAATTTTCTGTTGAGATTATGTCAGTTATGAAGGGTGAGAATATCAAGCAGTGTAAATAGTTAGTTTACTGTTATAAAAAGGAAAATAATAGCATGAAATTTGCTGCTTCTAATCTCTGGTATGCTTGAATGTGACATGATGTGGCTGGACTTAATAGGACTTTCATTGCTCGATGGCATAAGCAAATGACTTAATTATGTTTTGCTACTTGCAGAATATGGAAGTTCCAGCAGTTAGCAGACAACATGCTACTCTCCTATTTAATACTGCCTTAGAGCAGGGAAAGTGGGATCTTTGTCGTCATATGATCAGATTTCTTAAAGCCATTGGCTCTGGAGAAACAGAGACACCTCCAGCTACACCAACAACTCAGGTTTGTGATGAAAATAGTAAATACTGTGCATCACACCTTGTATGATTAATCATGCTATTATATAGCATGTTTGCTCCTTTGACTGTATGTTTGGGTTTTCTTGGTTTTAGGAACCTAGTTCAAGTAGTGGCTTTGAGTTCTTCAGACACCGCAGCATTAGTTTATCCCAATCAGCAGAGAATCTCCATAGCAAATTTAACTTGACAAAAACACTGAGTATGCCCTCCGGCCCATCTGGAAAAAGGTAATTGGTAGTAATGTCCTCTCCTTCCCCACTTTATTAGGTGCTGTACTAACTCTTACCAATTTAAATTATAGGAGTACATTATATGATAGAGTTAGATTTGTCATAGTCTCCCTCCACATCCTTCTGCATTTGTCTTTTCCTGACTCTCATAATGTCTATGCCTCTCTCTTACGTTCTTGGGAGAATATATTCTCACACATGTAAATATATATGTGTGTGTGTGTGTGTTTGTGTGTATATTACAGAGACACACCTACATGGATGTTGCTGACCAAAAGCCTCTGAATCCATTGGATACATATGTAGTAATTTAAATAGTGAGACCGCATACCTTGTATTTGAAGGATCTGTTTTGCTGAAAGATATGTCTTGAGCAGCTCACAGTACTGCAGCATGAGAGTATACATTGCACTGTGATACTGTGCACATCCTGATGTAGCAGTGTGTTGCCAAGCCATAAATAGAGCCTTTTACACCTTGGCATGAATCCCTTTTAAACTGCTATATACAGAATTCATATTGATTGGTATTAATATTCAGAAGCAGCACTGAGCTGTGATTCATTATTATTGTGGGTTTGGCTTTTTTCCCCATATAAGACCTTCAAAACAATCTTAGTACAAATTCAAATGCTTTTATTTAGTAATTTTCCACAGAGAGTACTATCTTAGGAGGTTTGATAGGAAGGGTCCTACACTAATACTTGATTTGTTCTCTAAACCTGTTTCTCAGAAGTCACTTTGCAATGGCACCTGCCTTTTGTCTCTCCTTTACTTTTTTTTCTGCATTGCTAATAGTTTAATACTCTATGGACACTGCTGCTTTTGTAACTTCCCTTATTTCACTTACCTGTTGAGGCAGTGCGATCTTTTAGAGAACATAAATAGCAAGGAATGGTGGAAACTGATTTTGCTGGTATACAGAAAACTCCCACTACTACTCTGGTCACTTGATGTACTGTGGTTGTGGCCAACAGCCTTTATGACTCTGTTTCATCAGTCTTAATGTCACTGTTCTCTGGTCTGTCTATAGGTGGAGTAAAGACAGTGACTGTGCCGAGAACATGTACATTGACATGATGCTCTGGCGGCATGCTCGGCGTCTGCTAGAAGAAATCAAGCTGAAAGACCTTGGCTGCTTTGCTGCACAGTTAGGCTTTGAGCTCATTGGCTGGCTGTGCAAGGAGCGAGCCAGAGCTGCCCGCGTGGAGGATTTCGTGTTCGCTTTGAAAAAGCTACACAAGGATTTCCTCTGGCCACTTCCAGTCATACCGGCTTCGTCCATTAATTCACCTTTCAAGAATGGAAAGTACAAGACAGGTGCTGTAACATCTGAGTTGATTTGGACTAGCTTTCTCTCCTGCAGTCCTACACCCATCAGTCTGAATCTGTCCTTCCTCAGTTCAGCCAAGCAAAGAACAGGCTGAGGCTTGCCACCTGCACAGCTTTCTCACACAGGGTGTGTTTTTTGAAGGGGTTCTGTTTAGCACAGACGGCATCTCTTGTGTAGTCTGATTACACTACTGTTTCTGTTGAGATTTCTTGCTTTCTCAGGTGCGCTGAACTGGGTATCACTTGTGCAGATGTTGAGTTGAATGGGGATATTGCTCTTCATGTACATTCTACTACAGAAAATTCCTAAAATCAACATTCTTATATAGTCTTTAGATGAGGATTTGAGTAACTTTTTTATAATTAAAAAAGTAATGTTCTTAATATTTGAAATTTGCTTTGTGTTGAAGGGTAAGAATTTTGAGAACTTGCTGTAAATCTCCTTTGAATTATTAATCTCTTGGTTCACTAGTTTACCTTCTTAGGGCAAAGTTGATACTAGCTGCCAAGTCTTCCTCTTTTTGGGAGTAGGGGAGCCGTTATTTAGTTGTATTGATGCTAATGCTTTATCAGCTGATATTTCTTTATGCCAGTGCCAACATAAAAAGCTGATCAGAAATTCTTGAAATACGTAAACTAGCTGCATTCCTTTGCTTTTAGTGATCCCTCAGAAAACTAATTGAATATTGACTTAGACACAAATTGTAGCTTCCTGTAATGCCTGGAGAGAACTTTCCATATTTCCTTTTGGATGGTTACATGACCTGTCCTTTGGTGGGTTCTTTTTTTCAGCCGTGGGGGAGCAGCTGCTAAAATCTCAGTCTGCAGACACCTTTGTAAACATGGAAATGGACACAGGGGTTTCAAACGCACCTCGGAGTCGCAGCTGGCTTGGCACTATCAGCTCCTCTCAGAGAGAGATTGACACAGTTTCATCCCATGGACCACACATGCAGGATGCATTCCTTTCTCCTTTGCTAAGTAAAGGTTAGTCACTCTTCCTTCTGTCTGCTCATTGGAAGAATGAACCTGGAAGTATGCACTTACATTTTGATATTTGCATGCCCCTGCTGTATTGTTGCTTCTCAACTGCTGATAACCATAATTCAGGGGGGTGGGGGGGTGGGGAGAGAGGATTTGTTGAAAAGCGCACTAAAATTTTTACAACAGAAAGATAATGCCCGTGTCATACATCATTAAGTAGTTGAAGTAGAATATGAAATTGATATTTGCTGAAGTTCCTGTCTGTGGTGGTAATTTGAAATCTAGTCTGGTTTTTTTTTACAGTCTGGTTAGGAAGAGTGTTCTAAGTTTTTTATCTTTGCCTCTAGGACGGGTTGGCCTCTTGCACAGGTTGGCACTGTTTTAATGCATGAACTTTGTGCTTTTGGAGGAAGTTGAGGAAATTACAGTCCCATGTTTTCTTTTTTCCTATGGCTTTGTTTAAATCACTTTTTAAAAGCTCAAATGTATGATCAGCTTACAAAAATACAGAGGGGAATTTTATTCTGCATGCATCTTTTCTGACCACAGTCAGAGACAGGAAATGTTTGCCTGATCATTCATCTCTCTCCCTTTTTTTTTTTTTTAACTCCCTCTTGTCCTCAAGCATAGAGCAACGTTGTGTCTATGTCATGTCACTTCCACTTTATTAGGGGAAAGACCTAAGTACCTAAGTGTGAACTACCATCTCCCCAAGATTCTAGGGCCTCCTGTGAGAGTCGGAGCACTTGCAGCTGCTATTTAACAAGTTGATGGGCTTTAAAAAGAGTGAGGTTCTCTCCCTCTGCTTGAGCACTGCCTCATTCTATTTTCACTCCTGTTTCTCTTGTTTATTACTTCTGGAGACTGCAAGAATGCATTAGGTTTAACTAAGTTTGTTACAGAATTCTCCAAAAAGGCATAATTTAAATGGCGAAAATGTATTTCTCTTTTCATTGCACTATCTTGTACTGCCACTATTGCTGTTTCTATAAACAAGTATCTCATTTTTTTCTGAGCTGGATGAAGACCTTTGAGTTCAGTGGACTTTGATATGCATTTTGAAGCAGCCTATTTCTAAAGTGAAACTAAATTAACAGTCTTTAAAACATTGCAAGCTGAATTCTAATAATAATAATTTCACAAGTAACTAATCCAGCAGTGGTCTTTATTGGCAAGAAGCTAATAAAATAACTTTCTGACTTTCTAAACATTTTCCACAGAAAAGATGCATCTACTTTAATATGGAAACTGGAGGGTGGGTGCCTTCATGACTCACCACCATAATGGTTTTAGCTTTGCTGTTACTGTTCCTGTGAAAATTCTGTGGCTACATCTACTCTTCATATTTTTATTAGAAACACTTATTTCTTTTTGTAATTTGCGTGGGTAAATATTTACATTACCAAGCATTCAGAATCTTCAGGGTTTTGTATGAAGAAAAGAACTTGGTATTGCATCTTCATTTTTAACAAAGTTAAAGGTTAAGAAAGCAGTATCTTTAGGTAGACTGCAACCCTTCCTACAGACTTAATTCTAGGATTATAGTATGTAAGAGGCTGTCACTGTGCTCTTATAATGATTGCCAACACACCTTTAGGATCCCTTATTGATCTTACTCTGCAGAATTATTGTTATTTGATAGAAAAACTACTGCATTCCTGCAATAATAGTTCTGCCATGTAGTGTGAATGCTGAAGCGGGATGGACAGTATGCCTGAAGTAACTTCTTACCACTGTCAAATACAGCAAAGCATTACTGTGTAATTTGTCAGTTTCTATGGGAAATAGTTCAGAAATTCCGAGTCTTACTAAAGTAAGTAGTTTCTTTTTCCCTTATATTTCTGAGTGTTTTTGATAGGTGACGAATGCAGCATAGGTTCAGCAACGGACCTGACTGAAACAAGTTCTATGGTGGATGGTGACTGGACTATGGTGGATGAAAACTTCTCCAGTCTAAGTTTAACTCAGTCAGAGCTTGAACATATCTCTCTGGAACTGGCTAGTGAAGGGCCGCACAAGTCACAGGTCCAGCTGCGGTAAGTAATGTAATCTTTGCATTTGAAACTTGAAATGGCTAGTATGCAGCATTAGTAGGAAGAAACACTGTCTACAGAATCACACTGGGATTTTTGTCTTCACAGTGGAAAAAGAAGTAAGTAGACTATTTTTCCATGTAGGTACTTGCTACATATCTTCATGGAAGCAGGATGTCTGGATTGGTGTGTTATCATAGGCCTTATCCTCAGAGAATCTTCAGTAATCAACCAGGTTTTCAGTATAATGCAATCCTCTGATATTGATAGAGAAATCTGTCAGAATATCAAGACTGGCCTATATGCTGTTGACAAATGGGCTTCTACTGATTGGTAAGTGTTATTTTCCACCTTCATTTTCATTCCACTTGTAGATAATTAGTTACCTAAAAACTAACTTTGAGTTATGTCAGCCCTAGCTGAAAATTATTTAAAAGCACTTTTGCAGAAAGTTTCAGAACAGTCACTTAATATAGTTGTGATCAAACTGGGAAAACATAAACAAAACCAACCAACCCCCCAACCTTTATTGTTTAATTATGGTTGCCTTTTTCCCCTCTATTTTTAAAAAAAAAAAAAAGTTTCTGTGCAGGAAGGATTATAGAAGATACTCATTTATCTTAAACATCTCCCAAGAAATGCTGCTTTTCAGGCAGTACTTATGACAGAAGTACTATTTTTTAATTCACTCTTGGTGTTCTGTACCATTATTTTCCTAGCCCTGGGTACAAGCCATTTCTAAATATCATCAAACCACAGATCCAGAAACTAAGTGAAATAGCAGAAGAGCAAGTACAGCCTGAAGCTTTTCAGCCAGTGAATCCTTGTAAGGTTACTGAACAAGCAAACCCCAGAGCTGAGGAAAGCAGGACTTCATCTAGCCATGGCACTAATCCTCAGAGTGATGCTGGCAACAGCAGTGCAAACAGGCATGAAGAGGACAAGTCTAAGACAGAGGATGAGGATTCATTCCAAGAAGGCAGTTATGACTGTATTGTGTCTTAAACGGAAGATGAACAACTTCCCAAGCATCAGGTGTGAAAGGAAGCAAACCAGCTCTTAGACATGCTTCCATGTTTTGGCTTTGAACTTTTTTTATATTTCAATCTTTGAAATCTTTAGTGGGGATAACTAAGCAGCAGTTTCATCTAATAATTTCAAAAGGAGGCAAGTTGTTTTTTTGGTTTTTTTTTTTTTTTTTAATGGAATCTTCAGACTGCAGGTTTTAGGTGTTGAGAGACAGTGAATGCATATGGAGACAGTTTCAGCTAATGTTCATCAGTACCTTTACATCACCAACACATGTTCTGAAGAAACTACTTATCGCTTGCTTGAGTTTAAAAGGCGAAGAGGGGATTAAATTTAAAAACTGTTGTCCTTTGCAGCTTGTCTGCCTAAGAAATGTCTGATCAATGCAGTTCAGATTGGTTTGATATTGATATTTTATATTAAAGGATTGTAAAATAGATTGTATGTTTTTGTGAATACTCTTGTACAAATACTCAAGGTTGTACCATATTTGAAGGTACCTATATGTATTGTGCATGTTTCTAGATTACTAGTAAAGTTAAAGCAGAGTTGCACTTCTTTCTGGATGAGGCATACTTTACTGACCTAACATTGACACAAGGTGGCTTACCTGTTTTTTACTGCCACTTACAGATCTTGTAGTTGGGTTTAAGGGATTGCTGAAGGTTATTTATTTCATTGTAAATTCTTTTCTGAAAAATGGATTTTTTAAATGTAAATAATCATCATATACTCTTGCTATGGAAAATCAGTTTAACAGCTCACACTTAAACATTTTTCAAACATTTTATAATATGCATACTTGTAACCAAGACATATTTAACTTTCATACAATGTTATGGAAAGCTGGCTGCAGAAGTCTGTTGCTTGGGGGTACTTATTTTTTCTAGCTGCTGTCCCTATGTAATAACTACCTGTAACAGTATTAATTTAGATATTAGCTTGTTTGTACTGTGCAATCTGAACAAAAATGCAACATTGCTCATTTTATACAAAATAAACTAGTTTATTTTTTATAACATCACTTGATTACTGACATGGACCAAACTAGTCATCGTAGGGTAGTTACAGCATCTGTTGCTTTTCTAGTGTAGTTACTAAACGCGCATCCATTTAAACTCTGAAAATTAAGAATAAGTTGTTCTTTTTAATTTCAATTAAGTTGAAATAAATTGTGGTTTTATCATTTTTATTTCCTTTGTAGATAAGATCAAGTGCTTTAAAATGTACAAATATTAAACTGTTGCTTTAGAATGGCTTTACTAAGCCAATACAACCAGTACAAGTGCAATAATTGTGAGTATTACTTGGAAAGCTGGGGATTTTAGTGAATGCAGCTTGAATTTCCATTTAAGAGTTGAAACTAATACTGAAGTTCTAGAAGCGAAATCTGGTTCAAGAGTCCCAGCATTAAGCTTAGTCTGCAGTGTAGCTACTGGTTACAGATAATGTCTATTATACCTACAAGCCTGTTGTGATCTGACGTCAAAATCCATTATTGTTATAAGGGGATACTTAAAGCTTTTTTATGATTAAAAAACTGCTTAATCTATGTTAAAAGAAATAAAAACTGTGCTTCAAGTTAATATTTTTCTGTGATTCTGTGGTAATGATGTAAGCCAAGCCCATCCTGATCAGCTTTCTGCTGTTCAGGTTTTGGATCTGTACAAGTAAACACATTAGCCGATATACTGACATTCTTAATATTAGTATCTTACTACTGTGCTACTGTTGTTTAGCAGTTAAATCTTTTTAGTTGTGAAATTCTAGAAGTTTGTACTTCTTTTAGTAGTAATTATCTCTATGCAAATCTTGTGCTAATTTTGTATTTCAATTTCACTGCTGTTATACCTGTAATTAAAAGACAAATGTATTCAACTTTACTTGAAGTTACTCCTGTGGAAAGTAACTATTTATGACTTCAAGCCATTGACAGTAAATTACCAGAATTCAAGTAGATTGTCTCAGAAACAAAGCTCTCAAAGAAACTACTCAATGAAATTTTAGTTTGCCCCATCATACCCCTATGGCCTGTTTTACAGGATGAACGTATCGAGCTTCTAAGTTAAACATTATCTTATTAGTGCATCTTTGAAGTTACATCCACCTGTTGTTTTGAAAAGAGGTGCATAGGGTTTAGGGGGCAAGGGTGTGGCAGCAAGGGGGGCTGCAGGGGCGGCCTGGGTGAGTAAGAGCCCAGGAGCTGCCTCTGTGTCAGACAGCGCCAGTTCCAGCAGACCCACCGTGGGACACAGCTGAGCCCGTCAGCCAAGCTGGTGCCTTCTCTCTCATAATATATTTAACAAGGGGTAAAAAATGCTGGGCAGCAGCTGTGAGAGAGATGAGTGAGGAGAAAAATGTGAGGAACAGTGCTGCCGGCAGCCAGGCCCATAAAGGCGGAGCAGGAGGAGGTGCTCCAGGCACTGGAGCAGAGATCCCCTGCAGCCTGTGGATCTGTACAAGTGAACATATACATTAACTGATACGCTAACATTCTTAATATTAGTATCTTGCTACTGTTGTTTAGCAATTAAATCTTTTTAGACCACGGTGAAGCAGGCTGTCCCACTGCAACCCGTCGTGGAGCATGTCGGAGCAGATAGCCACGGTGCAGCCTGTGGAGGACCCCACACCAGCGCAGGTGGATGAGCCCTGAAGGAGGCTGCAGCCCAGGGAGAGCCCGCACAGGAGCAGGTTTTCTGGCAGGAGCTGGGGCCCCTGGCGGACCCATGCTGGAGCAGTCTGTTCCTGAAGGAGTGCCCCATCCAGAGGAGGATCCACATTGGAGCAGTTCATGAAAGACTGCATCCCATGGGAGGGATCCCATGCTGGAGCAGGGGAACAGCGTGAGGAGGAAGGAGCAGCAAAGAGGAGCTGTTACGGACTGACCATGACCTGACCCTTGACTGACCATCCCTGATGCCTCTGCAACATTGTGGAAGGGAGGTAGAAGAGTGAAGTTGAATCTGGGAAGAAAGGGGAGGTTGGGAGATGTTTTTATTTTTCTCTTTGTTTGTTGCTCTCCTACTTTATTTTCAACTGGCAATAAACTAAATTAATTTTCCCCAAGGCCATTTTGTTTTGCCTACTGTGGTAACTGGTGAGTAATTTCCCTGTCTCAACCCATGAGCTTTTTCATCTTGTTTTCACCTCCTGTCCTGCTGAGGAGAGGACATGAGAGAGCAGTTTGGTGGGCACCTGGGAGCCAGCCAAGGTTAACCCACCACAAAAGGTTTATTCATCTACAAATATGCACTATTACCTCAATCTAAACATAGGAAAAAGGGCCATTTAACCAGTTGAGGGTCAACATCTTCTATGGAATTCCAGCTCTCTCTCCTCTCACTTCACTTACCCAGCTCACATAAAACTGGCTGCCCTGGTTCTTGCCAGTGTTTAGCACTTAATGGCATAGAAAGATGCCAGATTTCCTCCTTCACCAGCATTTGCATGTCATCAAGTTTTCTTGAGCTGGTTCTCATCCTGTACAAAACTAATTGCTTCTGAAAAACAGCAACAGTGCTGGATTCCTTGCTACCCATTTAAAAAAAAATCCTCTCACACAGGGTATACTTGCAAAACTGCTTGACTCAAGTCACATTTCTGAGGATAATTTTCACCATCACTTCTGTCAACCAAAGTAAGCTCATTTTTCACTAATGTGTTTTAGTCCAAAGCAACCAATTTAAATGGGTTTAGAACTGAAGTGTCTGTAAGCTACAGGTTGAGATCCACTGCTAAGTAAAGAGCAATACATGAATGCATAATCTAACCAGAACCTGTACAAAAGAGGTCCCTTCTTTTCTTTTCATTATAAACTGAGGGGGAAAGTCATCTACAGCTATAATATTATAAAAGATGATGGGTGACTTGTTGAGGATGGTAAGCTGGCTTCAACTGAAGGAAAGAGAGCCCTCAAGAAAAAAAAGGCCACAGACTCAACTTACTGTCTCATCACTGAGCGGAAGACTGGTGAGGTGTTCCAGTGGGCAGCGCAATGAATGCTTATGGTGAGTGGCAAAAGTAGGCCCAGTGCTTAAACACTGAAAAGGGGAGTTTTCTCATACCACTCTGAAAGAAAGGTATAACTTGCTCTTGCTGAGTTTTCTATTTATCATGTACCACCTGAAATAAGGCGAGGAGTTTCCTACCAGAGAGCGCTGAGAAGAGACTTTACAAAAGCCCACAACTGGAGGCTGAAGGTAGCTAAACAAGTCAGACATATGCTGGGTTACAGCTGACATCATCTACCTAGACTTGTGCAAAGCATTTGACACTGTCCTGCACAACATCCTTGTCTCTAAATTGGAGAGACATGGATTTGATGGATGGATTGCTCGGTGGGTAGGGAATTGGCTGGACAGCCACACTCAAAGAGTTGCGGTCAACGGCTCAATATGTCCAAGTGGAGACCAGTGACTTTCCTCAGGGGTCACTATTGGGACTGGCGCTGTTTAACATCTTTGTTGGTGACATGGACAGTGGGATGGAGCGTGCCCGCAGCAAGTTTGCCGATGACACCAGGCTGTGTGGTGCAACTGACACGCTGGAGGGACGGGATGCCATCCAGAGGGACTTTGACAGGCTTGAGAGGTGGGCCAGTGCAAATCTCCTGAAGTTCAACAAGGCCAAGTGCAAGGTCCTGCACATGGGTCAGGGCACTCCCAGGCACAAATACAGGGTGGGCAGAGAATGGACTGAGAACAGCCCTGCCAAGAAGGGCTTGGGGGTACTGGTGGATGAAAAGCTGGACATGACCCAGCAATGCGCACTCGCAGCCCAGGCCAACCGTATCTTGGGCTGCATCAAAAGAAGCGTGGCCAGCAGGTCAAGGGAGGTGATGCTGCCCCTCTACTCCACTGTGGTGAGACCCCATCTGGAGTACTGCGTCCAGTTCTGGAGCCCCCAACACAAGAAGGACATGGACCTATTGGAGCGGGTCCAGAGGAGGGCCACAAAAATGATCAGAGGGCTGGAGCACCTCTCCTATGAGGACAGGCTGAGAGCTGGGCTTGTTCAGCCTGGAGAAGAGAAGGTTCCAGGAAGACCTTCTAGCAGCCTTCCAGTACCTAAAGGGGGCCTCCAAGGAAGCTGGAGAGGGACTTTTGACAAGGGCATGTAGTGATAGGACAAGGGTTAATGGTTTTAAACTGAAAGAGGGTAGATTTAGATTAGGTATAAGGAAGAAATTCTTCACCATGAGGGTGGTGAGGCGCTGGAACAGGTTGCCCAGAGAAGCTGTGGATGCCCCATCCCTGGAAGTGTTCAAGGCCAGGTTGGATGGGGCTTTGAACAACCTGGTCCAGTGGCAGGTGTCCCTGCCCACAGCATAGGGGTTAGAATGAGATGTTCTTTAAGGTCCCTTCCAACCCAAAACATTCTATGATTGTATGATCTTGCACAGCTTTTTAACCATCTTTCACTAAGACCGCATATCAAGTTCTAAGATGGTTCATCCTGCAGGCCCCTTCCAGCTTATTATCAAGAACTAGATGAGGCTTAGCCCCCAAGGAAAAAAGAAGTACTCAACAGCATTACCATGCAGGCGAACTCTTCAGCAGCTCTGTCCCATATGCTGCAATTAGCTCTGTATAGACTTGTTAGATCTTGTCTATTTGATTAGTGTTTTCCAACAGGCTTGCAACATTAAACAGCCATTAAAGACAGGTCTTGCTAACACAGAACAGCTCCACTCAGCTCAACAGTCTGTCACTTTGTGTATGACAGCTGAAGTTCTCCTGTTCATTGCACCTATCCCAACTTTAGTTTCTTTCTTCAAATGCATACTTGTACTTGACAGGCAATCTGAAGGTACGGTGACACACTCTAATGCTGCATTAGATTGTATAACCACAACATGTACAGGCCTCCTTTGCAAACACATGCTTAAATTGATCAAATACTTACTTCTGAAGCTTTTTTATCTATAGATAGATAGATAGAGTACTATGTATGCTAATAAAGAACATAATAGATTCTCAAAGCCATCAAAAGTCAGGGAAGAACTCTAGCATTAAGGAAGAGTAAAGCAATTTAGAAAAGGCTGTGCATTTAAATTGTTTCGGATAAACACAGGGGAATTCCAATCAACTAGCTGCTTACTGCTCCCCCTAAGAATAAAGACTTTTTCTACCCCATGCCCTTCTATCCTTAAAATTACCAGCTGCTTGCTTGTTGTAGATTTCATAGAATAAGCTACACAATACTTTTTATGAGAAATAATAAACCACAATAGCGTAAGACTAATCTGCTTGTACTGAATGGGGAAACAGATTGACACTGAAACAGTTAGCAAAATTTTCCATCCTGTTTTTTTTACCTGTGATCAACAATAAATTTGATCTTAACTATCAGTTTTGCAAAAAAAACCAACTTAGCTTTGCTACCAGTGAGTTCTATACCACATCTTGTTTCAAGAAGAACCTTCCTCTTCAGGCAACCATCCAGGGCCCTCATTTTAACATTTCTCAGCTCAGATAATTTTTATATTCTTTGGCCGTGTGTATCTTGCACATAGCTCTAACTCTAGCTGTATAACTCCAGCATTGCTTAGCAGTTTTTCTGCCCCAAGCTTAAATAAAACATTAGTGCAATGAATAAAAACAACTCAAATATGCCTTTAATCATGCTGAAAAATCAAGTTTCACTGATTAAGTTTTGCTTTTATTTACAAAGACAGACATTTACAACAAACTAGACATCCCTCATAATTAAATTATTTAATAAAAGTTAAATCCTGAGTTAGCAAAAGTTATTGCTTCACTGAAGTTGCAGAAATTGCTAACAGGCATTGTAATATTTTTGGCTTCCAGTACGAATTCTTCACATGGCACTTTTTCAAAGCTTTAAATCAGAGGCAAAACACAAGATAAAAATCAAAACTGAGGAAGATGGTAAATATCAGTGCAGCTTTAGTTAACTAGCTCTTCATCAGCTAGAGTACAGTACAAAACACTTGTTTAGATTCAAGATGCAAGAGTTATGAACTAAAACTCCATTTTTCAAATCACTAATAGCACTTTTTAAAAAAAAAAATGAATGAGTAATATAGGGATTGTAGTTTCAAATCAGATACAATTAAGTGACTGATGATTAACACACATATTTATGTAGAAAGACCCACTGGTTTTAAGATACTGATGGCCAGTTCATTATGATTACAGTAATTAAACCTCCTTCACTAGTCCATGAGTCAGTTGAAAATCTTTGCGAACGTACCTTGCAGCAAACGAAACTGGTTCTTGCCACTATTGTACACAACTACAGAACAAATTGAAGGAAAAATACCTGCTGTCCGTCAGAGCTCACAGAAATGAAAGTGTCACAAAATTTTCTTTCACATGCCCTGCAAACTTCACAGTACTAGCATGTTTTTACTCGAAATGATGATGCATGCACAAAATCTGCTTTGCATGCGATTTGGCAATAGTCATGAGATGAGCAAAATACTAATTTGTACAATTTGTAGTGTGGTATTGATGTGTCAGAATGTTTTATATATATAGTTTAGAAAAAAGCACGAAGAAGTTTCTTCAGGTACACAGAGTTCTTTGAATTTCAGAAACTGACATGAACTATTACACTGCACTGAAAAAACCTGGGAGTATAAAAAAAAATGAAGAGGTCAGTGGCTTCTGAACTCAAAGACTGTCAATTAAAACTGGACGATATTCTAAATCACTCACAGTTATTTATAAAACAAGAGCAATCCAGAGATATTATCAGACATCTTTTTAACGATGACTCTTCTCGGTATTTTTCCTTATGGAAAGTAGACCGTATTTTAAGAAACAGTTGAATGTATTAGCAAAGTGCAATACTGTCACATTACCAAAAGTCTCTCCAGAGGAGATACCAAAAATTAGCCAATTCTAATAAATTAGAAGATAACTTGAAATTTAGAGTAGATTAATTATAAGACATCCACATAAAGGAGTGGGGACTTGGCACTCTTATGTACAAGAGAGCAAGTCACATGCTTATATGCTGATACTGAGAGATCCCAACAGGAACAAAACCACAAAATGCTAGTTAGGTCAAACTTACCCACTCAAGTTGTAACACTCATGAGACAGACGAAAGGGTAGGAACTAAGTTTTTAACAGAAACAGATTATTTGGAAAAGATAATCTAGATAAATAATTACCACATTCCATCATAGTATCAATTTTTCTGCATTGTGCATTGTCCAAGGACTGGGAATGCAACCTACACAATCATCATAGCTTTTAGTGACTTCATTCAGTGACAAAAGTAATGTTCAGGATTTTGCCACCTCTGCCCGCCTCCCCATGTGGACAAGCATCTTTTAGCTGAAGGTCTAACTTTAACAGGACAGATAGGATTGGCAGGCGATAGTCCCCATATGTGCGTGAAGTACGGTTATATTTTACATAACATCAAAATAATTTCATGAGGCCCCTTCATTACAATTGCCATCATATTATACTAGCGATACCTCCTCAAATGCAGCTTTCATTTTAAGAAACCCACTAGTCAAACTGCCATTTCAGTGGAAGAACCAAGGTGAACTGTATTCACATTGACACGAAGTATCAATATATCCCCAAGAGAGCAGTAGTCTTTAAATAGTCAAACTGCCAAAAAACCCCACCATTTGTTGCCAAAGTACTTCAATTCCTGTGAAAGTCTCTGGCATCTTGTTGGAACATGTTTGCTACAACAGCATTCTGCGTCAGAGCAACTGCCCTACTAGTGCTGCATCACTGTCAACACTAAAAGACAAAAAGGTCATAAGTGCAGGACCAACCAGAAGAAAACGTCCAGTTTGGAAACCTCTCCAGTAAGGCATAGAGTTGAGGTGACTTTTGATCTTCCCCAAAAAAGTAATGTGCTGCTATGGCGAGGGAGACTATTCCATCAGGATGCTTTTCTGGGGCCTGAAAGTGAGAAAAGGGCAACACAGTCCTTACGATTGTTTACAGCTTTTAAACATAAAATCAATCCAGATGTACTTTTCTACAAACTTAATACCTGCGCAACAAACTTCATCCTGCAGCTCTTTGTCATATATGTTAAAACACTTCCTATCTTCAAATATATCAGTCTGATTACATGATGAGTTCAATTTGAATTGAACTTGCAACTAGGTATTCAGATCACAGTGCCTCTGACATTACATAGCTTGCACATGCTCTAACTTCAACATTTGTATCTGTTGGTTTTGCTGACAAATCAAGACATGGACACCAACATAGCATTTATACTGATCCTTCTATTGTGAATTCTTAGGATGAAAAGCCTTTTCTGCCTAGCTTTGCCACTATCAATCTTGCAAAGCTTGTCACAGTGAGGATTCCTGTCTGCCTTTATCAAGCACCCTCAGAGGATTATTTCATTAAGTGTTTAGGCTGCCTGAGCCAGGAAGGAACAAGGGACTTTCTGAACTTTCAAAGGTTCTTGTAATATTTACTCAAAGAATAAAACACTGTTAAACCTATACTAAAAACATACAGATCTGCAAAAAGTTCTTCATTGGTAAGTTAATAGGGAGGGATCACAAATCCCACTGGAACAGCAATGCTGGAAGTCTTGCTTCCAAGTGAAAATAATGTAAAAGAAGATTTAGAAAAAAAGCATTTACAACTCTCTTCAGCTTCAAGACAGGCAAGTTTCCCACCAAGGACTCCCTGTAATTTCCGCAAAAGAAGCAACCAAAATACATGAAAAGGAAACTACTCACTATAGGAAAAAGAACTCAAATAACAGTAAAAAAGATAAAACTTCAAGAACTATGAGGTTAAGATCAGAGAAATCCAAACTTATGACCTAAGACCATGGAGACAAGGCAAATATTCTCCCTTTGGCTGTTTGGCAAGTTAGTGGACTAAGCATCAAAAATGTATGTGAGCTGATATATCAAGTTGAGGGACAAATTAAAAGAGGGAAGCTAGAATTCAGGTCTATCAAATAAAGCAACGCTTAAGAAAGTTGTTACGACATTTTTCACATAAGAATGCAGAAATGATGACAACAAGGCAGACCAAGGGATTGCCAGGTTTCCAGCAGCAGCACACTCACCGTCAGTTCTACCCAGAAGCGCCACGGTGTAGCCTGCAGCCCGTGGGAGTAAAACACAAAGTAGTCTCCTCCTAAGCTAGCAACCGGCATACCGCTCCCGAGAGACCAGGTGGACAGAGTCGACCCTTCGTGTGGCCGAACATACAGAGACATGTGACTCGGACCTGCAGAGACAGGGATATCTATCTAGATGTATCAACAGGCGGAGGTAGAATAACCATCTGTTTTCCTATATAGTAGCATGTTATCTGTGTATTACTATTCGTGTCTTCCAGAACATGACACAACTGTCTTCTCTACAGAAGCTTCCATTATTTCTAAGTGGTGAGATAAATGAGATGATGATGTAGGAGAGGGACAGAGCTATAAAATGGACTTTAAGAAAGGACTTGCTATAAAAAGGTCAAGGCTTACTCAAAATAGACAAGGTTAGCAGTCCCCCAAATAACAACTGCAACACAATACCCACAGGTTCTAGTGTGTTATGAAACTCACTTAATTCATGCTAATCTCACAAAGCTCACTATCTTGGGAATGGCACTAGAACCTGCAGTACTGGAGTCAAAACCTGACTTATTATGGGCATAAAAATAAACACAAATCACAAACCAGAAGCTTCAGTCACTCACCAGATACTTCAAAGCTTAACCTCACAGAGTTCCAGGGCATCAGCTCCTTGGACAGAACTTTGAAGTGAATGGGGCTTCTTGGAAAAATTTCTGGAGCAGGAAGATACCAGTTTTTCCTGTATTTAAAAAAAGTTTCAACTTAATGCAACACTCAGAGGTACTAAGTATGAGAAGCTAAGAAGTTTTTGTATAGTATAGCTGACTGTGCTGTTACTAACTAGAATATTCAAAACCTACTGATTCTAGGAGAAGGCAGGTAAAATTAGCAGCTTGTGGCCAGACAAATATTTAAAGGGCATATTAACAGAAAAAGTCAACAGTGTGTTCATTCATTACCTTCATCTGCCTTAATTTACAAAACAATAAAATAAGTAAGATATTTGCATCTTCAAACTGCCACACTTTTGCTCACAAGATTCTTGGGGTATGAGAAATAGTCACAGCAGCTAGTTCTCTTCTGTGGAGACTAGCTACTCTAGACTTGCTCTGCTGTCAGCCGGAGTGAGGGGGGGAAGATAGGAAGAGACTTGCATGCTCCGACTCTGAACTGCCCTTTAGAAGGCCCTCCCTTCACCTTTTTCTCCACTGGTGCTGACATTGATTTTCCACACATCAACTTCTACAGCTCCTGCAGCAGACCCAGCAATCTCTTGCAAAGATTCTGGCAGAAGACGCTGCATCTACGCAGAAGTTCAAGTGTCTTCTGAAGTGGAAGGATTATTTACTTTTAGACCAAGATTAGCCTTACTTTTTCTTCCCTTACATAGGCAAGCCTGCATAAGTGACCAATGCGCTTTGGCAGTAAGTGCTCAACTGAAGCAACGTTCACACCAACCGGAACATGAAATGCACTGGCAGAATCCAAGGAAGGCCACAGAAGGGAGCTTGCTCCTCGCATGGAGTTCTAATGGTGTCATTGATTTCAGGTACATGGGGAGTTATGTGAGATATTCCATTATAATCAAATCCATTAATCCATATACCAGAGTCACTTTTAACCACGTTTCCATCTAGATCATGAAATCTCCTGCTTGTGTGCTAGAAGAAGGGGGAAAAAAAAAAAAAAAAAAGATATACAGATGATGGAGCCTGTGCAGTTCGCAAGAGTCAGAAGTGATTCTGAAATGTCCTCCATGTCAGTCCTTAAAGTCTACTGCATTTTCAGTATGCACTGAACACGTATCTGAGTATTTATGAATAAATAGAGAGAATTACTCAGATAAAAGAAACATACCATAAAAACACCTACATTCAGAAGATGACTGTGCCTGTAAGTATTTGCTCATCTCCCATCACATTGACTTTTTAAATTATCATTGCTTACTCAACTCTCCCACTCAAAACCCCCTAAAAAACCTGCTATTCTGACAGAGATGAACTGAACACAGAGATTGAACAAGGGAAACATTAGCAATTCTTTCAAACCCAGAAAGCTTTTAAAATCAAGCGAGAAAGGGAAGGTTACTCTTTTTGGGGGGGGCAGGGTGTTAAGCGTTGAAAAAACCAAACACTCTTGCAACCAACAGAGGCAACATGATATGCAAGGCTTTTCTTACCTGGAGAAAGACTCGTTTAGGCTTTGGATTAGCCACATCAGAACTGTAAGGAAAGAAGATTCCACTACAAACGAGAATCAGAGTGACTACAAACACAGTAGTTAAAGTTATTATCGTCGTTTTTGTACTTTTGACAAGGTAAATGAAGTTAATCTAGAGAATAAAAAGACATCCCGGTTATAAAACTGCAAGACTTAGAAATAAGACACTATTCGTATAACTCTAAAATCCAATCATGGAACTGAAAGTACATTAAAAAGATATCATTGCAAGTACTACCTGACACAAGACACTTCTTTGTCATCTCAGTATTTAAAACCAAAAGGAATGAGTACTTCCCAGAGCTTTCAAAAATTTCCTATTTTTTAAAACATCTGCCAACAGAAACCTAGAACCTTTGTAGCAAGGGCAGCAGAAAAAAACCACACTAATAGGGTTTTTTTATGCCTGTTCAAATTCCAGCATTAAATTGCATATTTTACACCATTCTTTACTACATCATGGTAAAGCAGATATATTTTTGTAACCCCTGCTTCAATGACTTTTCTTTGCCTAACATAGAACATGGAATCTTTGACATGTTTCCTGGAAGTTTCATTTAAGTAACATTTAAGATATTGTCAAAGTACCATTAACTTCAAGTATTTATTTAGAAAAACATTGATTTTAAACTCTAGAGAAAGTTTAAAAGTTTTAAACATTTACAAATTCTACTTACAAAATAGGATGACAGAATCATAGTGATGACCACAATAAATCCTGCCAACACAGCATCTGGTAGAATTTCTGAACCACTTCGTCCCATGATAGGAGTAAACATTTCAAATACAGTCCAACTAAGATACATCATATACAGATAGGGAACAAACATTCCCAGCATGTACATCATGACAAACCTCATTGTGGCACCTACAGGGGACAGAAAAAAAATTTAAAAAACCGTAAAAGCTTAAAAGGACGTAAACACACAGCTTTACTAATATATCCATACTGCTGCAAGGCCCAATACACAGTACTGGTCCTCACCCCTGACATGGATATGGAAAGGGGATCACATTTTGCGTAGCCAGTGCCACTTTCCTTTCAGAAACACCACAAAACTATTCTTATATTACAAAAAAAAAAATTTAAACAGGCGTTTTGTCCGAAACACTGTTCAAATATTACAGCATTTTTTAACAATCCTTACTGTCCAAAGTATCTGATCATTTTTTAATAACTCCACATAGTATCGTGCTTTTTAGCCTGAGACACAGAGTGTTTTTCAGTGTATTTTTTTTTAAACAGCTTCTCCATACTTTCAACAGGTCTTTAGTTCAAGAACACTTTTTCTTGTGACAAAAATGTCACATGTGTACTTTGACTATTCAAAATTCAAAGTCTGGGATTTCTTTTGCTTCAATAATAGAGTTTGGAGGAAAACACCCAATATACAATAGCAGGGGCAGAGGTTTCAAAATACAACCTCCCCCCCTCAAAACTCATACCTTTTTGGCTGAACTCTTTATGGATCATCAGCTTAGTGAGTAAAGGAAATGCTACCCATAACGTACAAATGAATGCTGAACAAAGGCCAATCTGAGTAATCATAGCCAATGCTATAGACCAAATCATCAATGAGGCATCAAAAAAAATATCTCCCAGGTACTGCTCACTCATATTCTGTAACAAAAAAAAGCAAATACACTCATTACTGAGCATATTCCATGCATCACATCTCATGAGAACACACAGAAAAATCCTTATTTCTTGTATATAATTGTTTTCCTTGGACAAAACAGTTTTGACAAGCATCATCTCACCATTCTCTTACTATTTAGAGTTATCCATGACAGTATACTTTTTTTTTTTACTATTTTTTAAATCTGCTCTGGCATAGCTTGAAAAAGAGGTTACATGGGCTGGGACAGAACAAGGAAGGGAATGTACAAATGACAGTACCAAGAAGATGGAAGGCTAATATTCCAGGCACACAGGCAAATAGGGACTTTTATAAAAAGCACTGGTATTTGTGAGGCATATAAAAAAGTTATGTACTCCTTATGTGTGAAAAAATCACCTATATCTCCTGAGATTCTAAACCTGTTTTTGAACAGCAGCTGTTAATACACTTCTTATACAAGCACTGTTATTAGTGCACAAATATTATACTGGTGCCTTTACACGTCATGCCACAGCTGGCACTTTAGAAGTCTGCTTTTTAAAATATATTATTTGTTTTGAAGAAAAGACGTGCATGGGTCAGATAATACCAGACAACGTTTTCAAAAAAGAAGGAAGTTTAACCATCAAAAATATGGTGTGGGGTTTTTTTAAGTTACATGGGCAACGCTGCAGTGTTTGTAGTGCAAGATTCTTAATTGTGAATCCTGCTAGTAGGAAGAAGGACTGCTTGCATGAACAACGGCTATCAGAAAGCACCTGGTTCAGTTTTGGGCTGAAAAGAAAAAAAAAAAAAAAATTAAAAAAAAAGGAGGGGGGACACATTTGAGTTACCAAACCTATTTCAAAACAGAAAGCTTATTAATTCACAAGTTCTTGAGCCACTAACAGAAAACAGCCAGGCATTCTTGTGATAGCCAAGTAAGAGATTAGCTTCCAAAATTTTTATGCAACTCTAAGTACAATGTAAGTTACAGAGGCAGCATAAACTGTATGGTGTACTGCAAGCCCCAGCATGCAAGAAAATTAAGAGGCTCATGATACCAACTTGGTTGATCTGCTGACCAGACAATCAGCAGGCAAGAAGTAGATCCAGAGCCTGGAACGGCTGAACAGTTAGCAAAAGTATGCTCTCCCGTCAGCTCGTCCAACAGACTAGAAAATGGTAACATTGCATCTATTTTATAAATAGCTTATCTATTCCACAAAAGGACACCACCACATACATGTATTTATTAACATACATATACCAATTAACACTGCCCTTCCCCAAACAATTAAAAAATCTACTTCCAGATAAAGACATGATGGATCCACCCAGAACTTTCCATACAATCAAATTTCAGCAAGTTCTTAAAACTTCTTCAAGTAATTGGATGAAGCTGGGTTTGGCTGACAATTTAGGTTTCCCAAATCCCCTTGCCCAAAGCTTGTACAAATAGCCAAGAAGATAAGTAACAGCAAGCTGAATGACTAAATATTACTGTGCCCAAAACCTAAACCTTGCAGGCTCAAGTAGTCGACTTCTGCCCTGGAAGGGCATCATCTGTCAGATACCTCAAGGCACCACCTCAAGGCCCTATTTGTTTTTAATACAAAACCATTTAACTATCATCTAAACATATGGGATTATTATGGCTTGTAATTATGACATTATTATGCAAGTTAAATCATGTTGGTTAGTCCCTAGGAAAAAATTCTAAGCAGAAAAGGTAGCTAGACAGTAATCATGAGAAATGACAGCAATGGAAAGGTAACACACACCAAATCCTCACCAAGCCTTACAGGGACCTAAATGACCTTCACCTATTGCAGAAGAGAACACGGACCACCCAGAGCTCTGTTCCATCTCCAGCTGTGGTCAACACAACTAATAACTAGAATAATCATAGGGAGAAGGGTGACTACTCAAATTTTTACAACAGCTTCATTTAGAAAGCTCTGTACAGCACAGATTACTATATGAGAAGAGGGCATGACAGAACTAGAAATTCTGAGAGATGGAATAAAAAAGCTCTCATATGAACCATCTGAAAAAAAAATTGTATTATTTGCGTAGAAGATTATGAATACAAATGACATCACCAAAACATGCATAATAAAAGGACAGAATAAAAACAAAGAACTGGAATTCCAAGTTTCACAACAAAAGGTAAACAATAAATTAGATTAAATAAAGAATAAAAATATTAAGAGATACATAAAGGGGTACCGTACCACAATAATTACTAAATTTAGGAAACATGTCATACAAGTACACTCAGAAGCAAGAATCTGGTAAGATTCAAAGAATATTTGAGTATATATGTAGATTCTGTAATTATCAAGAACATTGAAAGGTATCAAAAACCCCAACTTCTCCAGCTGTTGCTCTGGTCTCATGACTGAAGTGCTGGCAAGAAGGGAAGGTGCAGACAGGGAAAGAAACAGTACCTTACAAGGTATTCTACTAGGCTTTTGCCTTTTTTTCTGAAGCAGCTCCTAAAGGTCATTAGCAAGGAGAAAGCCTTAAATCACAAAGCTCTTAACTCTCTGATTTAGCAAAGCAATCCCTATGCTTAGATGAAGCAATTTTTACAGCAACATTTTAAATACTTCTGTCCGATATAGAAAACTTTTTGCATCTTTTTAATCTACTCAAAAATTAAATCTTCGACAGATTAACACTACGTTACCCTTCAACATTAGCAACAAAGTCAAGCTTACCTTGTAGAAGAACTTCTTGGCTAGCGTATGCACAAGAATGAGCTTAGCTGCAGCTGCAGTGCCGTACAGAAACACGGAAACATAGAAATGGGTGTACCAAGAAAGAGACCGTCCAACGACAGAGACGAACACTGCCACTAGAAGGACTGCCACCAGTGTGCAGACCCAACTTATCAGCGTTAAGCCGAATGCAGTAAAGAATTTCTTCAGGTTATAAACAGCTATGAAGAAGACAAAAGAAGTTTCATTCAATAGTCCTGTATTCTACTGCAGACTACCATCAAGATTGTAATTATCCCACAGCATAATTGCTTTAATGACCAAAAGAAAACTGCATGAGCAGTCCACACCGAAGATTTCTTAACAGCATGATCTAAATCAATTAGCCTATTTCTTTGCAAGTCTTTTTGCAGTCTTCCCCACTGCCAGATTTATTGCCAGAGTACTAGTGTATTTTGCAGATTACCATGTTCCCAATAGTAAAAATTTATCTAGGGAATCAGTGGAGCCACTCTACAACCTATAAAGTCTCTCTCTCTCTCTCTTTCTAAAAACAAACAAACAAAAAACCAAACCCAAACAAAATAAAGAGTTGCTTTTCTTGTACCTTTTTCTTACTCCAAAAATGTTTGCTGGATTTTGGGAGAGAGTGGTGTTCGTTTTGGTTTGTTTGTTTGTTTTGTTTTTTTAAAAAACAGGTATGTTCTTACACATACCTGAAAAGGTCTAACTAGAAGATTTAAGTTGGTTTACACCCTTTATTAAGGTTTGTTATCTTTTTCCCCATTTGTTGTTTTCTTATTTGCTCCTGCCTATGGACAGGCGTTAAAGAAACATGATTCTGAAGCCCTACCTTTGCTAACAGAACAAAGAGTTTATACAGATACTAAGCATTCCCCCCCCCCCCCCCCCCCTTTTCGGGTCTTTAAAAGATTTAATCTTCACGGAAGGATAAGAGATATAATCGTTATTCCTAAACGCCAGACATCTAGGCCTATCATAGTCTTTCTTCATCATAATTATTCTCAGTTGAGAGATTTAAACGCAAAGCAACTCCTATGGCATGCTGCACATCTAGAATCTATTTCTGAAGTTTATCTAAAAAGATGCCTTAATCGCCTGAACACTTCCTTATCTACTAATTGCTATTTGTTAAAGAGTAATATGATTGATTTTTTTTTTAAGAACTAGACTTACCTCTGGTTTTGGGCTGTAATACTTTCTTACTTAAATAAAGAAAAGCAATTGCTGCTGTAATATAGTTCATGATGGTGCCAACACGAGCAGGATAAGCCAGGACAAATAAACCAAGTACATCAAAGAACACAACATTTCCATGTCGATACTCAAAAGATTTAGCCAACTTATCTGATGTTGCTAGGTATTTTAGGACAGCTAGAATATTGTCACCTATTAAAAAGGCAGATACACAACATAACTACATCAGGGTTGATGAATTACTACACAGCATTATTTTAAATATAAGCATTCTTAAAAATAAAACTGTATTGAAATATCCTCAACAAAGACATGTATATACAACTGATTATTCTGAAACAGGTATTCAATGACACACACAGCATAGTATTTTCATGAGTTAATCTATACAGCTGTCACTAAAATAAGTATACTTGAGAAGCTTCATCTACTTAAACACTGTTGCAATGAAAAGAGTAGTCAAGCTTTCAGCCCATAAGCCCTTCTTCAGGTCTGATATGAAAGCATTGGACTTCGAGGCTAACCCATAGAAGAGTTTATAATTTCCTAATCTTCTGCCTCTTCTCCTTGCCACTAGTAACCCCTCCACGTTTCAATGACTATGAATTACCTGTCTTTCTTTCCCTAGATGACTTTAAGGTAGGAGACAAGGAAGCTATTTTCCTTTTTAGCCTACAGGTACCAACCGCCTTTTCCTTTCCCACAGTACAGCCAGAACACATGCAATCAAATGAGAACAATTGTTTTCAACTTTCATTTTGCTTTTATTTGACCTGTAGAAGTGCTTACTGGCTGAAAACGTTGACTATTTTTTTTTTTAGCTGTGATATGTTTAGCAAGAGATGTTCTTATAACCACCATGACCAGTAAAATCATCTTTCCAACAGGAATTTAGAAGTGTTACTTTCCGTCTTGCAACTGCATTGGCACAAGAAAATGTTTAAAACTCATATTCATGCCGGTCATCTAAATTGGCGTCTGTATAAGCTTAAAGAGGGAAACGGTCATAATCCTGGAGGCATTTAGGATTATGTTGTTTTTTTCTGGGAAACTAAAGGTCTTAATGTAATTTTCTTTATTTCAGTCTGTCAAATAGCCTGCTATGAAACACAGAAATGCATCTATGAGCCTGCTATTTTAGTAGAAAATAAATCCTGTTTATCCACAGACTGCATGCTACCACATAAGTTTGACTGAGATCCATTCTAAAAGAAAAACCTCTGTTGGCAGATCAGTCTCTATGTCACCAACTTAACCATAAGCTTCTCAGGATGAACATTAATCAATAAGAGGACTTACTGAGAGAAAAGGAACATAGAATGCTGAACAATCAGGTATCAATGGCTAGATTATAAACTTAATTAGATTCCACAGTTACTTTCAAGTCAACATCACTGGATGCTGATAGTTTATCTTCCCAAGTTGAACAAACATATTTCGATTGTATTTTAAAGACACATATTCAGTTAATTCTTTGTTCTTCGGAACACGTCTAGTATGTTCTAAATTTGTAATTAAAATTACCAATTTCTTGCAATGGTAGTCTTACAGCAAAATGAAAAAGCAGCCACAACACTACTCTTCAGTAAATTACCGAATTGTTGACATACCAACCTGCTCTCTGAATTGAATCTGTTAAAATTCTGTCTGATGTGTCATATTTTGTATGATAAATGTAGCCATTTTCAATAAAAGCCAAATCTATTCCTACAGAGAGAGAAAAAGCATGTTTAAAATTATGTGAAATTAAAGCCTCAAAACAAACATGTGAAAGCCTCAGATACATTTCACACAAAACATTGCTCTACTTTGTAGCCCACTCACTGTCCTTAAAGATGAACAAAATAGTCTGCTTTGTAGCAGGAAGACTAACTGGGATTCCATGTGTATCTACAAAAGGACATTTTTAAAACAGTTTAAAATATCTGTCCTTTCTAATGTATTGATTTGCATGACATCTGTACACAAAGTGATCTCTACTGGAAAAACACATGAAAATTCTTAATCGTCTCAGCTTCAGAAAAGATGTACAAGGTGCTTTCCAAACATTGACTAGTAAAACATCAATAGAGACCCATGCTGAAAAGTAATAAAAACCAGCACTGTGGAACTATAGAAACATCTCAAAATACCAGGTGTGTTCTTTGTCCTTCCAATTTGTAAACAGCTTTTCAAATAGCCAGTCTGAAAACTCTCAATTTAGAAGTCCAAATAATTTGTAAAAATAAAAAACATTTACCAAAAAAAGGTTTTCTGCATGATTAATTATACATTCAGTGTATCCCAAACACACACCTCCTCAGCTGCGTACGCAAAAAGCTGCTGTCTGCAATCTGAATCCTCACAATTTTGCAGAGGTTTAACAAATCTGACCTTAATTCTACCAGTGAACAAAAGAGGAACAAACTAGTTCTCTTAAACTCAATTATTCCATTTCTATTTGCTTAGAAAAAACAGAAGTCAGTGAGAATTCATTTACCATTTATGATTCAGGTACAATTCTGGACAAATAAAGAACACATTGTACAAAACAATCAGCTACTTTATTTTCAGGCTAGAAAAGTACTTTGGTACAGTTCACAATATGCCAACATGTTTTGTTCTAAGAATCAATTCAGAAATATCACTTTTCTTGAAAGTGACTCCAATGACAACCTATGCCAGACAGCAATGATTTTACAGAAGTTTACATTCCTTTGAATTGTGTTTGCATTGTGTGTTCCACATTTTTCCCACTGGTCATTCTCTGCAGAGTGGACAGCAAACTATACAGATTAGCAAAACTAAAACCTGCTGTTCTCTGCTTGATTATGACAGAAAAAAAGTAACAAAAATGCATTAATTACTAAGTCACTATCTTAAAAAAGATGATTTTGATTTATCCATTAGGTACAGACATTTAATTCCTGCAAGCAGGTTATTAGCATCATTACCAAAATGTTTCAAAACAGAGTATTTAATAGTGTACTGTTAATTTCTGGAGTGTTTTTCTGATTTTCAGGAAACTTTTCTACCATGTAGTTTCTTTCTGAAAAACAGCAGTCTCCAAAAAACATTCTTAACAACCTACATGACAAATCAAATCTACAGGCTCTTGCCTTAGAAAAAATGCAGGAAAATTTGCTCCCAACCTGAAAGACAAACCAAATTTGAGGGCCTTCACATAGTGAACCACAGAACAGTCTCCTTGTTATAGACTTAAGACAAATGGTTGCATAATGTGCATTGACATGTCTCCTGATAACATACCTGGAACATTGCCAAAGTCCCTGTAGATACGGAAGTCTGTATCTGCCGGGATAATACCACTCTGAAATATTTCCTGTGCCACCACAGAGGCAAAGGGATGTTTGGCTGCAGCTACGTATGCTTGTACCAACCAAGGATTCTCAGGTCCTAACAAAAGATGAGCAGAAAGTTCACAACAAATACTTTTTGAACTTCAGTTAAGACATGTATCTTTATCGTAACAAATAAATAATGCAAAGGAACTCACTAGAATTTAACACTGCTGCCCCACAGGTTATATATTAAATGCATTTGTGTTGGCTGAATGACTCACACATGAGAGAAAGAACTAGTTCACTGGGGGGGGACACAGGATGATGACACACACACACCACTGATGCCTTGAGTGTTCAGTGGCAGAGCAGATAAGCCATCTCCCAAAAAAGACCCAGCACTAATGAAGAAGTCACAACCTTTAGCAGAGTTTCCAATTTATCATCTACGTATCACACTTCAAAACTGTTGTTTAGAGAAAAGTCTCTTCACTAAAATATTCAATGCAAGTAAACACTTAAGCAGCTCCAGCAGTAGAAGGAAGTCTGCAGTCCAACTAGAATGGAGCAGAAGTTTAACTGCAGCCTACAAAACACAGCAGTTTTGCTGCTTCCTGAGCAGCAGATGGAGTTCTAATGCCAACATCTCCCCACAAAGATTTTGAAAGAACTGCTGTGAAAATTAAATAAAGCATATGAAAGTACGAGTATGCAAGATATATGAGATATCCAAATCTCTTTTTCTCCTATTACCTTGATATAAAAGGGAAATACAACTTCTGTAATTCTGTTCTACACAGGCTTCCCACCTATGAGACAACTTCTGTGGCAGTGCTTTCGCCTACATGTATATAAAGATGGAGAGCAACTTATTCACTGCACAGGGTTGGGAAAGAGGCACCAAGGTTCTCCTGTCTTTTGCTATGAGTCACTTTCAATACTCCTTCAAGTCTACATTGTTTACTATCAAATTATCCTAGTGTAGAAACTGGACACAATGCAAGCTCATACCTGTTTGAAAAACAAGTTCTTTTCCTCCTACACCTGCTGCCTCCAGGTTAATAAAAGCTCTAATTGACTTGGCCCACTCATGTTGTGTAATGAAGCCGTGACTAGCCTTGATGGGAAAACAAAAAAAATATAGGTCAAATACCTTCCAGACCAGCCTAAATGTTATTTTCCATCATATATGATTATAAATCAAGATTGGACAAGGCAGCCAGATCACTTACAACACAAACAGATGCAGAAAATCCACATCTTCTAATTAAATTAGTATGGACAATATTCTTAATCTAAGTATATTGTTCCCTCCGAAATCAAATACATTTTCCTCAGAATGTTAAGACTGGCATTTAACTAATATTTCATCAGATTAAATACAAGCCGTATCCACAGTTACTCTTTCCTTTGTAAGAGTCTTAAGAGTCTTTGACGTATATTTTATAATTCTGGCATATTCTCACCTGCAAAATATTTTCTTCTGCACCATTAAATAAGAATATGACAGCATGCTGCAGGGGCTCTGATGATTTTGAAAGCGTGTTAAGTATTTCAAGCATCACTGCGCAGCTAACAGCATCATCACTGGCACCTTAAAATAATCAGCAGAATAGTATGGCTTACAACAAACACACAGAATTACAACAAAGATCAGAGAAGAAAAAAGCTTTATGCCATCTCAGTCATTTAATCTAACTGAGGTACAATTATGTCAAGCTTTGGCATATTTTCTGCTACTGCTTGTACCCAATGCCTATACTAGTTAAAAGCAACAGCAAAAAGAAAAATACTGCTCAAAAGCTGAGCAAGTGAAGTAGAAGATACCAGATTCAATACTACTGTTCAAGAAAAGTACACTAACCAGGTTACTAAGCAAGCAAAGTGATCATTATCTATTTTTCTAAGAACAGTACTAATAAACAAGGACATAATTTTCACTTATAGCATACTCAAATTTTAAAAAATAAACACTCGCACACAAGTCACCCTACGCATTCCACTCTGCTACAATGCATTGAAGCAAGTGGACAAAACCTCAAAGTAACATAAAGCCAAGATTACAAAATAAGGCAAAGGAAACACCAGAATTCACACCTTTAAAACATTCTTAAAATGAAAGTACACATTGGGGTTGGACTAGATGATCTCCAGAGGTCCCTTCCAACCCCTACCATTCTGTGATTTTGTAATACAGTATTTTCATGATCAGATGCTTTCCACCACCCTTCTTTCTTGGCAGAAAACTCCTTTTGCTCTGAGCTCAGTAGTCTGATCTCTTCGAATTCCTCATCCAACACTATTCTAGACTTACTCTCACTTCCTCACACCTCCTCGCATGCCCCGCCATTTTTAAATCTTTATTAAGCACCCATCTTTTAGCCAAGGTCTCTCATTGCCCCACTTCCATCACTTTGGTGCAAGCTGTAGCATCTCCCTACCCCACTCTAATCAATAAAACTTGGGAGCAAACAGAGAAATTTAACCTCATTCCTTTAGGCCTGGGTTGCATATAAGATGCTGACATGCACTGAGATGACAACGACAGTGTGGTCAGGCCTCAGCATGCTATTAGGGCAGACTCATTAGCTGCTAAAACTGTTTAATTTACACATAAAAAAAGCAGCTTTTCCAAAGCTTGTAACTTGGCAAGGTTTAGCCATATCTGCCCCTTTGGTGAAAAGGGCATATTCCTAATACAAACACAAATCTCAGTCTAAATTTTAGCCTTAGCTTATTGTATGGAAGTACTTCAGAATAAATAAAACTGAAATCTTTCAAATACATTGTTCTCTAACCTGTTTCTCAGAAATTAATGCCTTGTTCTGCCAAAAGCTTTCCAAAAAGCCCCCCCAGACTATCTGATTTAAAGCCCTGATGATATTGCTACCCAAATTTATCAGTAGTCTACTCTTAGCCACACTGAGTTCTTTCATCTAACTTAAGCTGTGTTGAAAACTCAGCAGAGAAGTGATTATAGTTTTCAGTGAGATTAATCACTCATCTGCCTTGCTGTGAAGCTAAGAAAAATAAAAGTTATTGGTTTCAACATCATACAGATTTATATCTGATAAAAGCAGCCGTGTAGCCAGACTATGATGCAAGCTCACAGAGAAAGTATCATCCTCAAATACTTCATACACTGCAAACCTGATGGGAGGTTAAAACAGATTTTATGGCAAATACCAG
This sequence comes from Phoenicopterus ruber ruber, assembly GCA_009819775.1. Taxonomy (NCBI): domain Eukaryota; kingdom Metazoa; phylum Chordata; class Aves; order Phoenicopteriformes; family Phoenicopteridae; genus Phoenicopterus; species Phoenicopterus ruber. Next base: position 31,998,469 of record CM020246.1, read on the forward strand.
TAACCTAAGAAAACCACATTATCAGCTACATCTGCGATAATTTCAAGGATGTTTCTGCCTTCAAGTTTATTAGAAAAGAATCAAATAGGCCATATAAACTGAAAACTAGTACCATTACAACAAGAGACATGTTTTAGGAGTCCACAGTTTATGTTTTTCCTTCACAAGGAACTCAAGCTTTCTAACATTGACGCTCTAATGGTTTACTGTTTTGCTTTACTCATTTGGTATGCATAAGCATCAACAGCAGATTACGTTTTATTATCTGATTTTCAAATATATTACTTGTTGATCACTGAGTCCTGCTGATTCTAGTTAAATAACACATTTTTGGTAATGAAAAAAAGCTGTAAGCAAATAACTTGCAGAAATACAGGAGAATAGAAAACAAAAGGTTCTTGCTTAGGTTACGTGCAAGTTGCGCACTAAGAAAACGAAAGACACAGCAGTTCCTCACTGTTGTGGTAAAGGGCTAGGCTGCTGTGTGATTAAGGGCAAGCATACAGGCTCCTCCACAGATTTCTGTATAATCCTATACAAATCACTAATATTTTTTGGCACCTCTGTGCAAGGTTGGCGAAATATTTTACTGTCTGAGTAACTGTAAAGGAAGTAATTGACGTAGACATAATCCTGCGTTACAACCCATAGAAGCGCACACACAATTTACATAGTGCCTCAATTTAAAGACAGTTTTCAATAATCATTCTATTATGCTTGTGAAGTATTCTTTCTAAGTCTAGGGAGCCGTACTTAGACTATAAATACAGTAATTAGCATCTCTGCAGTCCCTATATCACAGAGTATGTATAATAACCACGCAGTTATTAAGCTTAATTTGGAAACTCATCTTGCCTAAATACGATTGAGGCGAAAGAGAAGTTCTGTATACTATTTTTTGACATAAAAAAGGCACAAACAATAGGGCAAGTGCTTTGTTTCTTCAGCTAGTAGTCAACTGTTTTCTCAGTAATGAAGACTATTTGCATGTGCTACAGAACAGAAGGTTTAGCCCCCAAAATAAAATATTGTGTGGGGTGTAAATGAAGACAACTGCAGTAAAAGCTGTGCTGTTGGTGAGTGAAATCTGTAGGTATTTTTCAACTGCAATAACAGACACACACCTGCGGCTGAGTGTTACAACAAATGTTTTCATGCGGTTTTCAGTTCCCTATCTTCTGGCACTGTTAAAACCATGTATTTAATTTACAAAGCTGTTTCCACCCTTGCTGCAATAATTATTTAACATGATTACACTTATAAAAATGCAGAGGGACAAGAATAAGAGAGTATGCAACAGTGACAGCAAAAGTAGCAGTGACGGATATGTACACACTACCAAGGCAACAGTAGCTTAATCTTTGATCAACTACAGTCTTTTGAGATGGAAGCTTTGAGTGCAGAAAGAAAAAAACAAAATGGGCATAGCTTAAGGATATCACACTAAAAATTTGAGATAAAGTACGATACCAGCAAAGGGAGGGGAAAACACAGAGTGGTTAGTGGGGGTGGGAACAGTCTCTGGCACAAAGCTTCCCATGAAAGGAAAGCCAGGATTAAGTCAGTACAGAAGTATGGAAAGACCTGAATGACAGGTGGAAGCAGCACATGAACTACATGCATAAGCAGTGAATTACAAGAAAGGCAGATATAACCAAACTTTCTAGAAATCTAAATATAGTATCTGTAATATGCTGCCTACCAGAAAGTGAGAGTGAAATCTTGACTTTAATAGGACCAACCTGTCACTCTAAACACTGAATCTCACTGAAATCAAGCAGACTAGTTGACACATGCAGTATTCTAGCATGTGGCTATAAAGCTACTTGGTATGAGAAGACAGCGAGCCAAGCTCTGTGGCTCATGTAACATATAGAAACACAGAATGAACATGTGGACCTACCCGGGGTATTTGGTACGGAATCAAAGTGACAATTGGATAACACTGCATGCTCAGCTCCATTTCGGGGTTCCAGCTTCACTACGACATTGGTTATGTTTGCATAGTAACTAGTAAAGCCTCCTAAAAAGTCAATGCTGAAGGAGCCTGTGGGCCTCTGTACATCCACAGATATCTTGTGAGCATCTGTGCTTTCTCTTTCTATTGCCCTAATTTGTTCTAAGAGGTAGTTAACTGCAAGAACTTCATTTTCTGGACTTCCAACTGTTCTGGGCCCAATTGCTGTTATGTTGTCAAGATAGGCCCTGTAAGAGATAAATTACACATTCAGCATCAACGTTCAACATTTAGTATGCAACTTATCTACAACTGCAACATTTTTGTACACTGCTCTATTTCAAAACTCACAGTAAGTGGAAGAGACAGAAGCCAATTAGACGGTAACTGTAGTCAAGACACCAAAGATCATTATGGTAATGGGCATATAGTACTGATCTTTACTCAGGGCTCCTCATCCTATCTATCATGACATTAAACCAAACTACTGGTTTTCTGGTTTGAACACATCAATCAAAAAAGAAACAAAAAGGTGAATGGAAAAGCTAAAGATTTTATCTTTAGCAAGCTTCTGCATACGCATACATGCTCTTCCCTGAATGTCTGAATAAGCACACTCTTAGGAAGATTTACACCAACTAAAAATTTGGAAAGAAACTTTCCCAGACACTAAGTACTTTATAATACTATGAGAATTAAACTAAGGAGGATGCATTGTTTGATCAGCCCAAAATAGCACCTTTAAGAGGGAGCATATACGAGAGCTGGAGCCTTTACAATATTTTTACCCACTTTCTGCAAGAGACCAGGCGAGCTCTGAGCTCTTGCCAGGGCAGGGAAAGACACACGCACTCCGCAAAGGACAGTAACCCAGCAACGGACGGGAGAGGCCCCCGCCGGCTCCGCCAGCCGGCGGGACTCCCGGAGCGCACACCCGCTGCACCGGCACCGCTAACCGGCCGCTGCAGGGCCGGGCTCGCCCGCGGGCCCGCTCGGAGGCAGGGCCAGACCGCCGCTGCGAGCCTCCCGCCGGGGCCGCCTGCGCATAGCAAACGGCAATGGCAGCTACCGCCGTCCCGGGGCAACGCCGGGCGGACTCTGCCCCGCGGCTGGCGGGACACGGGAAGGTCTCACGGCTCCCCGCCGCCCGCCGGCGCATCCTCGCCACCGCCAGGACCGGCGGGCGCCACCCCGGGCAGGAGGGGCAGCCCCCGCCCGCCGTACCTGGCGCGGGGGGCGCTGAAGTCGCGGGGCCCGGCGGGGGACGGCTGGCTCAGCAGCTGCCGGTGCGAGACGTGCACCAGCGCCCGCAGCCCCAGCAGGTACAGCAGCACCAGCGGCGCCCCCCGCGCCTCGGGCAGCGGCAGCAGCCGCTCCTGCGGCCCGCCCCGCTTCTTCCCGCCCATGTCGTGGTCGCCGTCCTCCCGCGGCGGCGGGTGGCGTCGGTCGCGGTCGCGGTCCCGGTGGCCGCCGGTCGCGCGGAGCCGCGCCGCCGCGCTCCCCTCCATGGGCCGCGCGCTCAGCCCCAGCTGCCGGCACGAGCTCCGACGCGCGATACGGAAACGGACGAGGGTCAAAAAGCGTCCCAGCCCCGTCCGCGGTTGGGTACGGCGGCGGCAGCGGGCGGGGGGCGTGGCCCCAGCGAATCACGGGGGGGGGGGCAGGGCCCAGTCACCGCCCGCCCACCCCGGCCGTTGGGGTCTGTGATAGGCGCTGCGCGTTGTCTCGCGCGTGGGTAACGGTTGTTTGTCGCCTTGCAGGCCCGCGCGCGCGTCCGGGCACAAAATCGAGGCCGGGACGCCCTCGGCGGCGGTTGCCAGTGGAGGGCACCGGCCCGGTAGCGACGGAGCCCTCTGTCCTGCCACAGCGCCCGGGCGAGCGGCGGCCTCACCCTGCGCCTGACCGAGGATCACCCGTGTTTCGTGGGCAGCATCGCCTCCCTCACAAAGATATACAAGTCCTCGTGTTTTCACGGCATTTTTATTGTTAATACCAAAACGCAAAGGAAAGTGTGCAGAAGTAACTGGTGTTAGTGGGGGAGCAGTAAGGAGTGCCACAAACCAGCACATCAGAGATGAGGGGTGGTGAAGCCTCACAGACATGAAGTCGTGGAACTGGCGGTGCTCTGGGTTGCTGGGGTTTTTTTACCCAACTGCATTATATTTTTGGCATTTTGTAGCTGTAGCACTGCCCTGCCTGGAGCTCAGGTAGCCCAGGGTAAAGTGCAGTAACTCTTGGGAGGTGCTAGTGAATAGCAGCTTCCAGTGAAGTCATGCCAAGGACAGCACCCATGAGGATGGGGGCCCCAGCTGTGGCATGGACCGTCACCCCTGCAGCACCGCTTGCTTCTCTCTGGAGGAGCATGGTTCTGCCTGCTTTTGCAGTGCCCTTGAGTGATGGGACAGAGCTGTTCAATGGTCAATTTTCCTATCTTTATCATACTGCTTTGCAATGTACCTGGCTACTCCTGAAGATATCCTAAAAGATACTTGTCTCTTGTGCTCTGTGATGTAATCTGGAAGCAAAATATGTAATGATGTGCTCCAGAGAAATGGCTGTTTCAATATATCCAGTGTTGCAGATAAACACTGAATAATGATGCTTTCTACCCTGCCTCTGTGTTGCCATGTGGAAGTTTTCTAACAGCAGTTGCAATACCCTTTGGGATGAAAAAGTCTGAAGGAGTGGTGCACTGAAATGTGATGACTACGCTCTCTGCACACCTCAGGTGCTTTAGTAAATTTCTGTATTCTGGCTTAGTGAGTTTTCTCATTTGCTTCACTGCACCCTCAGTACAGACAGGATTATTGCTTGCAGTTTATGACTTAAAACTCCAGGTTATGCCAGCACATTTAAGACTCAGTAACATAGTTCTAGGCTGAGAGGTTTGATTTATTCTGTTTTGTTCATTTTTTCTTCCTTCCTGCTTTTGTTTCACTTGCCGGTGTTACCTCCCTCTTCACAAGTAGACAAACATACCTCCAGATTTGGTTCTCAGAATTAAATTTTACTTTAGAAACAGCTCTACTATGAAAAATTCCAATGTAAATGTTTTCTTAAAAATACAAGTGCGTAATTAGTCCAGTGACATGCTTGCAACACAAATAACTAAAGCTAATTAAATGTAAGCCCCCCCCCCCCGGCCCCCCCCAATGTGGTGGAATGGAAGCTGCCCTTTGAAAATGTCGTATCAATAATCTGTATGAAGCTAGTATTAATACACATAAGACAATGTGGTTTTAAAGAAAGATGTGGCCAGATACTCAGTGCAGATCTGCATTTCTCCTTTGAAATTCCTAAGCAGATCTTAAAGTTGTATGGAGAAGTCAAACAAGGAATCAAGTATGGGCTTTCATCTTTTATTTTGATTTCATAGAATCAGAGAATGGTTTGGGTTGGAAGGGACCTTAAAGATCATCTAGTTCCAACCCCCTGCCATGGGCAGGGACACCTTCCACTAGACCAGGTTGCTCAAAGCCCCATCCAACCTGGCCTTGAACACTTCCAGGGATGGGGCATCCACAGCTTCTCTGGGCAACCTGTCCCAGTGCCTCACCACGCTCATAATGAAGAATTTCCTCCTTATATCTAATCTAAATCTACCCTCTTTCAGTTTAAAACCATTAACCCTTGTCCTATCACTACATGCCCTTGTAAAAAGTATCTCTCCAGCTTCCTTGGAGGCCCCCTTTAGGTACTGGAAGGCTCCTAGAACGTGTCTCTGGAGCCTTCTCCAGGCTGAACAACCCCAACTCTCTCAGCCTGTCTTCATAGGAGAGGTGCTCCAGCCCTCTGATCATTTTTGTGGCCCTCCTCTGGACCTGCTCCAACAGGTCCATGTCCTTCTTGTGCTGGGGGCCCCAGAGCTGAATGCGGTATGCAAGTTTAATGTAGAATATCATCAGTGCTAAAGTACTGGGGGCCACCACTCCTGAAAAACTCACCTAAGCAGCTTTATGCAGGGGCAGTTCCTCTCCAGCAACACATTTTGCTGTATTTCAGTTTGACTATGTCAGAACAGGCCCTACGTTCTTAATCTGGAGGGTAATAACACAATTTGAGAAAACGGGAGATACACGTCGCGTATTTTGGCTCTATGCTTACTTGACGATTAGAGCTGTAAAAGAATTTTATCCTTTTCTTAATGGTCTTTGTCCTGTCATTCTTTGGGCAACATTTGAACATTAAAAACCCCTCAGTTAAGAAAAAAACTGACTATACTGATTTTGGTGACAGTTGTACTCTGCAGGTCAAAAAAATGTTTAATGCTCTGCCAATTCAAAATTCAGAAATAATTTTCTGCTTTAGGTCAGAAAGACTTCTGATGTTTGGAATACCGACAGCCCTTTTATCATCTGTTCTGAGCACAGCATTTGGGAGGGCACTGTAGGCTGGAAGTATAGTGCATACACGTTTTGACATGACTGGAACATCAGGGTCAAATAAATCAACAAGTACGGTGCCCTTTACTGCTCTGTTAGTCTGGAATGACCAATTTAACATAATTGGATCTAATTTCCAAACAAATGATTCAGCATAGATTCAGTTTGACTTTATGTCAAGAAGGCTGATGCTTAACCTAGTATCTTGCAATCCACACTGCTTCGTCAGCTCAGAACAGAGGGAAATCCCTTGTTTACTGAGCATGAATTATACTTGTGAAGTGTATTTTAAACAGAAAAAGAAAAAATCCAGTCTCTCATCCACAGGGACTATGGGCCTGCTTTGTTTTCTAACTTAGTTGCAAAACCAAGCTAAATGACAGCAGGATAACATTCTTGCTTAAAAAATAAATACAAATATGAATATTTTATAGGTTAAGGCCAACATCAGCTATTTAGGGTAAGAGAACTAGAATTCTCTTAGAGCATTCTAGAAGAATGCATTTAGTTTTGATTAAAAATAAACAATGATGATGTATCCATCAAATAATTGGTAAATTGTTCCCATAGTCATCTTTCTCATTCAAATGTGACTTATTTGTGATACTAATTTCTTGGCTTCAGTTTTCCATCCATTGGATCCTCTTATGTCATTGACTGATAAATTGAAAATCCCTTTGTTACCAGATTTCTGGTCCACTGTAGGTATTAATACATCATGATCAAGACTCCTCTTACACTCATCTTCAAGCTTGAGCTTTATAAGCTGTTTTACAGTCCTTTCATCCTCCTCCTAACTGTTCTCTGGTGATGTCCAGTTTTTCAGTAAGTTTCCTGCATTGTTGATGCAAAAGGAGAAGTAGTATTCCAGCACCTACGCCAGTGCCAAATGCAAAGGTAAAATAATCACTACCCTGCAGGGAGGCAGAGCTGTTTGTTTGCTTTAACATAAGCATGCTGCCACAGCTTTGAAGTGTCAGTTCTGTCCAGCTGTCTTGGGAATCCTTTTCTGACACTGCAGCATGTTCCAGTCATCCACTCAGTGGCCCATAGCTTCTCTGACAGGCAGGATCTTCCATACCAGCTTTCAGTGAAATTGGAACTCAGCAGGAAGCAGGCAACTCTGTGAGGAGGAGAAACCAGATTTTACATCCTGAGTTTCCAGGGCCTATTGTGTCAGCCTTTCCTAGTGACACCCGTGAGTTTGGAAAAATCTTGCTTCCCTGCACTGAAGCCAGTGTTGGACCATTGAGCAGCTGAGCCCTACTGCTGCAATGGAGCTAGATCTTCACCCCTCCCTCAGGCATTGGATCTATCCTCTCTTTGATCATATACCCGCCAGTCACTGCACTCCTATAGCCACAGTGTGGTAACTGGAAGCTCATAGTGAATCAATTTTCTACCCTGTCTTCAAGGGTTTTTTTTGGTCATTACTACCCACAGTGCAGTTCTGATCCCTTAACTATGGCCTGCCTCTGATTCTGTATGCTGCAAGCTTGAAAATGTTTGCCTTGCAAACTTGGTAAGCGTTCAGTATTGCTCTGAATCAACAGGTGTTCTTCTTCATTATCTGTAGCTATCCTAGTCTTAAAAACGAAACTAGGAAGAATATTGTAAGAACTCAGTGCAAGAATCCACCCTTGTAAAAATACAGGGCAGTCTTGTGTAGCCTGTATTCAGTTCAGATATAAGCAGCTGTTCACTTTGAGAACTCTTCTATGCAGGCACACTTCATGCTGTCAAGGAAGTTTGCATTTCTTCTTCTTGGTCTTTATTGCCTCACTTTATCATGTAACTCCACAATACAGCATCTAGCCGTGGATGGCACTGCGTACGGTAGTCTAGTTTAAGAAAATGGCACATGGGGTCTAATGAGCTTATATCGATGTCCCTGCTCTCAACTGAATCCCTGTAAAAATCTTTCCCAGACATCAACCAGAGGACATTTAGGGCTCATTTAGCCGAACACATCCATCTCTTTCCCAAGATACAAGGACAGAAGATGCCTCATCAACACTCCGGACATACCCAAGAACTGGGCATTTCCACCATCATCCTATAATTAAAGCAGAATGATTAAACCCTGGTCACTCATTTCAGAACTGGAAGAACCACCCACAGATTCTAGATTGATAGGGCACAGATAGACTGTTGTTTGCATTAGCACTGTACTTAACCATTTTGTTTCGATAAGCTTAAGCAGTGCTTTTCCGTCTTCCCTGTTTAGCAGTACTTGTTTTCTGTGCTGCCTCTCTTTCTCACCCTGTTATTTTGTAATGGAAGCTGTAATCACAATCAATAATTACATAGAGAAAATGAACTGATTATTGCTTGTCAAAAACCAAAACAACCAACCTTTCTTCAGATAGACGTACCCTCCCTTCGCAGCCAATTCAGGCTCTACGTTACCCTCCTTCCTGTGGATACTATGCCCACTTTTCCATGCAGGCTCAGCATTCCCTTTGTTATTAAAGGGAGGACAGAGCTTGATGTTACCATGGAGAGAGGGGAGGGGGCTGGTCAGCACCCCATGCTGTGATTTCAGGACAGAAGGCTTTTTCTTTTGCTCCCAGCCTGGAAAGGTTCAGTCAATCTTAAACTAATAATAATTTGTTAAGCTGATAATAGCATAACTGGAACCCAGTCCAAATATAAGACTTTTATTCTTCCTTTATCTATTAAATATCTCACTTGGTACAGTCTGACAGCTTCTGCCAAACCCTAGTCATTCAGTCGCTTGATTGCTACCTCTTTCTGCTCTTTAGCCCCTCCACTATCTGCCAGCTATCACTGCCAGCTATCCTATCTCCACAAAACACAAGCACAAAAATCACCTCCTTCATCAGTGTAACAACATTATGCAACTGAATTACCTCCCTGGTTCTCCTTCTCTAATCACATCAAGATTAATCTCTTCTTTTCCTTCAAGACCTCAAGTCTCTCCAAACTCACCTACATTTCTTACCCAGTTTGGTTTGGCATCCCATGTCAGCTGTTCTGGCAGTAATGCCAGCCTGTTTACTTCTGCCGTAATAGTTTCCCGGTCCTTTCCCATGCTAACATCTCTCCTACACACAATCCTCGGACAATTCATGTTCAGGCTACCCACATTACATCAGCAATCACTGAACACCACAAACCAAACATAAAGTCATTTTGATTCAGTCATTTTGATAAATACTCTCTTAGTTGAGAAATCATGTGACCTGGCAATAATTTATCTTGGCTTACTATCTGTTTATGTAATGCTCTCAGAAAGCTTTGGTCAGTAAAAAAGAGTGTGTATCTGGTAAGAGCTGGTAGCTCCAGGTAGAGGGACAAGCATGATCGCCACCAAGGACTGCTGAATGCAGGAGGCATGGTTTCGTAAGCTATCTGTCCCTCCACCTCCGCGCAGCTGACTGCTGGGAGACTTTGCCAGGCTCTGTGTGTATTTATGGCAGGCTGGCCTTTTACATTTGTGCAGTTTATTTAAATAAGAACTACACTCCAGAGACTTGTTTCCCACATCTCTCATGTACTACAAAAATAATAAACAGCCAACAGATAGATATATTGTATCTTCTTCAAAAGTAGCCCTATTCCAATTGAGAAATCAGTGAAGAAATTCTCTGCTGGTGAAAGGGGTGATACAACTTTGCAATCAATGGAGCTGAAGCCATTTACAGCAGCAGAGAACACAGTCACTAATTACAGTTTTGAGGTTATTGAGAAAAAGGCATTTTGAAAAGCATGTATAGCTAGCCTCTGTTTAAACCATTGCCAATTTTGTTCTACAAGCCTACTAGTAAAAGCCAAGACCCGGGTAACTCCTAAATGATTGAATAATTATTTATGACTTGATTGGACAGAATTTAAGCATAATCTCTTCCTAATCATGAATCACTGTTATTCCCTGAAGTACGGATGTTCCAGGCAGATTCTCATTTCATTTCATACCAAATAATGCATGTAGCAGCCTACTTATGACCGTATTTTGTGCTTACTCAAGCACTTAAAGTGGAAGCTAGCCCTTGGACTTAGTGAATGCTGATCTGACAAACTAGATCTGAACAGAAGTGACTCTTCTTGCCACCTGGAATAAACTGTTTTCTGCAATATATGAATGGAAACCTGAAAGCTCTCTTAAGAGTATTCTAAAATGCTTACACGCTAAACAAGAAATAATGTAAGTAGTATTTATAGAAGTGCAGTCTACATTTTTTTCTTATTTCTTAAGGAGAATTGAGAGAGGCTTAGAGTTAATTTTGAAATGTAAAATGTGGAGAAAAACAATAGATGATTAGGGAAAAGTAGTTAAAAAGTTGCAGGTATAGCATAAAGATTCCATACCTTTACAGAAAACTGTGAAAATAGTATTTTAGCCTGATCAACTGAGCAAAAGCTGCTGTGGTAGTAATTCATAATAGTAGTTCTGGGTAACGCAAACTAAATGATGTGACTAAAGATTAAATGTATATAATAGGAAGGACTGTAGAAAGTGTACATTCAGTGTACTATCAATAAGACTGTTCTGGTTGTAAGCCACAGTTATGACAGGCCATGACAATATTCCTTTGCACATAATCTCCAATAATTTCAGTGAATATAATATTAAAAAATAATCATCTGATGGACTGACTGATGAACTATTCCAGAGATCACTATTTTGTCTATAGATTTGAACCTCCATGACAAAAAAATAACACAGTACTGGAATAGTGAAAAATTCTTCATGAATAACAAACTCAAAATAGCAAGGAAGTCCTTCCAAGACTCCTTACTACAAAGAATCCTGCTCTTGTCCCATATGTTTTACCAGATACAAGAAAAACCTTCGAAGTTTTTAATCTTTAAAAGCTTCTTCTCATCTGACCTCCGACTTAGTCTCTGATTCCTAAGTACTAACACGTCTCATGCATTTAAAATGGATACAAAAAAGGGGATACAAACTATCAATGGAAATCTTCTCATTTTGATTACATGGTGTATCCTTATTTAGTAGTTCCTAGGCTTGGCAGTTTCAAGCAGCTATTCCTCCTCATTCACTAGGCTATCCATTATACCTCATTTTCTACATTGCCATATTTTCCAATGGACTGAAGAGAAGTTCAGTGCAACTGGCAAAACAGACTTCAAAACCCTTCATAGGCTTGCAGTGGGCATATGAAGGATTGTCTTTTGCTTTCCATTGAGTGGCACAGGAAAAGGACAAAAGGCCAAAGTCATAAGCTACAGTGAGGAAAATTCAAATTAGATATTAGGGGGAAAAATCACAATGAGAGTGGTACAACACTGGCACAGGTTGTCCAGAGGGGCTTTATCTCTGCTATGATCAACAAAATCCATTTGGATTACTGTTTGTCTCCATCTGGTTTACAGCTCTAACAATGTAAGAAATGTACTCTTGTTTATCACAGTCACTGTCATATGCATATGTGTCTGGACAATATAGCTTAGTGTCATCCATCTGTGCACATACAATTGCTACACAGTTTTATTTTTTTCACAGTGGGGCTCCAGAAGGTAACGCAGGCCTATAGAGTTAGGAGGGAAAATAGGCCTGTGAAAGAACCGGACCTACCGATTCAGTTTATATGTATCAGGGTATAAGAAAATCTGTCATAAGAACATCTTTCAGCTCACAGCCTTCCAGGTTTCTCAGACAGAAGCTGTGCAGCAGCATAGCACATAACTGCCTCCAGCGTGGGGAGGAAGGAAGAGGGGAGATGTGACCAGTGTCACTGCTGACAAGTTACTCCGAAACTTTGTCTTGGAGTAAGTCCACAGTTCAGTTACTGTTCCTCATTGGCTCCACTGGAGTCACCTACCTTTCCTTGTCCATCGGGCAGAGTTTCTAGGCTTGCAGCTTCACGGGGTGTGTGAATATACTAATTGTGCTACAATTGCCATGTGAATTTCTCCTCTGGGTTCAGCAGCCCTGTCTGCCAAGTTTTTTGTTCCTGGTCACATTTTTCTGCCTTCTGCATTGTGAAGGCACACAATGAATTTCTCCGAATTGAGGAACTGCCCCAGCGTAGTGTTTTACCCAGCTGGATCAGTTCACCAGTCTGGTTCACTGCATAAAATCCCATGTTGCAGCAGGAAGGTGAAGAAGGGATGGCAGCAACTTTTCTGTCAGCAGTGCACACTTAAATACACTTCATGCTTTTGACTTCTCCAGCCCTACAAAACAGTCCTAGAGAATCCTCCCAGTGAAAAAAAAGAGTAGAATGTCACCACATAAACTTGCTGACTTCCCACTTCAAAAATGCCAAAAAATATGAAATATATCTGTTTCTGAGTTACGCAAATCAACTGACCAATCTGTATGTTTGTACTTCCCCTTAGCACACACAAACTACACAGATTACTGATCAAGTCATAAGGTAAGCACAAAAGCGCGTAAATAAAAAGATTAGAAAAAGTGACAAGGTACTGCAACCACCCACCCTCCCCCCCAGCTATTACAATAACAAGTTATAGCCACCATGAGCTTAGTGCAAGGCAAATTGTTAGGAAACACAGAATCAGTTACAATAAACTAGCGTGAAGGCTGGGAGATAGAAGCTTTACGAGATCCAGCAGTATACAAGGAATTGGGGGCCCTTAAAAAAACGCATCACACAACAAAGGGACTGCTCTGGTACAGTGAAAGGTTCTGGCCGTCCACACTGCAGGCTCCGGGATCTGGAGAGCATATTCAAGCTTCCTATAATTTCCGTAGTTGCTGCAGGCTATGTGAAGCTCAGCTGTAGCCAACATCTGCCCAACAGCACAATCATAGAGAAGCTACAAATGAATTTCATATTTGAACAAACACTGGCAGTAGCTGCCCCAGAACACTGGGGAGTTTGAGGTCATCTGACACATCTGAACTTTCTGGTTGGCCCAGTAGCTGAGTTCAGTAAAAACTGTGGACAGCAGTCCAAGTCTAGTACAAGTACAGTGCAGATATATTATAAAATTTGCCTTTCTTCTCTTGTTCCCTCCACCCATCCCTGATTTTGCTTTTTCTGATCTCTAGTCAGGACAGAACTTTGTTTTTCTGAGTGTAGGTGGAGTCAAATGACTTTTGGGGAGGGGAGGAGGGGATTCTTATAAAATCTGACGGCTTACACGTCCTGAATGAGACAGATATTGGTTTGTTCAGATATACTGTGCATACAAGAAACAATCAGTAAGATGACCTGGTGGTTTGCAGCACAACTCAAGAACTTACATACAACTGGAAGGTGAAGGAAGAGCTTCATATCCCATACAAGCCTGAGTTACCTGAATAAGGTAATTTATTTATGCTGTACTTTATTTTTGTTACTTCTAACTGGCTGCTCAGAGCATTCAGCACCTCTTTTCCATCCTGACGGGCTTTTTCAGTAAATTGTGCTATAGATCATATTCATTAGACTGACTCTTACTAAAATGATGTTAATGAAGTTAGAAAGGAGAATTTTATTAAGAGATCCTCTTGAATTTGTGTCTGAAGAGCAGTAACTAGCATGGCTTTATTGTATTTGAAGCTGTGGTGGGATGAGAACATGAGCAGAGCCAGTCTGAGTGTTAGATGAAGACCAGAAATGTGACAAACATACTAAGTACCTGTTCCCTGGCTGTGTACAAAGGCACATGAGTGAAAGAAGTTTCAGCATAAATTACAATTTATTTCCATGTTTCTTGCCATCTTTATTCTAATACAAGAATTAAAACAAGATTACATTAGTTAACCTGTTGTCAATTTATTAAAGATCTATTTTGTATTTAGTTTTATGTAGTTGATTTTACTGAATACTTCAAGGTAGTCTAGTTGGTGGTCCTGTCCCAATATCAGCCTTTAGTAAAAGTAGTTTTGCCTTTGTGTACATCAAGTTTGTTTTTCTTCTTTTTCTTTTGTTTTGGTAAGTCCAAGTCCAAGGTAAAGTACCATGCTTGTACTGGAAACCCAAACCAAACCCCCACTAACAAGTCATATTTCTTCACCTAAGCATGGAAAAACTTAATACGTGCCTTTTTTGTCTTCTTGGGGAACCTATTTCTGCAAAGTGCTAAGTACCACCAGCTCACAGGGAGTCCACCCAGCCTCTAAGAGTGAATACAGTTATTTGGGGAGCTTTATGTACAAGTTGCATGAAATCAAGAAGACTAGGATTCATGGCAACAACAGTCTTTTCTTGATTCCACCACCAAGTTGTTAGGCAATGTGCAGCAAAGAGATTAAACTCATTTGCTCTTCTGTAAAAAGCAAATTAGAACACGGAACACAAGATAACCAGGTAATGCAAGTATCAGTCTTCACAAGTTTATACAGCACCCTAAAATGCAAGCAGTCAGACAAGCTTTAAATAATTTATTTTTATTATTGTCTGTTAAACATTCTGAATCATTGACATGAGTGAAAGCAGAAACGGCTTGGAGAACTTGTAGAGCATGAATAGAGCAACACCCCCTAGTGCCACAGAAAGTGCCTTTCTAGCTATCCAGCTGCAGAGATAAAGGTTGCACTTTTGCTTGCATGTTCTTCCTGGCAAATTTCGCCATAGGGGGAATGATACTACTGGCAGAGCTGTCTGCACATGCCAAGCACAGACAACAGCATTGTGGCTTTCCTGATTGAAGCCCCTGTCTCACAGGGCATCCATGGGAAAGCTTGGAGGTAGGAGGCAGTGGGATGCTAGGCAGAATGCTAATGCTTCCAGGCATAGCTTTACATTCTTTGAGGGATCATGTGTGTGGCCAAGCACAACAGAAAGGGCGCTCTCCCTACAGGTTTTTCCTTCTTTCTTTTAAAAGGTTAGTTTCAGGGGCAAGAGGAGAAAGTGAAGACATTAAAACCTTAGCATTTACTCAATAGCTAAGAGCAAAAAGAGATCCTGGGCATTTTTTTCAGCTTAGCTTTTTCTCAATTACATGCTTGTAGTAAACTTTCACTTGCAAGTGAAGGAGAGAAGAAAGCAGAGCATGATGTCAGAAACAACATGTCTACCGATTGCGACATCTATGCTTTCTTCTACTCTGTTCAGGCATTCCAGCAATTCTCTACAGTATGTAGCTGCACTGCTTTCAAATCTGCGGGGCCCTGGGAGATAACTACCTCATTAATTAATCATGCAACTGAAATAATAACTTCATTTTGGAGTTGCATGTAACACTGTGATCATTAAAAGAGATTGGAGGCTGAATTCTGAGCTGCGACATAAAAGATGTATTTGTGGTCAGGAAAAAGACCGTTCATTTAAGTCTTGTGAGCAGTAGGGCCTGATTTATGCTCCTCCTAGGGCAGAATTTGCCTAATGAAGGTGAAGGGTGCTGGGTGGTGTCAGGAAGTAGTAGATTTTATCATGCCTGTTTTAGTCTGGGTGCTGCCTGGTAAGTAGCAGGATTTTTTCTATCTGTCTTGCGGCAGAAATCATAATCCCTTGCTCAGGCATGTCCATGCAGAGTGCAGTAATATCAGTATTACTCTGCCTAGGCAGGCTCATTTAGCCTGAGCATTGCATCCTTTTTTATGTTCTTCAGTGCTTCAAAACAAATAATGACCATCCCACTTGAGCCCAGCAACATAAGAAGACACGGCTACAGCTTGATCTAGTTTCTGTATTTTCTTATAGTATCTGAGCACTAATAGAAGTATTAACATTTTCAACCTCACAAAAGGAAAGTATTAGCTGCAACGTGACCTTGGAAAGTATTAGCTGCATTTGACAACGGAAAACAGAGGCACAGCAAGATCAAACAACTTGCTCAAGGTCACCCAGAAACTATGGGAATGAAAACCAGATTCCTTCATACAGACCCCAACCACAAGGCATTCCTCCCTCTCTTGTGGCCGAGTTTTAAGAGTTTGAGGATGTTATCTGAGACCTTGTGCAGCTGATTAATCTGTCTGGCTATGTCTGTCATGCAAATGTGTCCAGTGTTACATGTTAGTCCAAAGTTTGAGCCAGCCACATGGCAGCAGAATGATTTTGCTTCTGATCCCTACAAGGCTCTGACAGCTTCTTTCCCTCACCCTGCTGCAGTGTTTTAGGTCCGCCTGAGATCATGTACCTCAGAGGGGCAAATCACAGGACGAGGGACTGCTGCTTTGTACTGGATGGCTTCTGATGGTGTGGATTCCCTTAACCCTCATCTTTCCCAGCTGCACACAGGGAAGATAAGTGTAAGTATAGTACATCTTTAGCTATTTTTAGCTCACATTCTCCCTCTTAGAACAAAACTGCTTCTTGTGCCATGTCTTTTTTGGTCTCCTTCATTTTGTACAACGTACCCACTCAGAATTTAGTGTCCAGGAAGAAACAAGAAAAAAGTAGGCATGTATCCCTCCCTCAGCCAGATCCTACGTCCTCCGTGCACTCTGTGATTACTCCAAGTTTGTCACAAAACTTCTAAGGGGAAATACGCTTTTTCGGTTATGTGTTTAATAAGATGCGCTTGCCTGTTAAGATGCCTTCACCAGGAAGCATGTGCCCCATTTTGGCAAAAATGCTTTGCAGTGCTGGAGCCATGAATGTTTATAAATGCTCAAATGTTGAAGACCCTAAAATTCTTACTCAGTATTCCTTGCAAGTTACCCACACTATAAAAACAGCTATATTGTTTCAGGCCAAAAGGGGATGTTTAAGATTAAGAGCAGACTAAGCATAAAGTGATACTTCCCAGTTTCTGCCTACTTGCAGCTTGGAGACTTCCTGAGCCAGGGACCATTTTTAAGCATTTTAAGCATTTTAAGGTAATCCTCCATAGTTTTGTACAGCACAGATTTATCTAATATTTCCATGCAAAGTTTTAGTATCCATAGCATTATGTGGCAGGGAGCTCCAAAGTTTCATAGTGTACAGGTAGTGCTCAGGCATCCAGTACAATATCTAATACTAGTTCTCTAACACACTCCTCAGAGGCCACAGTAACACCCAGTTTCATGCTGAATACCATTTTTGAGATTACACACATCCTTTTTACACAGGGAGAAGACCTATTACCACTGGAATTACTAAGAAATTATTGTCATGGTTCTGAATTAGAGTATTGCTTACAACAACAGCAAGAGTCAGTATTAAGTTTATACATTCCCACTCTTTAGTCAAAGTTGCCACTTCACGTAGGATTTTAGAAACAAAGCACAAACAGAAAAATCAAGTTTGCGGTATTCCTGGAACTTATGCAATCATTAAATTGACGGTATCCAGGTTGAGAGGATCCTGGAGCCAATACATTCAACTTGAAGTCTTTTGTTTTTAAATGTCTTTTTGGTATTTGCCAAATGGAAGGTGAAACCTTTCTTTGAGAGGCTGCCATTTCAGGAATGGAAAGTCCACTAAGTTCAGATTTCCGGATAAGTGAAGTAGCTTCCATTTATTTCCATTTATGTGGATACCCAGAAGATTGAAAATTGACAGATTTCCTGCCCTTTTAAGGTTAGGGATCTTTTCTTTTTTTCTGCTTCTTATTCTGTCACACTAGTGATACCACTCATAGGAGCAACTTAGCAAATATAATTATGCTTTATCCATATACACATTTCTGATGAGAAGCTGATGGGTACAAACAATTGCCTTGATGGCTTTGAAGTTCGTGATGTTTATCGCAATTCCCAGAGAACATTAGAAGGTATGATATCCTGTCAGCCATTTAATTTTCTAACTGTTGACTATAATGTATTGGTTTGAAAAGTGGGTGAGATAAGGTTCTTGAAGTTACTAGAATGGGTAGGATCCTGGGCCTATCTTTGAAAATCTTAGTGTCTGCATCATCTCTTCCCATCGCCTTCTCTCCTGTTTTCACATCTGCATGCTTTTTTCTTCTGCCCTCCTTACCAGAATATTTTTCCTCTCTTCATTTTTTTACTCTCTTTGTATTACTTTCTACTCTGCCTTCTATCTCCTGGGGCATCTGTTTCCCAGGTAATATTTTCAATCAAACCACTGAAATGCATATTGTATTTTCACTTGGTAATTACTTGTGTAAGCCATTCCTAGAATCTTTTAATGCATTTCTTTAACACTGAACTTTCTACTAATTTGCAGATCTGTTAAAAATCCTCACCACCATCACTACCATCCCAGCAGAAAAACCTGAGAGAAGATCTGAGAATTAGAAGAGATGCAGGCCAAAGGCAGCAGTCCACCAGATGGTGGCTATGGATGGGTTGTGGTAGTGTCAGCCTTCATGGTGATGGGCCTCACTGCTGCCGTCCTCAAGACTTTTGGTCTGTTCTTTGTTGAAATCCAGCAGCACTTTGATGAACTTGCAAGCACCACTTCCTGGATCACATCAGTAACTATCGCCGTCTTTCATTTAGGAGGTAGGTAGAAGTGCTTCTCTAACATTGTATTTTAATGTCTTTTAACTACTCAAGAAATTTTTAAGAGCTTCCTTAAAAAAACGCCACAAAATGAAAACATGTAAGGACAATACTTCCTTCTTCTGTCTCTACAGAAAATTGGCATTTGCTTCCTCTCATAAAAATGTATCCATGCCTCAGACATGGAATGGGTTAATGAGGACTCTCTATATACACAGGCGTCTGGTTGCCTTAAAGAACTTCATGTACCTAGACTCATGATTCAATTTTCCTACAGGCTTTGAATCAAACTCATTGGAGATAATCCTGAGAACTGGAGAGCTTGTTGGATCAAGCTCTTAAACCAGTTTGTAGAAGTTCACTCATCTCACAGTCACTGTCACTTTTTCAAAGTGCTTTAAGACATAAGGACTGTGATCCTGCCTAGCAGATAAGCCATCTGCTACCAAAATGGTGACTCTCAGTCCTGCTTTCCCCCCACCTCTCCTTTTTGTCTTCATCAAGATCCCCCTTCCTTCCATGTATTACCAGTTCTGGCTCTCCTTTTTCCCCCTTAGAATGATTCCAAGTCATTGATCTAACAGAAAACTCACCGAGTTAAAAAGAAAAAAAAAAAAATTAGTTCACTTATAGAGAGCATAAGAAAGACAAGACCACACAAGCAGAGAGTAAGGGAAGGGAGAGTGAACTATCCCAGTCAAAGGCAATGAGCTATGGGGTCAGGTCAAATACCACGTCTCACCAAATGAAGGAGGGAAAAATATCAAACATATGCTGCATTTGACTGTTAACTTAGTTGTTTACAGAGTCCTTTGTGACCTTGTAAACTGGATGATCCTTCACCGTTATGGTGAGGATTCCAAACGTGCAGGCAGGAACTGTACAGAATTTGTGAAGTCTGCTCTACATATTCTCATGTATATAGTTGCAATAGGTAAGTATCCTTACGTAATAAATGCTATCATAATTTTGTTTGTGAAGACGCTTCATTGCATAGACACTGTATAATTATATGCATCCTACTCAGTCCACACCTATCAGTATTATTGCTTGTAATTGCAGTACTTCAAAAGATCATAAACAACTGATCTTTCTTTGAAAAATGTATTCAGAAGAACAAAACAGTAATTTAATGTCAAAGTAAAAAGATAAAGCAATTAATGGGTTGAAAAGATTTTATCAGTTCCATAAACTGCTATCCTTGATGCTTGATTTGCAGTATTAGAACTTGTTTCATTCTGACAGAAATAATTAATTGAAAAATCAATGAAAACCCTGGTTTTCCACCTATTCATGAGCTACAGAAATGAATAAACGGGAATCTATCAATTTGGCTTACAAATTAGACTTATCACTGACCTATTGTGATACTATTTTGTCATTCAGGCATGAAATTAATGAGGAAAAGAAGCCAACATAGGAGGATAAAAGAACTCAAAGAAGTTCTGTGTTAGTTTTTGGGGTGTTTGTTGTTTTGGGTTTTGTTTTTTTTTTTTTAAATATATATTTACATTATATAGGAATGTATCAAGGATAGAGCATATTAAATAACAATATCAAGTATAAACCAGCAAAACTGTATTTGCCTAGCCACATGTGAGGCTGGTCTACTTCAAAGACAGCGGCTACAATTTTCAGCAGAAATTGTTTTTCATCCTTTGAAATCCTATGAAAATAATCCTCTTTCAGTGAATACAGCTTGATGGCCAAACGTTCCAAGCCCTCTGTATAGCAGTTCATAATGTCTCGAGTCACTAGGTAATTTTCCTTATCTTCTCCTGCCTTTGCTTCATTTGTAGGGACCAGAAGACTTTCTGCTGAAGATCATCTGAGCCTCCAGTTCTTTGAGCATCTTTCCTGGCCTGGCTTAGTCTTTCTTAAGATGTTCCTCTGCGAAACTTTCAGTGTCATTTGGCTCAGTATGAAGGATGATCAGTGAATTATTAATTTTTCCCATTTGGATCCTTTCAACAGCAGCTCTGTGTCTTGTGTGGAAGGACAGCACGTGCTTCTACTTTTGGGGTTTGCACCTGCAACAGGCTGTTCAATTTACCACAGCAAGGATTCTCCCCATCACACACATAGGCCTTCTCTTGGTACTGAAGTACATCTCCCATCACCTTTCTCTTTGCAGTGTGATTATCATCCCTTTCCATTGTTTGTAAATTTTCTGTGTATTGTCCTTTATCCTTTCGGACTCTGGACCCTAGCTGTTTTCTCCATTTCCAGTTCTGCGGCCAGCTTCTTTCTTCCTCCTGCTACCCCATGTTCAATTTCTGCCTATTTCTTCTCCTCATTCTCTAAAAAAAAAATATTGCTTTTTGGTAGTATTTCTGCTCCAACTGCAGGTCTTTGTCTTGTCTTTAAGCACTTCCGTGGCTCTCTCTTGTTACCCTGAGTCTTCTTTTCTCTTCTTTTGTTCATCATATATGTATGATTCTCCAACTGTATATGCTTTATCCTGTCTCATCCCTTCCACTACATCTTACAGACCATGACTGAATTCCAGTATCATTTTTACATGCTTATCAAATAATTGTATTTTTTCTGTAAATGCTGATGAGACATTTGGGGTTTGTATAACTTCTGCCAGCTACCTGCTGTCAGACAATGCAGATTTTTCAGCCATTAATATCTCTCTGCCAGATTTATTTCACTTGTCCTAGCTATCAAATTGTCTTCATTCTTACCTTACTTAACACAGGTGAACGTACAACAACCTGCCCCTACAAACTACTATAAAACCTCACTTGCTGACTGCCCTCTCTTCATTGTCTCCCCACTTACTTCGTTTTATAAGCATGGTCCTCGTTAATCCAATTTCATTTTATCCCCAAACTCCAATTTCCAGAATATCAGTAAATTGTATGGAACTATGAAACCCCAGCGAGACCTGGTTGTGTCAGGTGTTACTTGGGATCCCTCTAGTGGCCATGGATATTTTAAAAAAAAGTCATATACTTGGGGTTTGAAACTATCCCCACAGAACAGAGAGTACCTTTCCACGGTATGTGTGGCCTTGATCTTTGCTCTGTGATGCTGATGGAGAAACAACCAGGCAGTATAACCGATCCTTAATTAAGCAAAAATATCGTTAACGTTTCAGGTGCTTCCAGATAGTGACTAGAGGCCTGGTGCAACTTTGTCCTCATGTGTTGAAGAGTTCCTGCAGTCTGCTGAGAGAAACTGTACCACTGAAATAGAAATTTAAGAAATGAACTGCAGATTTCCTGGAAAAATATTAGCTCAAAATAAACCTCGATTTCTGGTCATTTATAAAACATTTGCAATTCCATGAACAGATGATTTTGCAAAGCTCTGGAAGATAAAGATTAGTTTTCTCCAGAAAGTCTTCATGCCAGCCATATCAATAATACACTCTCAATAATACAATTTTTATAACCCAGAGATGCTGTGGCTGGGGTTTGACTTTCTGCTAAAAGGCTACACAAATTTCTGTCATGTCACTAGTTGTATCCTTACATGAAAGTCAGTAGAACTGTTCCACAAGGAAGGCACTGAAGTGCTCTTTCCCTTTAAAAAAGTCCACATATTTTGAGTATATTTTAAAATCTGTGCTGCAGGGACAGTCATTTCCCTGTCAGCAAGGATCCAATTTTAAATCTTGATTGACCCCCCGTCCAGCAGAATTCAGGCTGTTTGAGATAAACATTATAAGGGGATTTCTCCTCCAAATGCTTTATTTGATTGTTTGGTCCTGTCGATCAGCTTAATGTTCCTAACGGATTTATCTTTCTCCTATTTTGCTGCTGATCCAGCCCCTGTTGCCAGCTCACTATGTGTACGGTACAGCCATCGGGCAGTTGTGATCACTGGAGGACTCCTGGCATTTTCAGGAATGGCGCTGGGATTTCTTGGACTCAACATGGTCTGGATGTACGCAACGACTGGCTTCCTACAGGGTATGACTTTATGGATTTCTTTCACCAGCAACTCAGAGCTCCTATTTGAGGGTGATAATGGTAGGAGTTTTAAAATCTGATTTCTATTTAGATTTTATGAACAACTAGAACCAGCAACCCTCTTTAAAGGTCATATTTCCCTCATGTCCCACTCTGGCAGTAAGAATTTGTGCTAGAAACCTTGCAACAACAAAGAAGGTGAATAATTAGATGCTAGTCATTTTCACCTGCAAATTATATGCAATTAGAAAATGAAAAGTGTTTTATTTTTTACTTAGAGCCGAGAGCTCTGTGAAGGTTTAAAGAACCTAAAGGGTGCTGAAGTACAAGGACAGAGAGATCCCAAATTTTGTACTTTCTATCAAATAATATTATGTTTTGAACACAGGCCCAGGCTTTCAGTTGATTCCAATCCTTTGCTTTACTCCAGGTGAAAACAGGCCAGAAAGTTGTCTCCAACAGCTAGCAGATTTCCTGGAACAGGAAGCGAAGCTGGCAGGGAATAAAATAAACCATTCCCAGTTCCATGCTGGATGCCTGAGAAAATGTCTGGAATTTGAGCCCTTCGGCAGTCCTGGGCTGCCAAATAGTTTCTAGGGAGCCATTAAATCACTGTAAGTTAGAGCAGGTTTGAAGCCTGCACAAAGCAGTCGGGCAAGAAAATGAAGAGCAAATAGAGGTAATACACCAGCTTCCTTCACGTCCTCCCTCACTTTCTACCCTGAACACAGCTCAGCTTAACCCAGTGATCTGATCTAGTACCAGCCTTAATTAGGACAGCATGGACACTCTGAGATCAGTCTAGTTTCAACTACACGGCCATGTGATTTCTCACCCACTGGCAAACTTGTCAAACCAACTTTTTTTTTTTTTCTTCACAGTGAGAATATAATAGTGTGTACTTCATACTCCTGCTTTGTTTCTTGAACATACAACGTATTCTTACAGAACATACGCCACAAATATACTTTTACACATAGTACATCTGAGCTCGTGCTTCTGCTAGGAACAAAAACATTTTTCTTTTACCAATTTTTAACTTTGCAAATGTAGGAGCACTGACTGCTTTAATACCCACCTTCACAAAAGACCTCAGTAGGGTCTAACTGGTGCTATTTGTATTGGTGTTTTTCAGGACTTGGGATTTCCTTTTCATGGACACCAGCCGTTAGCATTGTTAGCCATTATTTCTCCAAGAAAAGAGCTTTGGCCAATGCTATTGCCAGTGCCGGAGAATGTGCCTTTGCATTCACGTTTGGGCCATTTTTCCAGTGGTTGATTAGTCAATATGGATGGAAAGGTGCCCTCTTGATCATAGGTGGCATCCAACTCAATATTTGTGTCTGTGGAGTACTGATGCGACCCCTGGCAAGCAGCTGCCTCCTTGAAGCTAGCCGTTCTGAAACTGAGACGCTACCTGGCAGTGGTGCATCTAGGATAGACAAAGAAGATAAGTTTCCCATCACACACAAAACCTTCAACTGGATGCTTGTGAGGCGGCCGGAGTTTGTACTTTATGCCATTTTTGGCATATTAGCTGCTATGAGTTTTTTTGTTCCTCCGTTATTTTTAGTTCCACTTAGCTACAGCCTGGGAATAGATGAATCGTGGACTGCATCCCTCCTATCCATTTTGGCTATGGTGGACTTTGCAGGCAGACTGCTATGTGGCTGGTATGCCAATCTCCACGTTACCAAAACTGTTCATTTGCTGACGATGACAATTACACTGATCAGTACTTCCCTGATGCTCTTGCCACTGGCTAACAATTACCTGTCCTTGGCCATATTCACTGGCTTCTACGGATTCTTCTTTGGCACGACAGTTGCCGTTCACATTACAGTGCTCGCAGATGTTGTAGGCATGCCAGATTTTGACAGTGCTCTAGGGCTTTTCATGCTCATTCGAAGCACAGGAGGTTTTGTGGGGCCTCCTCTTGCTGGTAAGTTAAGATGATACTCTGCCAAATACAGTTTACAAGAAGAAAGGGGAATGGTAACCCAAACTGAAAAAATCTGGGTCTGGACCCAGATTTCCCCCTTTTTTAGCTCAGGGATATCTGGACCAAGAAGTATATGAAAAGAAAGAGTCAGTTTAATTCCTCTCCAAAATATCGTGCTCCCTCTCTTCTCTGTGGTTTTAGAGATACCTGTTCAACATGAAAGCAGGGAAGAACGGCAGGGTTTGCATGGTGGTGTTCCTGCTTCCTGAATCCCACAGAATCCCACTTGATGGACTCCCGCTGTCTTGCTATGAAAGTGTACCTTTGGGACAAGCAGCAGATCCATACTTCCAGAGAAGAAACTGAAATTTGAGACTAGTGATGTTGCATAAATGCTGGTATTCTTGGGAGGGTTTCTACAGAAGGTTGAATTGAACAGCTTGAAACATTAGGCTATGTGAACCTCAAGGAAATATTCACAGAGATGCCTGCTGTTTTCAGACAGCATTTGAGCTAATCAGTATAATAATGGGGGAGGCAGCACATAAAAACAGTGGGAAGAGAGAGCAGACAATGAGACAGTACATGGATTTATGGGCTGGCAACAAGACAAAGTCATCTTGGAAAAATGCAAGACAAACAAGCTGCAATCTGTAGGGACTTTACAAAGTGATACAGCAGAAAAATGACCAATATGTGACTTGTAAAATGTGGATCTGAGTCCTCATCCAAAGACCAGTGCTCATGCACTACAGTGGCTTTTGTGGTAATGACACCACTCATAGGTTGCAAATGGGTTAGATTGAATACTGGAACATTTTAATTCACTTTTGAAAATATAGGAACCAGGAAGATTTATAGAGAAGTTGAGAATGAACAATATGAAAAGTATGTTGGGAAGATCTGAATAAAATACAAAGATAGCAAGACATTTATATAGCGGCTGGTCACTAGTACTGGTTACCTGGGGATCAATGCGACCCCTTTGTGTATATACAGTAAACTAAAAAGAAGGTATGGAAGAGGAGGGAACCCTAAGTGCTTCTTGAGCTCTCCTCTCCTACTTTAAGAGTAAAATCTAAAAGCTTTGGATTCAGAGTTCCATTGCCTAACAGGACTGATGTTAGATTGGAAGGAGGGCTAGGGAATACACTAAATGTGGACAACTTTCCAATGGGAGACCAAGCAAATAGCCTCATCAGCCCACACGTGAACCTGCCATTGTACCCACAGAGCAGCCAATACTACCACATATATTGCTGTAGTACTACTACTACTATACTACTCTTTTTTTTAGTACGGTACACAATGGCATTAGGTATTTTGGTTGGCTTAAAGCTACCTAAAAAACAGGGTCTTTTTGTTAACATCTGTGACTCTTTGTAAAATGATGAACAGGAAAGCCCATAACACTGCAAGCAGCCTCTCCAACTGTGTCTCCAGTAGAGGCCTCTCCTTTCCTTCTTTAAACTCTCTTGTGCTGTACAGTTGTCATCCAAATTACAGCACCTGATGACAGCTCTAGCACAGAACATGGGGCTACTCAGACACAAAGCTGCACGATTTGGTTTTTTTCTGCCATTACCTTCATTGTCTGACATGTTTTAGGTTGGAAAGTGCTTCAAAGTGTGTAGCATTTTGTTTTACTAGCAATTCACATATGCAAAGTAAATGAGATGTGAATTGTGTTTCAAATTTTAAAATGCTGTATGGGGTGATGTTCCATGCACTCACGATGTAGAAAGCTGCAAGTCAAGTATGTAGCCAGCAGACTCCCTTTGTGAGAGGATATGTTCACACTGCTGAGCTAATTCCCATTAGCCTGTTTTCTATCAATCAATCACGTTGCTGTCATTTGTCTCTCTCCAGGTCTGATCGTGGACATGGCTGGAGATTACAGAGCAGGCTTCTACATGGCAGGAGCCACTCTTGTCCTATCAGCTGGATTTTTAGTTACTTTAGACCAACTCCAACAGAGGAAAGAAAAAGGAAGCCAGACCAACATTAAACCAGAAAAGTCAGCATTACCCTACCCTTCCCTCCATCTCCTGAAACTTCAAAACAGAAGGTACCGAGAACATGACATAGTGGTGTGACTACATCGGACATCTTACAGCATTTCAGGACATATGGAAATGTTTTATTTTCTCCAAACTCAATATTAGTAGGATTTATAAAATGATGAAAGTTTTGGATAGGAACGTTTGAAACTGAGGAGGAAAGTCATTAGTTTACAAGCAAACCACACCAGTAACCATTATCATATTATTTTGATGTTGAAGTTGCGTTTTGACTCTACAAGTCTTCAACACAGTCCCACGGGGCCACGATAAGCAACTAGGGAAACTACAGTCTAAATGAAATTACCATGAAGCGTGTATGCAGCAGATAGAAACCCTCCCCCCAAATACAGACTGCAGACATCACTATCAAATAGGAAGAGGCATCAGCTCACAGATGTTTAGCTTGGGGAAGTAGTGTTCAGTATTTTCAGTAAACAAGTTGGATGTGAAAGCAAGAGTATATGGATATAGTTTCGAGCTAAAGGGTTTGCAGGTAGTCTGCAGGGCAGGCCTGGAATCTGATAAATAAATAAACCTGATAAATGGGGAAAGTTACATGAATAATAGAACTCAGTAGAGAGAAATGCAGTCCTAAATATCAGAAGTAAAAAGCAAAATACACACACATAAAATGGAGAAGGATTGATGAATAACAGAGGAAGACCTAAAGCTACAGTGGACTTCAAACTGAGCACGAATCCCAAATACAACCCCATATTAAAAATAGTAAATGTGTTTCTGTGCTATAGTAAGATAGAGGAGATAATGATGCTTGCAAGGCTTTAACTGGAAGAGGTACATAAGTTGCAAAGAATTAAGTGGAACAAGAATGAAAAAGGTTAAGAAAACACAGCCTAAATAAAGAGTGTAAGAAGTAAAGTTTGTCTGGTTTAGAAGACAAAAGGTTGTACAGAGCATGAGAACAGCCTTCAAGTCCATAATAGGTTGAGATAAAGAAGACATTCCTTTCCTTGTTAAGGCAATTAGTAATTGATATAATTTGCAGCAAGGCAGAGTATGTAACGGGGAAAAAACTTCATTGTGGCCTCTTAAGCATAGAAACAGACTGTAGGGAGAATAAGAAAACATAGAGATATCAGAGAATAGATAAGACATGAAAGAGAATCTAAATATATTCAGCTGTGCTTCAGAATAGTGGAACGGACTAGATGACCTCCTGAGATCCTCTTAGTCCCACATTTCAACTATCCTGAGGGTCTTTGAGCAAATATTCAATTATGAGAATAAAAAGAGTCTGTATCCAAATCACTTTTTTCTGTCACTTTATTTTATCAGGGGGAAGAGAGAATGTAAAAGGAGGGAGGAAGGACTGGATCACATTTAAAAAGAAACAGTAAAAGGAAAAACCATAGCACTTAAAAGCTTTCAAACTATTACAAATGTCATAGCTAGCCTTGTTATGACTTCAGAAATTTTTAACATTGAAACACTTCATCTGTGAAGCCAAGTTTGACATAAATCACTCATCTAAAATAATTATTTCTTGTCTCATAAGAATAACAATTATTTCCAAATTTAATTTAACTTACAGGAAATTAGCTGAAACACTAATAAATCAACTGTCTGTGAGGGCTTGATTGCAGAACACACATTGGAAGGGACACAGCTGAGTGGGCAAAGTCTTGTAGCAAGGCCCTGAAATTTCTGACAAAACACTTTTCAATCATCATGTCTGTTGAAAAACTTAGATTTTTCTAGAAAGTATTATTCTTCAGCCTTCTGCAGTGTTCCAATATTTAAAATAACTCTTCTTTTATAAAATGAAAGGAAGGGGAATTGTTGGAGGGGGGGAGGAATGGAGAGATGTTTAATAGATGCAGTTTCCCCTCTGACTTTCTGTTAAAATTCTGTATTTATTTACAAGCCCTGTCATCGATTTCTGTATTTTGGATATGTCGTGACATCTGACACGGGCAGTAAAGAAGGCTAGTGGCATCCTGGGCTGTGTGAACAGGGGCACAGACAGTATATCAGGAGAGATGATTATTCCCCTCTGCTCCGCAGCTGTGCATCCATTTTGGGGCACCAAGTACAGGAAAGAAGTTGATAAACATGACTGAGTTCAGCACAGGGCTGCTGAGAGGCTGCGGGACCAGGGCTGGTTCAGCCAGGAGGAGGGGCGGCTTTGGGGGCACCCAGCAGCATCCCCGGCACCGACGGGAAGGATGAGGAGACGCAGCCAGGCTCTTCACAGCGGTGCGGGGCAGGAGGGCGAGAGGCAGCGGGACAAGCTGAAACACGAGAGGCTCAGGCTAGAGATAAGCAGAAGCCCCTTCCCCATGAGGGCAGCCCAGTGGTGGAATGAGGCCCAGGGAGGCTGGGCCTTCTCCAGCCCCAGGTGTTTCATGCCCCGATGGGGTGAAGCCCTGAGCAGCCCGTTCTGAGCCCAGAACTGGCTCTGCTCTGGGCAGGGGCTGGGGCTGGAGACCTCCCCAGGTCCCCACCAGCCTGAACAGGGTCCTGTGACCCTGTGAAGGGAGAAATTAAAAGTCGTTCTTTCATATTTTTTTGCTAAATGCACTGAGTAGTAGGAGTCACCTGGACGCTCTGTCAGCTGATGACTATGTATCTGTTTTAATAGCACAGAAAAAGTACCAAGTGTTTGTATTCATTTTGGGACTGCTTTTACTTCAGCTGTAGCAGCAATATTCTGAGTTACGTTTCACTGGACTATTACTGCAGGGATTACTTGCAAAGGGCTGTTTTGTCCAGGTTGCTAGTGATGTAGTCAGTGATGTCTGTATTCACTTTCTTCACAGAGTTTCTGAGATGGCCTCAGAGACCTAAATCAGCAGCTTACCTGCAAGGAGTTTCTCACCCTAAAACAGTTAGCCACTCACTGGTGGAGACAGGACTGTGAGGCTTTAGAAAGCACCACCATTCTCTTGAACCCAGGTATGGCCTCCTGAAATTACATGCAAAGAAAGTCTTAACTCTGCTTCACCTTGATAGTGCCTGACTGCATCCAAAAGGTTTTCACCCATGGTTGGTCATCCTGCATCTCATGGAGAAAGTCCCATAAATCTGAACAATCCCCTGGGCTCAGAACCTCCAGTCAACCACGGACCAAGTAGCAGCAAAGAAAAACACTTCCAGAAAGCTATCTGATCTTTTTTCTTTGGAAAAACAAGGTGCAGGAACACAGGCACCACTGCATTCATGGCATCCTACTGCAGGATTAAAACTACCACTCCATCTGCACTGAACGTTGTTCAGAGATGGAGCAGAGGGAGATGGGTCTGACACTAAGGACCACAGTTTCACTTGGAAATTATTTGAGGAGGAACTCACTTTCGTGAACCAGGCTTTCAGGATGACAACGTATTAGTGGTGTCTGTGCAAGGCAGTCTACAGGACAACATGTTGCTTTCTGGAGGTGCCTGCAGTTGAGGTAGCAGCAATTTGAGGAACAGCTTCTTTTCAAAAAGCCCCAAATCAGGTCTATAGTGGAACTGTTCAACCCTGGAAGACAGATAATACCTACTTCAAAGTAAATCCCCAAACCATGGAGAAATGAGGATCCTCAGCACCAACTGAGAGGGGTATAATCTCCTTATTCACTCTTACTGTACTGTGTTACTCTTAAAGTAGATTTGGTACTGAAATACTTGAGTGTTTCCACTGAAATTCCCATAAAACTCAAACTAAAGCCTTTACTAAATCAGGTGTCTTGGTACTTATTTTTCTTTGCTCTGTCTGCTGTAGGAATCTTGTCCTAGAAAGATGGAATCATACTATCAACAGCATAAAAACAACTGCTATTATTTTTAAAAGGTCAAGCATGTTATTTTCAGTGACACTAGAAGCATTCATTTCATACCTATCATCAAGATTCATCACAGTGTCCTAGGCTTGCCACAGCTGCTGACTATCACAAAAGGCCTGGGTTGCTTAAGTGCTCCTCTTTTTCCATCCTCTTCTCCTCCTGAAATGTTATCTTTAGAAAGGTGGAATCCATATGTCATTCCAGTGACTTTACACTGACGGAGTTAGCAGCACCACCTCAGAGAAATAAGATTTGTAAAAAAACTGAGATCAGAACCAGGGCATGGTGTTTCACCTTCTCATCCATCCAATTCCTCAATAGCAGCGTTGTGCATTTACATACCAGATGGCACCACAGATTCATGACAAAGTTGTTCTTTTTTCCTTTCCTTGTTATGCTATTAACAACAGATCCATTCAGAACACAAAATACTCAATCAGTTGACATTTTGCCCCCCCCCACTGCTTGAGGCAAGGAAGGGGCAGAGACTGTTTTTGGTATCACATGGATTTTCTGTATGTCTCAGTTTTGATTCTGACAAGAACAACAGTACCCTTCAGTTACCGTCCTCTCCCAGAAGCGCAGTGTTTCTTCAGGAAAACATATGACTTGATGATGAGCTCTACGACATTTTCAGAGTACTGCACAAGGGCTGGCACGTTGCTTGGGAACTTGATAGACTGTGATAGCATACACTTACTGTCTTACACACATGGGTATCTACAGAAATTTTCCCTACAACTCTATCACCTTTGAAACTCTCATTGAGTTCATCTGGGATAATGTAAGAGAAACACTGAACCATTTGGCCACTGAGCAAGTTTATGCTCCTCACTAACGTTCATTCTTCTTCCTCGCTTCTTTTACCTCCGCAAAAAATGTGTTATTTCAAACTTTAATGGGTCTAGCAAAACCAGTTAGATCCTTCGGGTGTTAATCACAGAATTATGGTTGAGGTTGAGGTTGAGGTTGGCAGGGCCCTCTGCACGTCGCCAGGCCCAACGCCCCTGCTCCAGCAGGGCCACCCAGAGCCGGTTGCTCAGGACCGTGTCCAGACGGCTTTGGAATATCTCCAAGGCAGGAGACTCTACCACCTCTCTGGGCAACCTGTGCCAGGCCTCAGTCACCCTCACAGAAAAAGAGTGTTTCCTGATGTTCAGAGGGCACCTCCTGTGTTTCAGTCTGCACCCATTGCACCGTCCTGTCACTGGCGCCACTGAGAAGAGCCTGGCTCTATCTTCTTTGCACCCTCCCTTCACGTGTTTATTGATTGGGGGTTGATGAGGTCCTCCCTCAGCCTTCTCTTCCCTAGCCTCAACCGTCCAGATGAGAGGTGTTCCAGTCCCTTCACCATCTTGCTGGCCCGTCGCTCGCTCTTTCCAGTAGCTCCACATCTCTCTTGTAGTGGGGAGCCCAGAACTGGACACAGAACTCCAGTGTGGCAGAAGTCCTGTTAACAAGACCGGACCCACTGCTCACCCCCGAGTACGTCTCACCCCAGGGAGGCGTAGGATGAGCTCAGCTGTCTTCTGCGGCGGGTCCGTTGGAGACGGCTGGGACCGGCCGTGTCTGGCACGGGGCAGCCACGGCCTCTCCTCACAGAGGCTCCTCCCTCGGCAGTGCCCCCGCTGCCAACACGGGAACATGGACACCCAATACACCATAAATACACTGGGCGAGGGTGTCTGGAGCGGCGCAGG